>CM031233.1:169493487-169615987 GCA_018340775.1 Taxus wallichiana var. yunnanensis
AATATCAAAACCTAAAACACAAAACCGCATAAACCCATTACAAAAAAAATGAAATAGAAAAAAAAAAACCCCAAAAAAATTGAAACCTAAATCCTAAAAAATCAAAAATTAGAAACTCAAAAAAACATTGAAACTCAAAACCAATTAATTGGAAATCCCAAACTCAAAACTTTAAAAAAATTAGTTGTAAAATTTTTAAACCAAGAAACTACGAAAAACACAAAAATTAGATTGACATAAAACATTCTTGAAACCTAAAAAAATAAAACTTGAAATCTCGAACCTAAAAACACTAAAAATATGATAAACATGAAAATAATGAAACCTAAAAACTTTAAAACATGAAACTCAAAATCGTGAATCTAAAAACCATGTTAAACTTGGAATTTCAAATTCCATAATCTTAAAAAAATGTATCTAAAAATACCCGAAATAAGAAAGTATATTCATATGAAACATGATTATGCTATTCGAAACTTGAAAGATCGAAACCTAAAAATCTCGAACACAAAAATTGTGAAACTTGAACCTCAAATACATAAATTAATTAAAATCTTGAAACCCTAAAGTTTAAATCCTAATAAATTCAAAGATGAGAATTCTAAAACCCAAAAGTTGAAACCCCTAACAAGGAAACTCTAAAAACACAAAAGTACTTTAATATAAAACACCAAAACTTGAAACCTAAAAATATAGAAAATAATAAAACTTTGAAACATAAAACTCGAAAAGTTACAAACCTAAAAACCCTTGAATTCTTAAATCCCAAATCACATAATGACCCTTGAAATCCCAAACTAGAAACCTCCAAAACTAAAATGATGAACCCGAAACCATGATAGTATTTTTTTATTTATACTATAAAGTTATCCCAAAACTTAAAACATAAAAATTGAACCCCAAAATATATGAACCTCAAAACCCTACATACTTTGACCCCTCTACAATGATAAATCCCTGAATATATGAATAATATGTTGATATTAAACACCACCAAACCTAAAACCTAAAACCCAAAACCCAAAACCCGATATGTGAAATTTGAAATTACTAACCTAATAAAACAAAGGAAATGTATTGTATAAATAAAAAATACACCTAAGCCCTTAAAATAATTTGTTCATCACTTCACTCCAATAAATCACTATACTTAAATAACATACAATTTAAATTAGCATGTATGAGAATTCTGATGGAGAAGTTGTGATTTGATCCATAATTATTGTCTACATTTCAAGCCACCTCTTAGCCTCATCATCAAGTCAAGTATGATGTAGAGAAGAGTCTCTAACTCGAAATGTATAACTACATGTAGTAGTGCGAAACAATAAGGGAAGTCGACCTAAGGTGCTAACATTTTTTTATTAAAGGAAACTAAGAACGACTAATTAATAAACCATCATCTTGATTCAAGAAAAAAATTAAAGATTTCAATAGCCCCTCTTATTCTCCTTATGGACTAATTGTCAAAATTTTCCAAAGTTTTTGAGCTCATGAATTTAATGGGATGTTTAGTAAGTTTGTAATTCTCTTACAATGTTGACTTGTGAGCTTTGTTACGTTGATGGTTTGTGAAATGTTCTCTAATCCTTAGCAATTGTGCTCTCGGTTTCACCAATGTATGATTTTCCACAGGCAAGTGAAATTTGATAAACACTCGTATGTATTCCTTCCTTATATATAAGATGTTACGAGATAGAGTTTCAAAAGAATTTTAAAGAAGAAAGAAAATTATCATTGTCTTGTACCCACCCAACAACATTTAAAAACTCCTTAATTCGGTAAAATCCATTGACCCTAATTCACATAAGGGTGTTTATAAAATTTCATGAACTTGTGGAAAATCATACATTGGTGAAACCAAGATGAAAATTGGTACAAGAATTAAAGAACATTTCATAAGAAAAAGAGAACTTAACAAGATTTTAGGAATAATGGATGCTCCACCCTACAAATTAATAAATATTTCCCAAGAGTAGAGTGGAAACCAAGGAGAATTCAAAGGTCTACCAATGATAGCAACATAAAAGAATGAAATGTATTCATGTCTTACATACTGAGGCATTATAGATAGAATTGTAGTACTTTTAACGAAGAATAACATTAACATTATCTTTTCACCACCCGATAGTATGAAAAAAATCCTTAATTCAGTAAAAGATCCCATTGACCCTAATTCACATAATTGTGTTTATAAAAATTTTGCATACGGAAAATCATATATTGGTGAAAGCTGGGAGGACAATTGGTACACAAATTAAATAACATTTCATAATAAAAAGAGCAATTTGTGGCAAGTTTCTAGGAACAATGGATACTTCACCCTACATATTAATAAATATTTCACAAGAGCACAATGGAAACTAAGGATAAGTCCAAGTCTACCAATAATATCAACATAGAATAACAAAAGGTATTATCACCTTACATACTGAGGCATTACGGATAGAATTGCAAGACTTTTAAAGAAGAAGAACATTAGTATTATCTTCTGTTTCCCAACAACATTAAAAACTCTTTAATTTGATAAAATATCCTCTTGACCCTAATTCACAAAAGGTATTTTATTAAATTTTGCGTGCTTGTAGAAAATCATACATTGGTGAATCCAAGAGGATAATTACTACAAGGATTAAAGAACATTTCGTAGACCTTCAACATAGTTAAAAACATAATTCAGCATTAGCGTAACATTATCTATTTACTAAACATCCCATTAAATTCATGGGCTCAAAAAAATTGGCAAATTTTTACAATTGGTCCGTGGGGAGAACAAGAGAGGCTATTGAAATTTGTTAAAAATAAAAATTTCCTAAATCAAGATGATGGTTTATTAATTAGTCGTGTTTGGTTACCTTTAGTAAAAAAATTAACATCTTAGGTCAGCTTACCTTGTTGTTTTTACACAAATATACATATTTATACATTTCAGGTTGGGAGACTCTTCTTAACATTGTACTCTTCCTAATAATGAGCTTAAGAGGTGGCTTGAAACGTCAACAAGAATCATGGATCAGATTGTAACTTCTCCATTGCTTAATTCCAATCCAACATGTCCTTTCTAAATCTTCTAAGAATATCCTTAAATCAACCAAGATAGAAAATTTGAAGCATACAAGGTCTCAAAGTGCATGTTTCAAGTGTTGAGGGTAATTCAACGGTTTCATTCTAAGTTAAAAATTCCTCCACTAGTTACATCTCACCACAATGTTATGGGAGAACTACAAGGGCGTGATCCCTCTTTAAAATAATGGTGTGTCGAAAATGCTATGTGACTATGGTGGTGTGTTGAGGCTAGTATAACCTAAAATTATATCCCCTTTCTCATGTATCTCATCATCAAGTAATTGAAAGTCGGGAATTGGCATAAGGAAAAGAAAAGTATAACTTATGTTACATTCATTGCAATATTTTAGATTCATATTATAATAGAAAATCGTATCAATATTAAATTGTAAGAAAAAGTGAACATCATTTGATTTTTATTGGATGTATTCATATCTCCTATACACATCTGGCACTGGTATAGTCCAAGGAGTATAGGCTCATATATGTACCTATCTCGAACTCCCAAAGTTTTTCCTACACATTTTCAAAAACCAAATCCTTCTAATAATATTGACAACTACATTTTCAGCTTCTTTCTAGCATATGATCACATTGTTTCACCTTCATTGATCCTAATTTGGTTAATTTCTTCCTTTATATTCCCTAATCACTTTTTATCCTATTTCTAGATTGAGTGAATTATTTTAAATTTTCAAATTAACATAATTTAGCTTGTATTAGGAGTATAACTTATTATATTTTGATTTACTACATACTTAAATCATTGTATTCCCTTGGTGTAATTCCATTTAAAAAGTATATAATCTAGTTGAATTTTTTTGCATGTCAAAACAATTCAACTATATGCCCCTTTTGAGGAAATCAATGTGCATATGTATCGGTCATCTTAAAAAATAGCTATCAACATTAGGTGTAAATGTCTATAATGTATCAAATAAGATAATAATGTAAAGCATGTGTATAATCATGAAAGCATATTTTAACATAGAAAAGATGACATCATGTAATAATAATATATGTAACATGTAATCAAGGAATAAACATAAAGTGATTATTAGTAGCATATAAGATATCATTGTAAAAACTACAATAGAGATATAAAAAAATAAAAAACAATATATAATGAAGCACACAATAATAGGTTCTTCAATAGATGCATGATATATTTGAAGGAAATTTGATCACTAGTAATACGCGAAATAGTAACATGTGTGATATGAATAACGTCTCCAAAAAAATGATATCATGTAGCATAGTCCAACACAAGCATACAATAATGTAGTATATAACCTAGTGAAATATACAACAAACATCATGATTAAGAAGTATAACAAACATTCATCACACAACAATTGACAATATGAAAATAAGATGATGCTTTGATACATCAAGGTAAAAGAAAAGACAGAGATAAGAATATAAAAATTAAAAAATATACGGGATCAAACAATATAAACATACATAAGAAAATATAAATATCACTATCATAATCATTTATATAAAAGTACAATATCAATGTAAAGAATGACTCGAGAGATGTAAGATAGAACAAGAGGTTAAGCTCATGGAAATGGGGGACAAAAAGTTCCCAAAAAGGTTTTGACCTCAAGTAATTTTGGACATAACACGCTTGTGTTATGGCTCGATTATGTTATAATACAAACACATTATGACTTAGTCACATTATAACGCGCTTGTATTATAATACACTCATGTCATAATGTAAGCATGTTTCTATTATGTAAATATTATTTTTAAATAGAATATAAAACATTTGTGTAATCACACAAGAGAATTATGTTTGCTTTGTCCTAGAAATTTCCCACCATTTGGCTTGGATATGTAAGCCTAAGTGTTAGATTATCTATTTCGTGCATGAATATGTTTTTTACAAATGAAAATAAAATAACATAAAAAACTCGAGTGTGTTATTCATTGGCTTGCATGTTTTAAGACAATATTCCAAAAAAACACCACTACGACGTCAAGCTCCATCTTAGCTTTGTGACCATGTATTTTTTCTAAAATATGAATAGTTTAAGGTTTTAATCCTTAATTACTTTTAGTAGTGTCTTCATTTTCACAAAAACACATGTATTGTTTTTTCTACGTAATTTTTATCCTCTTATCCAAATTTCAATAAAAATACATTGTCAAAATCTATGCTTCATTCTACACACATTTACAAAATCAATTTTGATTTTTTTCTCAAAATTAGGGAGAGCATACATAGTTTTTTCATTTTTGGGATGTGTCCACTTTGAAAATTAGTAAAAAATAATATATTCATTGAAAAATAGGAAAAACATAGTGGGGCTATACATGATATCATCTAACATTCTACCGAAAGAATTTACAAAATAATTAAGGAAACCCAAAAATTAGGGGATGCATAGACAACACTTTATTATGTTTTTAGACTAAAATAGGACCACTTTGTGTGCATAACACATTTGACCCTCTTAATTTTTCCCAATTAAAAATAGTAGTTTAAACACTATATTTTCTGCACTAAGATTTTTATTTTTATCAAATTATCAAATTAAATTAGCATGGGGATGTAAAATTATTCATTGAAGTTAAGCTTTTTATTAATTTCAGAAAAAAAAAAAAAAAAAAAAGTGGCCACTTTTGACCCCCTTCTACGGTCCACCATATCCATACACTTACCCAAGATATGTATAATTAATTTCAATGACTTAATATGATCAATGGAATTATATATAAATATAGAACATATGATACACATGATATGTCCCTATTGTGGGCATGTCATTAATGTGAAATGGATTCCCCTAGATGTAGGAAAATGAAACTGTAGATTATTTGTGAACTTGTGATCATATGTAACTTATATATCCTATATATGAACTCAATAATTTCGTAAAAATAATGTGTGAAAAAATGATATGTAAACCTGTAGACACCTAAATTCCGCTTTCACAATCTTATTGCCAAACGCATGCAAATCACTCTTATTCTCACCATTTCCATTATAATTAGTGATTTCCACTAATTAACTAATGTTTTTTACCATTTTGGTCAATTAATAGTGCATTTTTTATTACCTATCCTCTTTCACATTCAAGATGCCACTTTATGATGAATCGTAAGTCAAAATCCTCTTCCAAACAGACAATTAGCAATTATTAGCTAATTAGACCAATTTTTCCCTTGTTTTGGTCAATATACCCTACTATTGGCTTAAACCCTCTTCCAACCACTCAAAATCACCCCACTTCCTTCCACAATGTCTCAGAAGGCTTCAAAAGCCTATCTTAGCCTCCTAATTGACCTTAAGTGGTTAATTAAGGTTCCTCGCATCCTAATAACTTGATAATTCACTAATTGTGATTAGAAAAGCTTAATCATAATTAGAAATTCCTAATCTTCTTTGTAATTTTAGTCCCACATGCACCAAGATGCAATTTTTCCTCAAAGGAAAAACTATAAATAAGACTAAGTACTATCTTCCAACCTTATACTATGCTTTGATTTGCATCTCATATAAGAAATATGATTTATAACAAAGCTCAATCATTGCCTAAAGTCTTGATCAATGCGATTAGTATATGGGTATCTAAAATGATCTTGTAGTCATTTGGAGAGACAATTTCACCTTGTTTGGACTAGCAACAATTCCAATTTGATTTTCCTCTTAGATCTATTTAGGCCTTTGTTAGTTTAGAAATTCAATACATAGTAAGGATGCTTTATAGATTAGTTTTTAATTCCACTTAGTTTACATTCTTAGCATGTTTTAAGCTTTGATCGTTAGTGTTACATTCATAGAATTAGAGCTTGATTATAGATGGCAATGGTGTTAGCCTTTCCTAGTTAGTCATATTGTTTGCTTTGTAGAGTTTGGGGTGTTATCATTTGGCACGCCAAATGGAAAGCTGTACCGTTGATTTCATTTTTAAAGCTTTTAAACTTAGTTTCAAAGTTTTTAATTTCAAGCTTTCTAGATTACTTTCAAGTTTTCTATATTAGCTTCAAGTTTTCTAGATTAAATTCAAGTTTTTAGTTTAGTTTCAAGTTTTCTAGTGTAGTTTCAAGCTTTATAGATTAATTTCAAGCTTTGTAGATTAGTTTCTCAAGATTTTAGATTAATTTCAAAGTATTTAGAGTAATTTTCAAAGTTTTGTAGATCAATTTTCATTTTGATAGTTGTTTAAAACTAGATTAGTAGTAGAAGTTGTGTTTTCATGTTCTTTACAGGATCAAAGGTGGTAAAGTGTTGTCAAATTCCTCAAAAGCTTAAGTTTTGATCTTTTTCAAAAATTTCTTGTCAAAAGTCGTATTTTGAAAACCATTCACCACTAGGAAGCTTGTTGGCTTGGAGCCATTTTTTTAACATCATATTCTATAGAGCTCTCACAAGTGACAAATTTGTTAGATTCAAACTCTTATTTTTTGAACAAGAGAAAGAATCTCTTGAATTTGAAACCACATGATATTTCATCACAAAATATATTTAGTGTTACTTTGACCTAGTTTTTCACTTGTCCTAAGACAAGGCAAAACTCTGCCAAAGTTGTGCCTAGTATTTTTCACGCCATTTGGTTTACACCTTTATTTTCTTATTGCCCATTTTGGGACAAAAGGAAACAAAATACATGGATACCACTTGATCATATTACGTGTCCACCACTTTTGTATTCTACTTGCACGACTAGGTTGCAATGTCGGAGCGTAAGTGTTGAAAGTGTGCATGGTACGTACTCATGATCTAGTAGGCCCTCTTGTCTCAAAAACCCATATTTGAGACTCATTATCATTTGTAGTTAGGTTATATCATCATTTTCTTCTTTTGAGTTGTTACGTTGCTTGCATTATAGCCATACAATTGTGATATTTACGTCTTGTTTCCATTGTGAAACTTGGCCTAAATCTCTATATTGTATTGTTACGTTGCTTGCATGCATAATAATTCCTTGATATACTTAGGCATAGTTTTTACATCCTAGCTTTGTCTTGAGTTTTGTAAGTGTTGAGGTTACTTTGTTAGCATCGTGATAACATCATTTTGACACTAAAAATCTTGCTTTCACACAAATCTTGGTTCATGTGTCCAAATAGTGTCGTTACGTTGCTCACATTTGTATCGTCCATTTTACAATACTTAGACTTTGTTAGTGTTTAGAAACTAGTCTTAAGTATACCTTGTTAGAGGATCACGTCAACACTCTCTTAGCATTTAGGTCTTGTTTGTTTCAAACTTGACCTAACTGGTGATATTGTGTTGTCACTATTTTGTTTCAAACCTATCTCAAAAAATCATAGGGAGTAAACTTTTGTTGTGATTGGATTTGAATATTGTATGTCATTGTATTTTCCTAGAATAACTCGTGTCATATATTACCTTGCTAGGGTAGATCATTCTTTATTATTTGGTCCTTAGGCTCACATTGACCTATTGGATTTGTGGCTATTTGATAGTCATCATTCTTTGTGACGATTAAGCGTCATTACACTACAAAAATTTTTCTAGGGTCCCTTTTTTTTAGTAAACCTTAGTGGAAATATTTTGTGTTGTACCTCCTATTTCTAGTATGCCTACTATGAGAATGGGGTCACGAAAGTTAGAAGTCAATCTCTTTGGAGGTGATAACCCCCTTTAGAGGATAATCTCATGATTGACCATAATGGTGGAGAGGAGGATTCTCATCGCATGGATGTAGAGCTTCTTCCCACCCATACATGACAAATACTTATTTCACAAAAAACATGAGGTTATTATACGGGTTGTGGAACTAGGAGCTAAGTTACCTTCCACATTTGACCCTTCTCTTATCGTCGTATGGTTCATGGAGAGGAAGAAGTGGGACAACCTTTTTGCATTGTTAATGACATATTAAACCTAGGTCACGCCTCTACTTCTAGAACATGGAATAATGAGGAGGTACCTTTTGAAAACGATGGAGACTATCAGATACCTATCATTAGAGTACGTTGTGAAGACAACGAGGAACACGTGCATCATGCGCAACCTCCTCCTAATGAAGATCGTAACAAAATACCTACTTAGGAGGTAACCTTAGAAGAACAAGTATAAGCTCTTACTCGCCAATTGGAAAGTTTAGCTTCACATGTAAACAAGGAACAACCAAAATTTTTGAAACATGTTATACCAAAAGCAAAACCCAAAGATTAGTTTCACAAGACAAACAAACACTCCTCAATGAGAGACATGAAAATATCCTTATGAATAATTTCTCATAGAGAATAG
Organism: Taxus wallichiana var. yunnanensis; assembly: GCA_018340775.1. Classification (NCBI taxonomy): domain Eukaryota; kingdom Viridiplantae; phylum Streptophyta; class Pinopsida; order Cupressales; family Taxaceae; genus Taxus; species Taxus wallichiana. The sequence continues at coordinate 169,502,789 of CM031233.1, forward strand.
GGGTGGGAATACCCTTATATTTGACCCTTCATATAGACCTACACCACCCACGTAAGATCCACTCTTAAATCAAGAGTTGTTCATTATGAAGAGCGCCCTTCTAGCATTGCGAAGGCAAAATGGTAACAACAAAATTTATCAATTTGATGAGTTGTGCCCTTATCCATTCGATAGAGCCATGTTACAAGTACCTTTCCCATAATACTTTGATCGTCCAAAATTTTACAAGTATAAGGGAAAATGTGTCTCTCGTGACCATATCAAATATTTTTATATGGCCTGTCAAGAGGTTTCATATAGCGACAACTACCTCATTCGCCTCTTCCCATGAAGTTTGGGAGGACAAGTGTTAGAGTGGTTTCTACACATCCCCAAGGGATCTATATCTACATGGTCGGAATTAGCCAAAACTTTGTATGACACTTCTCATTCAATATTGAGAGTGACGTCACCATGTTAGATCTTTGTAATGCCAAACAATGAAACAACAAAAACTTCGCTACTTTTTGCAACAATGGAGAGGATTAGCTAGCCACTTTCCTTGTTCCATACCCGAAAAATAGTTGATAAGTATATTTTTCCCAACCTCCACCCGAAATTACATTCCACTTGCAAATGCATTGTGGCAACACGTTCAAAGAGGTAATAAAAAAGGGAGTCAAATTGAAAAAGTGTTGTTAGCTAGGGGACTCTAAAACCCTTTTCACATGATCATAACGATTCCAAATCAAACGACAAAAAAATGTTCATAATAAGAATAAAAATGTCGTTAGTGATGGGATAGTAGACTCTAAGTAAGTACAATTCAAAACCATGCACCTTTGAAGCTTGCAAAGGGAACTCCCACGAAGTATAAATGTAATGATTTCACCCCTTTATTTGAATCCATATCGTCTATTTTAAAGCGGTTAGAAGTCGTAAAAATGGTTTGATACGGACGATGCTCCTAATCCATCATGGTTTAGGGATAATGAAATTTGTGGATTTCATCGCATAAAGGATCACAAACCGCGAGTGTTTGAAACTAAAACACTACATCCAAGACCTAATCAACAGTGGTGATATAGAAGTAGATGTTGCTGCCACTACCAAGTCTCCAAACACAAACATGGGGATCTTTAAATAACCTTTTCCCAAACACGAGGGAAAGAAAAATCCATATCAGGGACATTCATCTCAAAATAAGAATGCTAACTATGTGTCAAACACAAATCATTTTGATGCCTTGATAGGTCATGTTGAATCACTTGTTCAACATGTCAACACAATAAAAATCAAAACAAGAGAGTACGATGTGGCAACATGATGAGATCTCCTTGTTATCCCATAACCCACTCCCCCTCCTCCTCAAGAGAGTCACTATGATGTGTTAGATCAATTAGAGAAGACCACAACTAAGATTTCAATCTTAGATCTTCTAAATATTTCTAACGTCCATAAGGAGATCCTTTGCAAAACCTTACAGGGGTCAAGAGTATCCGTTGATGTTGATCCAACCCACTTACAGGCCATGGTAGCACAAATTGCTCCTTTAGAACACATAACTTTCAGTCCGATGGAAGTCTTAGCAGAAAATCCCTCCCATAACCTGCCCTTGCACATTGAAGTAATAATCAAGCATAGGAAGGTCAAGAGAGTGCTTGTGGATGGCGGATCGGGTCTAAATATTTATACTCTTAAACTAGTTCATCAACTAGGCTGCACAAAATCTGATTTGGAGACAAAGGTCATCACCATAAAGGTGTATGACAATGAAGAATGACAATCAGCTAGAATGATCACTTTCTCATTGGAAGTTGGTCCCATAACCCATGATACGAAGTTCCATGTCTTGGACCTAGAGCTCCCTTACAACATATTACTTGGTCGCCCATGGATTCATGCCATGTAAGTCATGTCATCAACGTATCATTAGTGTTTAAATTTGCAACATGAAGTAAAGACACTTACTATACACGAGGATACCCAACCATTTGCTCATTGTAGAGCATTTTCAAGCTATTTTCCTACCATCTATGGAAATTGTTGTTCTGTTCATTTAGAGGGCCTCACTTCATGAGTGGATCTAGGTGCTTTGTCTACCAATGACAACAAGTGCTTCCACCTCATAAAATCTTGTTTCTACGTGGGAGATGAAGGTTATACCAAGTAGTTGTGGAGATTATGATCTGCAACAAGCCCTTATGGTTCAAAACATTCCACTATCAGCCCAAGCACGTGGTAGATTGTGCTACAAGTTCCAAAGATCAAGGAGAACTTCCCTTTTAACAATTTCACTTCAAGTGGCTTACTAGAAGATGAAAGGATACTCAAAGATATTATATTTCATCCTGATGATGATGAAATGGCATTATGCTACAAGTCACCTAGATATCCTATTCCTAACTGAATAATGCTTACTATGAGGTATAAAGGATGTGGTTGCGGCCATCAAGAACAAGGTTCATTGGAAGCTCTTCTAATACCTCATTGTATAATGGGAAAGTTCATTCTTGGAACCCATTTATATGAGTCTCACCCTTCAGATGACGAGTATGCTTCTTCTGAGTATGAGGATAGTTTGTCTGAAAATGAAAGTGAAACAGATTCCCAGTGTAGTCTTTACAAAGACCTCACCACCACAAACCTATTCTCTAACATGGATATCCTTACCATAACCCCTGTTACACCCACCGTATCCCTTATAACACAGAAATTGGACCTCATCTACCCATCACTCGTGAATTGGGACCAACATCAGCACGTACCCATCGATGTCTTTTAGAACGATGAGGCTATTGGTGATTTCCTTGGCATTAGAGATAACATTCTGAGAAATGATCATAAGAAAGGATTATCCATTCAGATCAACACATGTGCTTACTTTGGAGAGGAGGTAGATTTGTGTGGTCACTTAAGTAAAAAAATAAGTAAGGGAAAAATTCCTATAGAAAATCCTTGTGGAAAGAAAAATTCCAAGTCCTATAGCGAAAAACCTCTTTGAGGCGTTTGTGGAAAAACAAGTCGAACAACCTATGGACAAGATAGTGTACCTACCTAAAGATAAGGATATCCCAAAACCACCTTTGGTAGAGGAGGATCTCAATATCCCTCCCGATCCTACGTGCATGGAAGACAAATCCAATCTTCAATTGGAGGAGATAATAGATGTTAACATCGACACAGAGGAGCTGCCTAGAATGGTTAAGTTAGGAGCTTCACTCTCAGCTCAAGAGAAGAAAACATTTAAAAGACTTTTGAGAGAATATGCATAAATATTCACTTAGTCTTACATAGACATGCCAAGACTTGATCTTGCATTAGTGGTGCACAATCTTGTTGTACACTCGGATGTCAAGCCCATAAATAAAATCTCCGAAAGATGCATCCTCACGTCACCTTGTTAGTTAAGGTAGAGCTAGAAATGTTATTAGAATTAGGCTTCATCGTGAGTATCAAATACTCAGAGGGTATTTCTAATGTGGTACCAGTTTAGAAAAATCCATTCGGTATCAAAGTGTGTACCGATTTCAAAGATATTAACAAAGCTTGTCCTAAGGACGATTTTCCTCTTCCCAACATCGACATGATTGTTGATTCTACAACAGGTTATGAGATGCTCTCACTCATGGATGGATTCTCAGGATATAACAAAATAAAGATAGTTGAGGAAGATCAACACAAGATGGATTTTACTACCCCATGGGGACATTCTACTTCCAAGTCACGCCCTTTGGCCTCAAGAATGTAGGCACTACATATCAACGGGTGATGACTATAATTTTTCAAAATATGATTAGTGACATTATGGAAGATTATGTAGATGATATATTAACAAAGTCTAGAACTCGAGAAGAGCACCCAGAGATTCTATGATGCATCTTTCAAAGCAATTAAGGGACTACAAAGTCTGGCTTAACCCTGAAGAAAAATGTGTCTTCGATGTGCTATCTGGGAAGCTACAAGGATTCATTGTTTCAAGGAAAGGAATAGAAGTTGACCCCACTAAGGTCGGTGTTATCATAGAAATTCCTCCCTAAAAATATTAAACAATTGTGTAGCTTACAAGGAAAGATTCAAGCCATCAGAAGGTTCATTTCATAGCTAGCAGAAAAATGTCATACATTCACGCATCTTCTTAAAAATATGTTAATTTCAACTGGGGATCAGAACAATAACAAGCATTTGCTTTGCTAAAAGAATACTTGGCTAAACCCCTGTTCTCATGCCACCCATGGTAGGAGAACCCTTGCTACTCTACATTTCTGCTACACACTTTGCAATTGGGGCATTGTTGGCCCAATATGATAAAGAGTAGAAGGAAAAAGTTGTATACTACTTGAGCAGAACATTGATAGCTTATGAGCTTAACTATCCGTAGATCAAAAAGGCTTGCCTCACTGTAGTTTTTTCCTTCCAGAAACTATGCCACTATTTTCTCAACAATAAATTCAAGCTTATTTCAAAGGTGGATCCACTAAAATACTTATTTTCAAAACCTGCACTCACAGGAAAGATGGATAATTGGATCATCTGTTAAACAAGTTCGACATTGAGTATATACATCAAAATTCAAAGTGAAATGTCATGTCTTAGTAGATCAGCTAGCAGAAGCTCCACTACTAGGTACCGAACCTTTGAGTCTAGAATTACCAGATGCATCCATAATTTACTTGGAGGAATCTATCGTGTGGCAACTATACTTTGATGGATCCTTTACCTTTCATGGTTCAGGTGTCGGAGTTGTGTTGATTAATCCTACGGAAGACTTGATTCCCTAGGCATTCTAGCTCGGATTCCCATGCATGAATAATATAACGGAGTACAAATCTCTCATTACAAAATGAAGCTACCCATCAAGTGGGATATTAGATGACTAAATTGCATTGGTGATTCAATGCTCATTATAAAATAGGTCACAGATGAATACAAGGTAAAGGATGAGAAACTTCTTCCATACAAAAGAATGGTTGATTCTTTGAACGAGTTCTTCAAACAAATCACATTTTAACAGATTCCATGAGCACAAAACATCGCAGCTGATGTTATGGCTATAGTAGGGTCCATGTTAAGTATTCGACCAAGGAATAACAATATGCCATTTTTTGTTAAAAATCTAAGAACGTTGGTATATGACATACCAAAGTCATGTTTGGTGTGCAATGTTGTTAGTACCTTTTCCCAATGGTATGTTGAAATGTTTATTTACCTCTACGATGGAACCTTCCCCAAAAACATTTCCCATGCTTTGAAAAGTGCAACCTCATCTATCGTATAGCCCGTTATACCCTAATGGGGGCACCCTCTTCTGTCAAGGCTATGATGGGAATCTGTTGCACTATCCGAATTTGGATGAGTCCATCCAAGAAATCAAGGACGTACATGAAGGCATCCGTAGGATCGTCCTCATGCGAAGAAAATACTCATAGTAAGTATTATTATTAGCCTGCCATGGACATGACCGCTATCAACATGTCATAAAATGCGTGGATTATTAGAAGTATGGAAACTTGATACATGCGCCAGCGTAATCCTTGTAGCCTATCACGACACCTTGGCCATTCTCAAAGTGGGGTCTCGATCTAATAGGAAAACTTAACCCTATCTCCTCAGATGGTCATAAGTTCATTATAACTCGCTACTAAATATTTTACAAAATGGGTAGAGGTTGTTCCTCTTACCTATATAGAAGGTCCCCAAATCTCTAAATTTATAATGAACCATATCATTTGTTGATACAATATCCCTCTACTATTATCACTAATAATGGTAAGTCATTTAAAAATAAAATGGTGAAAGCACTCTGCAAACGATTTCAAATCTCCCTCAAGTTTTCGACCCCCTATTACCCTCAAGGTAATGGGCAAGTTGAAGCTTCCAATAAAACCATCATTCACATTATAGAGAAGATGGTGAATACCACTAGCCGTGAATCGGAATCTATAGATTAACCCTACCCTCTAGGCATTTAGAAAATCTATTCTCACCCCTACATGTGCCACTCCATACTCCTTAGTATTCAACATGGAAGTCATCCTACCTCTAGAGATCGAGATCCCCTTTTGCGTATCAAGATAAGGGATTACTTGAATGAAGAGGAAGACAACAAAGTAGCTCTGATTTGGAAGAGTTGGATCTATTAGACGAGTAACATTTTTGCACCCTCAATCACCTTAAATTATATCAGGATGGAGTGTGGCTAAGCTACAATAAAAGAGCCATACCTCGTTAATTTGAGGTAGAAGACATGGTGTTAAAAGAGAATCACAAGAACACCAATAAGGATCGAGAAAAGAAAGGGAAATTTGAGCCCAATTGGCTAGGACCATATGTTGTGGTTGCCAAGTTTGGTTCAAGTGCCTATAAGCTTGCCTATTCAAATGGCCAAGAGCTTCAAAAACCCATGAACGCAATGCATCTTAAGTACTTCTATGCTTAAGTATGGGGTCTCTAAAATATCAGAAAAGTATAAAAGTATAAAAATAGAAAAAGAAAAAGAGAAATAAATAGGTGTGTCCAATAGTGAAAACCACGCAATGGTGGAACTTTGGACAAGTCCTTTGGTGAAAACTAGTTTCAAAGTGCACTTTGGAGGGTTTGTTAGTCACAAGCATTTCGGTTTAGGAATATGGTAGATTTGGTCTAAGCTGATCTTTTCTTTCCTTTGTCCGAGTCCCTTATGAGCCTCGTCCTCTTTGCCCTAATCCGGATAGTTCTACCTTTTGAATACGGGAATTTAACTTTGAATGTACCCATCTCATACTAGGGAAAATTCACACCTTCATACGGCACATAACACGTGGCATTTTGCCCTTGTATATCCCATCTAATACTAGGGGCATCTATGTTTCATCATTTCCTCGCACATTCGCTTTGGAAAAGTTTGTAAAAAATAAAAACATTTGTATAACTTTTTGAAAATCCCAAAACATACAAATATGTTCCTTGGAAAACTCAAAACATTCAAATATGTTTCGTAGAAAACTCCAAAACAATAGAAAATTGTCTTAGATATAAAACCAAAACAACAAACATCGTCCCACAAAAACAAAGTAGTAGTTTTCTTACTTTTAGTTGTTGGTTTGTATGGTTTTAGTTGCATTGCTTTTTCATATTGTGTGCTTTAAATTGGATTCACTTGCTTACTTAGATTGAATGTTACTTTAGTCTATAGTGCATTGCATTGAGTTCATTTTATCTTGCATACTTGTAGATAATTGTGTTGCTTTGATTAGAATTGTTTAAATTGTGTTTTTTATTTTACTTGTACATTTTGTTATCATTTCATCATCATATCACATAAACCATCACATCTATACATCATATAGCAATAAATGCTAAGTCTACATCACACATGTATGCTAAATCTAATCATCAAATACAAAAGATCGTCAATGGGGCAAGAGACGTTGCACATGATCATGAATCTATCCCCGACACCAATATAAAAAATAAAACATGTTTTACCCAAAGTATCTCATCAACATGCAATATGAAATTAGCTAAGGTTGTCTCATAATCTAACAAACATGTGATACAAACATAAAACATATAGATTAAGCATGATATCTCATAAGAAAAATGTGGTACATCAGTAATCCATCAAATCATCATACATCATCATAAATATAAATGTCCATGTACAAAATAGTATGTCTCAAAAGTACATTCGAGGCACGATGAGCCATCATGGGCGTCTATACAAAAAAGTGCCTTCATCATGAGGCATAATCAAAAACAATATATAACATACATCTATACAAAAATGTGCCTTCATCACGAGGCATTAAAAAAAAAAATACATATACATCTGTACAAAAGTATTCCTTCATATCGAGACAGTACACCAAAAAAACACATCTAGTACATCAATAAGAGAGTTAACCACAACTCTCACCCTCACTAGGATTTCTGGTCCAGTCCAGATCTAGGCGGGGGCATCCGAGGTGCGGACGTGTGGAAGGTGTGTTGTCGACCCTTCTTGCTACTATGAAGCTTATTGTCTCGAAGGACCATCTACAAATTGCATTGATCGTGATGGCCTATGAGATCTAGATCGAGACTTCCCGCTAGCTATCTGACTATACTCAGGAGCTCTCTACTTGGCAAGTATAGCCACATGATATTGCATCTGGTAATATGTAGCCTAAAGGTTAGATTATCTATTATGTGCATGAATATGTCTTTTACAAATGAAAATAAAAAAATGTAAAAACTCTCGAGTGTGCTCTTCATTTACTTATATGTTTTAAGACAATATTCCAATAAAAACAATACTACGACATCAAGCTCCATCTTAGATTTGTGACCATGTATTTTATTTCTAAAATGTGAATAGTTCAAGGTTTTAGTCCTTAATTACTTTTAGTAGTGTCTTCCTTTTCACTAAAACACATGTATTGTTTTTTCTACGTAATTTTTATCCTCTTATCCAAATTTCAATAAAAATACATGTAAATCTATGCTTCATGCTAAACACATTTACAAAATCAATTTTGATTTTTTCTCAAAATTAGGGAGAGCATACATAGATTTTTCATTTTTGGGATGTATCCACTTTGAAACTAGTAAAAATAATGTATTCATTGCAAAATAGGAAAAACATAGTGGGGGCTATACATGATCTCATCTAACTTTCTACCAAAAGGATTTACAAAATAATTAAGGAAACCCAAAATTAGGAGGATGCATAGGCAACACTTTATTATGTTTTTAGACTAAAATAGGACTACTTTGTGTGCATAACACATTTGACCCTCTTAATTTTTCCCAATTAAAAATACTAGTTTAAAAATTAGATTTTGAGCACTAAGATTTTTGTTTTTATCAAATTATCAAATTAAATTAGCATGGGGATGTAAAATTATTCATTGAAGTTAAGCTTTTATTGATTTTAGAAAGAAAAAAAAGTGGCCACTTTTGACCCCCTTCTAGTCCTTCATCTCCATACACTTACCCAAGTTATGTATAATTAATTTCAATGACTTAATATGATCAATGGAATTATATATAAATATATAACATATGATACACATGATATGTCCCTATTGATGTCATCAATATGAAATGGATTCCCTAGATGTAGGAAAATGAAACTGCAAATTATTTGTGAATTTATGATCATATGTAACTTATATATCCTATATATGAACTCAATAATTTCAGTAAAAATAATGTGCGTGAAAAATTGATATGTAAACTGTAGACACCTAAATTCCGTTTTCACAATCTTATTACAAACGCATGCAAATCACTCTTATTCTCACCATTTCCATTATAATTAGTGATTTCAAGAATTAACTAACGTTTTTACTATTTTGGTCAATTAATAGCGCATTTTTGATTATCTATCCTCTTTCGCATTCAGGATGCCACTTTACGATGAATCGTAAGTCAAAATCCTCTTCCAAACAGACAATTAGCGATTATTAGCTAATTAGGCCTATTTCTCCCTTGTTTTGGTCAATATACCTTGCTATTGGCTTAAACCCCTCTTCTAACCACTCAAAATCACCCCACTTCCTTCCACAACGTCTCAGAAGGCTTCAAAAGCCTATCCTAGCCTCCTAATTGACCCTAAGTGGTTAATTAAGGCTCCTCACATCCTAATCACTTGATAATTCACTAATTGTGATTAGAAAAGCTTAATCATGATTAGCAATTCTTAATCTTCTTTGTACTTTTAGTCCCACATGCACCAAGATGAAAGTTTCCTCAAAGGAAAAACTATAAATAAGACTAAGTACTATCTTCCAACTTTACACCATGCTTTGATTTGCATCTCATATAAGAAATATGATTTATAGCCAAGCTCAATCCTTGCCTAAAGTCTTCAATGGGGTTAGTAGATGGGTATCCAAAATGATCTTGTAGTCATTTAGAGAGAACATTTCACCTTGTTTGGAGTAGAAACAATCCCAATCTTATTTCCCTCTTAGATCTATTTAGGTCTTTGTTAGTTTAGTAGTTCAATACATAGTAAGGATGCTTTGTAGATTAGTGTTTAATTCCATTTAGTTTATGTTCTTAGCAAGTTTTTAAGCATTGATCATTATTGTTACATTCCTAAACTCGGAATTTCAGCTATAGATGGCAATGGTGTTAGCCTTCCCTAGTTAGTCATATTATTTGCTTTGTAGAGTTTGGGGTGTTATCAAAACCATTATTAGTATGATATGAAATAGTGTATTAGAAATGTACTAATATAGTAAAAAATAAATATGTGTTAGTTTTGTATTTTTTTTATATTTTAGTAAAAGATAAGATTAAATCAACCAAAATATGTCAAGGGGATAAGGTTATGAAACAAAAGAATGATGAGGGTTTTGAATGGTCTACAAATTTTCCTCAAAACTTGACGTGTTATAGAATTAGGATACATAAAATATGTGTTTGTTTCATCATCAGATGTATATTGTCAATGTTCAAAATGGGATAACCAATCAATAAGGAAATGGACAATGAAATAAAGAAAACAATAGAAACCTAGAGGATAGAAAAATAATCAATGAGAAAAGTACTAGTATGGATAAAATAGAACATTCGAGGGTAAATAATAAAGTCAAGAGAGAGTTTCAATTGATATAAAACAAGGAAACTATGTCCAATAATCTATGTGGTCAAGATAACATGAAGGATAGGCTAGGGATGTTAACTTATGATTATGTTGATACGGTCATGTCATGGTCCTAGATAAATTAATGCTAATATCACATGTCATGAAAAACAAAGTAGGCATGTCACTATTAGAATCCAAAAAGCAAGCATAATTTATGTGGTAACCTAAATCATTTGTACTAGGTATATGATCATGAATATGTTGTGTTTTTAGTAGTCTTAAGAACCTCATATGTTATGACTTGTTGTCTCCATTTTATGACTATAGTTTGAGCACATGATTTCATTTGAATGTTTGTAAGGTATTATTTTTGCAAGACTATCTTATGGTATGTATGAGTAGGTGTTTTACATTGAACTTGGATTGTTTCTTGAGGAATAACATCACATGATACCTCATATTAGATAGGAAATTCATAATGAAAAATTTTAATAGTGGAAATATTTTTATTATGTATATAATTCAATCATCTATAAAATGTAGATGGAATAAATTGCATCTTATATATCCAAGAACATTCATGTAACATGTTATATACCCCATCACTAGGTAAAACTAGGAACCATGTAGCTACTATCTTAGTTCCTATGATAAGTGATAATGTAATTCACCCAAGGGGTTTTGAAATTGACTATCAAATCCTATAATCATAACAATTGTATTGATCAAGTCGGTGTGAGTGTACCGAGGATAGTAAGTAATAACACATTGTAAATGTTTTCACGTAATCCAATGTCTACCACAACACTATTTAGTAAATGTGAATCAAAGAAATAATTAATGAATAAATGCTCATTAATGGAATCATCATTGGGGATATCATGGTCATAAAATGTAATAGTAGTCATTTTTCATTCAAATATATTACAACACTAATGATATCTACAAGATGATAAATGTCAACTTGAGGAGTAAATGAAACAAGATGAGGTTGTGCATGATATATCATGTGAACTTCATTCGTATTTCTTATATAACATGATTTAGAAGATGATATGTGAAAATTTTCAAGTTTTGATTAGGTTTTATAACTAATTCATTCATTGGTGTATTTTTATCATCCATTTGACTAGTATTGTTGTCAATAAGATATTACTTTTCTTAAACATATATGTTAATCACAATATGCAATAAAAATTAGCTCTTATATTGTCGTGATGCATCAATATTTTTAGGATAAGATTAAAAAATTATGTTGCAAAAAAAAATCAAGTAGATTATAAGGGGGTTGAGATAAACGAGTAAATTACCTTAATTAAGGAGTAATCAAAACAAGCATGTTACTTGGTTGTGAAATTGTATTTACTAATATTTTTCCTCGTTCTTAAAGTGAAATGTTTCGTCATTAACATTTTATGTTAAAATCAAGCTCATGTAGATGTGGAATCCCACCCCCTATTTGTGTATATTATCCGCGAAGAATATTGTCTCATAAAGCTTAACCATATGAAAAAGTTAAAGTTCATAAAATATTAATAATTTTGAAATATAGATTTGTCTCTAATTGATTGAAGTAATATTTGAGTGAAAATTTATTATAATTCACATTTTCAATGTGATGTGACCTTTGGAAAATCATAGTCTTGAATTAAAGCACATAGTCACCAATAGGATTATTAGCTCCTAATCTAAATTGAACAGTTTGATAAAAAGGATGCCTATTGAAAAAACTTGATTCAAATCTAGTTAATAAATCATCAAATAAAGAATTGAAATCATGTATGAAAGCCATTGGTAGGGTGTAAAATCAATTTAAACATAGCCCTTAAGGCTTCTTGGAAATATATAGTTAACAACTTATCATTACCTACATAATATAGACATATTACATAAAATTATTTGATGTTTCTTAGTGGATCACTTTTACCTTCATGTAATGTAATCTTAGGTGCCAAAAATATCATCGTATGAATCATTTTCTTGGATCATTATTGCAATCATGAGATGTGGGCTTAAATATCTTGAATTTGTTGAGATAATTTTTCTTGATTAGGATTCATAGTAATATGCATTATTAGTATTATATAAGACCATGAAATAATTATCTAACATTAGGAGTAAACCTAGGAGGTATAAATGAAGTTGTAAGTTGTGTTGGGATACTTTTATTAATATAAGTATAGTGTATGATGTCACTTGAATTAGTTATACTAGGTGTAGGAACCACTTGAGAAGCCATATGTATAGACATGTGAGTATAGTGAATCGTAGCATTAGTCTAAACACTTAGTGTAGAATGTGATCCTCCGTAATCCAAATAATTAACAATCAAAGGTTCATTATTTACTTCTTCATGTATGGATTATTTACCTAACTTTTTTATCTCTAGCCACATAGATCATTGCATATATTTAACGAGGATGGTAAATAATGTGTTCTTTAATGTCAATTACATTATGCTCATCATATTTATCATCCTTTGAAGCTTTACATATAAATCATTTGTGTCCATCACAAACAATACCATCTATAATAAGTATATTAGAGATATTGGTATTACTTGTATTATCCACATTTGCATCTATATTTTCATTACTCGTATTTGCATAAACAAAACACCATTTTCTTTTGTAAGATAACATGAGATTGTACTAGATGAATTTGAATATGATAAATATTCACTCTAGCACTTTTACTATTAGGTGAAATTGACCTACATTTCCTAAATAACATAAAATGTAAACAAGAAAACATTAAGAAATATACAAATAATCGCATAACTTTTATTTGTATACGATTAGTTAGTGATTTAACAAAATTTAAATCTATGTAAGGACACTACTGATCAGATAAATATAACAATATTCAAGACATATCTAGCTAAATAAGTACAAGCAAAAGTGAAAGATAAGCGATAAAGATGACTCAACTTATAACTATAGGTATGGGCTGATGTTGGATTGATGAATAGGCTAGAAAGGAAAATCACGGATTTTGTAAGATATGATTTTGAAATTACATTGTGATGATCTCAGGATAGAAGCACGGGAGAGGACATGTTCCCATGGGCACCAAAGTGTATGTTCAGGCACTAGTGTTTACAGAATAGCTTTGATCCTAGTTCTTTCACGTGTCACTTATTGCTCATCAGTAGGTTGTGTCAAGTTCCCTCTAATTCTACTCAATCACACATGTACCTGCAAAATAAACCCTAGCTACTTGAAAATTATTTAAGCACACATTAGATGACTAAATAATGCATATACTTGATTCATAATGACCTTAGTGGTCACCCCAATATGATTGTCACCAAGCACTACACAAAATTTCATACTAAATGTATTTTTGGTGTGCATGTGATTAGAATAGTGTCCCTTGAGCTAGGTTTACCTAGTGCCGTAAAGAAGACAAAGAATAGTGGGCTACAACTACTTTGTCCCAATGAAAAATGTGTGGTATGGAATTTAAAATAGACCCTCCTATGCGGTGAAGTAAGTAGTCCTAAAATGCAGTCCTTGATATAGTATATATGATTCCATTGTTTAATTTTATCATTAGCAAGTGAAAGGATAACCTAGGGTGATAAATAAGAGAGAGAATGGTGTGGAATTTGTAGGAGTACAAATGCTAGTGTGGTAAGCCCAAAGAGCATATAACATTTGATTGTGAAAATTATTGCCATTATACAACGGGTTTTCAAATAATTTTGATTATCATTTTATTATTGGATTCAACTTGACCATTTCCTTGAGGGTAATAAGGAGTAGAGAATGTGTGTTTGATCTTGTATTTTGCGCAAAAAAAATTTGACAATGCGATTTTGAAAGATCACCATTATCGGTCACAATTGTAGAGGTAACCCCAAAGTGGATTATGATATGAGTATTACAAAATTTGTAAATATCTTCGCAAGTAGTAGTTTTCAAGGGTGCAACTTCAACTCATTTAGTGAAGTAATGTATAGAACAATGATGAATTTAATTACATCTAATGATTTGAGGTTAATCTTTCCAATGAGGTCGAAATCCCATAGTGAAAAAGGTCGCGGGGATGCAATAGGTTGTAAATCATAAGATGGTGCATGGTGTATGTTATTATGGCATTATAACTTATCACAACATTTGGAATGTTTTAAGCAATCATGTTCTATAGTGGGCCAATAATTCTCTTTTCATTATAATTTTTGAGGTGTAGCTTTTTCACTAAAGTTTCCACCACACGTATTGTCATTTATCTAAGAGAGAGCTAATGGAATATCTTAAGAGTCCCAAAAATGTAGGAGATTACTATCAAGAGAAGTTTTGAATGGAGAACCATTAACGATGACATATAGGGTGGCATCACGATGGATTTTTTCATGCCTCATGCGGGGATAGGTTGGTTTGTATATCTTGCCAGTAAAGGAAATTATAAATAGGAGTGTACCATTCTGGATTGTCAACACTATGGGTAACAACAAGAACTTGTAAAGCATTTATGCTATGGGAATCAATGGAAGGATGACGCAAGTGGTGAAT
This sequence comes from Taxus wallichiana var. yunnanensis, assembly GCA_018340775.1. NCBI lineage: Eukaryota > Viridiplantae > Streptophyta > Pinopsida > Cupressales > Taxaceae > Taxus > Taxus wallichiana. The sequence continues at coordinate 169,517,843 of CM031233.1, forward strand.
AATAAATGTAGCATGATCATCTGTAATTTCAAGAGGAATAAGTGAAATAGCATCGACCATGGCATCATCACGTCAATTGTCCTTATGAGGGATAAATGGTGATAGATTGGGAATCAAATGTAGCAAGAATACCGGTAAAAATGATATGATATGGGATGAGTTCTCTTCTTTGATTTGGTATGTACCATTAACTTGATTAACACTCGAGCTAATAATCTCCAAATATATGAAGGTGTTAGATAGGAAGATTTTGAGCAAAAATAATCATAAAATCGTGGATTCATATTGATCCATAGGGATCCAAAATGACTCTACTTCATCAGATCAGTCAGCACGAAGAAGGAAAATAAATACATGGAGGTTCTATCTTTATAGTAATAGGATCACCGCTCTGTGTAGAGCGGTGGTTAAAAACCTCCACCCAACCAGGGGCGGCGATCCCGAGACCACCGGGTCCAGTGCATTGGGCAGGGTCCTGTCTCTTTCCGACATAAAATAAAAAATATGAAATGAACAGCCCCGGAATTTGAAAGGTTTTTTGTGTCTCTTCTTCTTCATGACCTTTCCCATTCTCTAATGCATGGGAGGAAATGAGAATGGCTATAAATACATGTTTATAGAAGAGAATAAGATCATCGAAGCATGAAAGCAAGTGAGAAAGAAGTTCTTAGTCTTTGGAATTGTGTTTTGTAGAGGAAAGAAGTTTTGAGACAGAGAAAGAAAGTAATTGGGAGGAAGTGTGAGATATTATCTACTTCTATTTCATACTTATTGTAAATTTTTACTTAGTGTTTTGAATTGGCCAATAAAAGTGGGAAGAAAGAGCAATTGTCATTCTCGACTAGTTTTTCCTCCTCAGGAGGTTTCCAAGATAAAAATTGTTGGTGTTTATGAGTTTATATTCTTTCCTTTCTTGTAATTGTAGATTCTAAGCATAAGAAAAATTCATTCACTAGCTATATCTATCATTTTCTAATAGAAAGTAGAACAACAGTGTTAATTTGTGATTTTGTGGATAATTCGAAGTCAAGAGTTTACGAGATCACATATTCAGCTATATTATTTTGCATGAGAATCTGAGTTGGTAAGAAAAGGGCATAGGTTCACCATGTGTTGTAATGAAAATTGTTACAACACACAAGCACTAAGAGGAGAGGGGTGAATCATTGCTTCTTCAAATTTTCAAAAACACTTCTATGTCTCAAAGAAAATTCAATCTTGATTAACATTTACCATGAGAAAAAAATGACATTCACACATAAGTAAATGCAAAGCAAGTACACATGGACACAAGGTTTAATGTGGGAAACCCTTAAAGGGATAAAACCCCATTGAAATAAATGCACTAATGTGGACAATTGTCCCATAAGAGATTACAAATATTTCAATTTGTTGAGCACCCACTCAACTTGAAGCACTAACTCCAACAAATTTTGTAAGCACCAACTTACATAGAAGCACCAACTCCCAACAATTCAATCAAGCACCCACTTGACCTTTTCAAGCTCCAACTTACAAGGAAGCACCAACTCCCTACTTTTCTAAGCACCCACTTATACTTTTTAGAGTTTTTATCACCTTCATCTAGTTCTTGAATCAACAAATTGTGATCTCTTATTCAGCTCCTCTATCTTCATCCTCTTCATTCACACACCTTGATTCACATATCTTCTCTTCACTACATCCTATTGCAAGTGCATTATTTAAGTCCTCTTTTGCACAAAATCTTAGTACTTAATTCATGCATGAATAATCTCATCTTTTCATGATACTCATCAGCTCATACCTCACCTAATATTGCCTTCAAGGCATCTATTTTTACATACTCATTTTTGCCTCACACATACAATGATGGCCTCCTACAATTAAATCCACTAAAATCTATTTTTCATGCACTTTTGGTTACATTTATACATGAGAATAACATCTATTACACCTCTTCAACTTCCAATACTTACATTCTTAACTTTCAACTTCCTCAACTCGTACAAGGGATCTAAAATGACATCACTTACAACTACCATAATGCACTCTTTACATCTGCGGGATGTTAGTTGCAAGTTTTGACCTTTCTTCAGTTTTTCATGACACTTATAACACCTGTGAGGACCTAGAAAACATCCTTGAACTCGTTACACCTCTAAAGAAACTAAAAATATTCCATTTTCAGTCTGACATATTCACTTTCAGAATAAGCATGTCATAATCCATATTTTCTTCTTCCCAATGTAGATTCATTTGTATTATTTCTTATGTAACTCATGCCAAGTGTTATGGAGTGTAAGATCACGTTAAAAATACAAGAAATAAGTAACATCTAAAAATCAAAAAAAGAGAAAATGGACAAAAGCTCCCAAAGGGGACAATAATGTTTGGGCGCTCCTAAGGGGTGGTTCAATACAAGGTTCTCAAAAGGTAAAATAGTGAAATCAAATCTAAGAAATATGTTGGATAATATGTAAAACTATAAGGTGTAAGTCCCAAAAACAACAAGAAATAAAGATAAGAAAGATAAAATCAATGTCAAAGAAAAACAAGTGTTGTTAATGATTAGTTCTCTTGCTTAGGAATCATGCATATAAATTAAGTATTTAGAGGCTAGATGTACATAGTAAGTGCGTGATTTAGTGATTAAATTTTCCCCACTTTATGTTGGTGAATAAGGATTTAGTAGTATAAAGTAGAAAATAAAATTGTACCTTAGGGAGTTGAAAGAAGATTTTTCCTAGTAGCATGTTGAATGAGTGTTGTAGCGTGTTGAATGGAATATTAAAAATGTGTACCATGGAATTCTAAAGGAAGGATAAGGATCCAAGGGGTGAATTTTTGTGCATGGAGTGATAATTATGTGTGTGTAGTTCTTTGGAATATCATATTTGTCGGAGCATGCTTGAGATTTGCTTCATGGTTGCTTGTGTGTTTTTCCTTTGTTGGGATAGGATAGGACTTGCAAAATAAAACAAGTGTAGTCAATGCTCTAGGTAAATGTAATTGAACTTTAACTTGAAAAATATGTAAAATTGGAAATGCATATTGGAAAAAGCTAAACCAAGGGGTTAGAGTACACCTAAAATGTTGAAAGAGAAAGGGGTAGAAATTTGTTCCTACTTATAGACTTGTTTCTTAGGATCTGGTTAGAATAATATGAAGGATTTGGGTGTCTTATCGCCAAACTAGGGATTTGAGCATCTTGATACTAAAATTTGGATTTAGGCATCCTATCACTGCTAAGGGAAAGTGTATTGGGAGAGCTCATAGGATTTTCCCTCCAACTATTAATGCTTCCCCATAAATAAGTGTCACTGTAGATGATCACAAATCTGATTTGTAACTTACCTCGGGTGACACATTGTTCCAGGCATATCAATGTCTTACATATGCCTTAGGTTCCACTTCCTTATTTAGTTCCCTGAGTAAGCAATTATTTCCTTATTTAGTTTATGTTAGTAATTGATTGTGATTTGAAGATGAATGTGTAGTTGTTGATACTATAGAATATTGTAACTATGCACCCATCAAACCGCTCAATAACTATCTATAACCCCAAGACAAGACCACTCAGGTGGGACACTAGCGCCCATCATTATTTTCGTATTGAGAGGTTCTATCCAAGCTATGAATTTTATCCAAGTATGTTTCTAGCCATGTTTTATAACAAATTATTTTTCTATTCATGATGACTATGATTCTGTAGCTATTTTTTGTAACTACCGGGAGGGTAAAAAGATTCACTCAATTTTTTCCCCCACTCATTTAGGGTGTGTGAGATGAACAAAATCAAATGAATCTAAAACAAGGAAGGATGAAAATGATATGTAATTACATATCTGATCGAGGGATTCGTGTAAGGGTAATAGGGATTACACATGATAGTTATTATGGCACAAGCAAAATAATGGAACATGTTAGCATACAAGTGTTATTGATAAACAAACAATGCACACAAAAATAGTAACTAGTAAAAGCATATAGGAAAATAGAAAACAAGGACACAATGAGGAGTTGGTTGCATACATGGGACACCACTCAAGATGTCACAAGACAATTAAAGCCATCAAGGCTTGTGTAAGCAAGGAAACAAGAAAACATAGGGCATAGCCCACAAACAATAGCAAAAAGATATAAGTAAATCATATAACCATGATTAGAAGGAGTCTTGCAAGGCAAATGCTACACATGAAGCACCTATTAGCATGTTAGGAAAGATAAATAGTATGCCACAATGTAAGATCTGAATATAGGAATGAAAATGTGAAATATTTTAATGATAGAACCTAATAGTAAGTGGGAAAAGGTAGATTCCCCATGATCCTCATTGGGACTGGTAATGGACAGGGCCAAGCATCATACATCATGTAACAACCTATAAGTGACCTGAATTCACCTCAAGATACCATGTGAATGCGCATGTGTGTATGAAAAATGATAAAGCATATTAGGAACCATAATAACATGATAAACAAAGGTGCAACATATAGTAGTATAAGGAAGCAAGAGTACATCCAATCAAGATCTAAGAAAACATGTTTTTAGATTTTTAATTGCAAATATGTGAAATAGAATAGTTAGAAGGGAGGAATAAGGATGCCCTTCGGTGTATGTGTGCAAAGTGAGGTTCATGTAGGTAAGGATTCCCTCAATAGTCAAGTATGAACTAGGAACAAGTGTATGTGATCGGGTAATGTGGGGGAAGTTGGTCACCCCACAAGGATCTAAACAACTAAGTATAATATTACTTAAGGTACATGACAGTAATGAAAGTCTTGACAAGATTTTCAAGGAGGGTTTTAAGATGATAGACACCCTTCCAAATTTTTCGGTGAAAACATATGGGTCAAGCCAACTAGGTTGAAACTTTCCTTTTAGAGGGGTCAACATTGGTATTCTTCGATTTTATTTGAGTACTAACATCATCAACATTTAATTCATGGGATCACACTTTGTTATGATATGCACATTTGATACGATATTGGTATGCGCAGAGATGTTCCAATGCTTGGACACACCGTGAATATAACATTTCAAGTTCGTGTAAGCATCATTCTCGATATTCACTATCTTGGAGAATATTTTTAAAGAAAACACACAAAGTCAATATTTTGAGCTCTAGAGGTATGATGGCCTCAATACAATACTTGACATACTCTACAACTTGCCATTTTCTCAACAAATCTCCATTAGAGTTCATATGCTCCAAAGAGGTGCATGGTCTTCAAAACCAGTCATTAACTTGGATACAAAAGACTCACTTTCAGATCATGACATGAAATTAAAATAGGATAGATGACTCTTCATGAAGTTCACAACATCATCACATGTTTGGATAACTACAGGTCAAGGAACAACACTTCATTTCATCTCTTCTTCTCAACAAGGTTTACACTCGGTCATACGGCTCAAAACCGATCCACAAGAGTACTTCACCAACACCAATGTATGATATTTCAAGACTTATTATTTATTGAATATTTTTTCATGTGACCTATGGTTGACCTTCACAAATTTGGAGAAACTCAATCATCTTCATTTTCACCAAGAATCATTTATTAGGACAAGGTCTCAAAGGGTTTGCAAACACAGAAAACCAATCCTCACAAAATGAGTTGGTTCACTCATAAAATCACCTAATCATGGATCATATGGCACCTTTATAGAAATCATATGTCCTTGGGCATCTCGTAAAGTCCATAAAATCCATCATTTAAATGTTTATAGCATGGATATGCTTGAATTTATAGGATCGCTAAAATTGGGTTTCAAGAAACAAAAACCAGTCTTGTATTAGATAGCTCTAAACACTCCAAAAATCACTTTCATGACTAAAAAATATTGTAATACTTCATTTGAGACATATAATCCATATTCAATCACTCACCTTCATGGGTTATGTGGATTATTTCAGATTTGTACTTCCATTCCTCATACCTTCTTGACTAGCGAAATGGGAGTCGGGACATATTTGACCATTAGTACTTGGACACAAAATTACTTCACCAAATGAAATCATGGGCTCAAACATATCATATTGGACTTATATCAACTATACATGCTCACCTTTGAATTCAACAACATGCATTCACATCATCATCCTTTTAAACAGACTTGACTAGTTTTGGCTCTTCTAGCCCTTAAGCGGTAGGCCATCTTGGTTTCCATGTTTCACCAAAATTATACAAATAACCCACCTAAAAATTCTAATGAGTGCTTAGGGCACATCCTAATATTTCTCCCACATCAATATTTTCAACATGAAACCTTCATCACATGATTTTATTATCAAATTTCTTCAAAGCAAGCTTATTTCGTACCTTACTAGCTGACACGGAGAATTTCACCACCACCAAGATGAGCTAAAAGGAGTCATCTACATGCTAAAATCATCACATTATCTTTCCAAATTAATTTCATGACCAAAACATTTAGTTTTTATCCATCTCTCTAAATGGAGGGTTTCAGGAGGGTTTGGAACCCCCTTAGGTTCTTAAGGTTCGTTCATAAAGTATAGGACATTATTTTAGCTCATTCTACTTGTAAAAGTTTCTAGACTCCATGCCCTAACTTTTATGAATATATTAGGTCACCATGCAAAATTTTAACATACCAATGAGCACATCAAACTCAACCCTTAAGTTGGAAATGGACATTTTAAGAGCTCGATTGGACTTAAAATCATTTTTATTGCTTCTCCCTTTGAGTTTTGACTTGAAAATTTTTCCATAGCACTAGGAAAACCTACTTCAGATGTCCCAATGCTCATGTATCCATGCACTTGTCTGAAACTCATCATCTACCATGATTTGTACATGCATACCTATCTAGTTCTCAAGAGTATGCCTCCAAAAGACATCAAACATGCCTCTAACAAATGAATCTCTACCTGTGGTACCTTTCACATCATCTCTACACTATAAAAACACACAATTTATGCTTATACTACCCCGCCTCAACTTTTTTTTTTTTTTTTCTCCATACTCTAAGCTATGCTTGTACTAGGTCTTAGAATTAGGCCTAGTTGGGCTTGTTTCACCTCATGTTTCATTAACCTACCATGTTATTCATCATAAAGAAACCTACACACTTTTAAAACAATATATCTCATCCTTATTCATGCCCTGTGGGATCACTTAGCTCTCAAAATCACTTCCATGCTTCATTAGGTCTCCAAGCACCTAGGTTGGGTCTAGATAGCCACCTACAAACCATGCTCAAACCTATACTTGCACTCTGAGATCCACATGAGTGTCTTAATACACTCTCTTCATGATTTCCAAGCCTTTACCATGATTCTTTCTCTACATCATGCCTTTGTTCCATCATACCAGTCATCCTGTTGACTAGGCCTAAGGATTAGGCCTACTGGACCAAGTAAATATCACTATATTTACCCTTGCAACCAAGTCACATCTTTTTAACCCATAGCATCATCATTCCAAGAATCCTCTGGACCTCATACACCTTTTTCATTAATGAGTATACTCCTTTTCATCAATGAAAATGCTACAAACACTCACATGCCAACAAAAACAATACCAACAATAACATATGTGGTGTAGTGGGAGTCGCAAAATACATAGTCCAAATGTCAAAATCAATGGTATATGTAGTAAAATCATCACAAAATTCATCACATATGGGGAAATTATGGTGGATAGGAGGCTCTTCTAATTTGTCAGTGATGACTTGACCTTTGCTAGATTTTTGTGGAACAAATTTAAGAGTAAATTCAAGTAAGTAAGATGACCCAATGGGCTAGGTAGCCAAATAGATGGGTCCGTGAAAACAACTAGTGCAAAGGATTAAATTTGGTAATAACATGAATTTCAGTGTTGATCATATAGTGGCATAGCTTGCCATTGACAAATACAAGGCCAAGGCACAAATTTTTAATATATCTATAATTGCATTCATAAGAAAGTAAGGTGTGACTAATATAATAGATGACACGTTCACACTAATTCATATCATGTTGAGAAATCAAAGTTCCTAAGGCATAAAAAGTGGTTGAGATGTATAGAAGTAATGGTTAATCATGCACAAGAGGAGTTAATACAAGAGGATTAATTAAATAAGCTTTGATATCATCGAACACTTGTTAACAACTAGCATCCCAAGTAAATGTAGTATCCTTTTTCATGAGACGTGTAAATGGTTGGGTCTTGTTAGCTAGTTGTGCAATGAAACGATGGATAGCCTGGATTTTACCTTATAAAGAATGAAGTTGATGAAGGTTTCGTGGAGGAGGCATATCTAAAATAGTGTGGAACTCTAAGGGATAAATCTCAATACCTCATCGGGAAATGATGTATCCTAACAATTTTCCAGTAGTAACTCCAAAGACACATTTTTTAGATTAAGGCATACATTATATTGACGTAAGCGTGTAAATATTGTATGGAGATCCCGAGAATGGTTAGTGTGATATTTATATTTGGCAAGAATGTCATCGACGTAGTCCTCAATGATCTTCTGAATATAATCGGGAATATGTGGGTCATAAAGCATCTTTGGTATGCCGATAAATTTTAGATGAAAGGGCATAATAGTATAGAATTTGTGCCCTATGGGTCATAAATGAGGTTTTTATTATTCATTTGTGTTGATTTTGATTTGATAATATCTAGTAAACCATCCATAAAATATATCATATCATGGCGGTTGTGGAATTAACGATAGAATCAATGAGTGTGTTGGCGAGAAATCTTTTTGGGTGGACAAACTTGTGGATTTCTTTCCAATGCTTTAGGAATCTAAGTGCCTCTACTTAATCGGTTCAGCTATTGTATATGCATGCAAGAGTGAAAGTGATTTTTCTTCAGTGGCCTTATGGCTTGGGATCCAACAGGGGAACTCCATTGACCCTACGAAAAAGCTAACAATCTCTTGCCAGGAAGACTTTTGTTCAAGAGTGGGAAAGTGGAGTGAGAAAAAAGGTAGAAGAACTAATCTTACAAGTAGAAAATTAGATTCCTACACACAGTAGTTGGAAGTTTCATCACATGCACTGAAATTAATAGGAAAGAACTCTTCAAGTAGCAATAAGACCAAATAGAATTTAATGAGCACAAAGTATCAAGAAATCCCTTAGTTAAAGAAAGCTAGAAACTCCTTCTTCTTGTATTGATTGCTCAAACAAAAGTTGTACATATTGGAGAAATGGAGGAAATTTGAGAATGAGGGAATGGAAGAATTTGGCTATCTCCTTTGTTCTCTGAATGCACTCTTGAGTTTACAAAATCAATCACCAACCCTTTGAAATGGGAATGGATTTACAATTTATAGGAAGATAAATGACTCTTCACATACTCCCTAATGACTCTTCGTATGTCTCGACATGACTTAAGACTCTTCGCCTTCCTAGGAAAACATTAAGTCCCTTTTTATAACATAAAGGTGAATTATTATATTAGAAACATTAAGACATATGAAAAAGTGCAACCCCAACGCAAGATTAGAATATTGAGGAGAGAGAAAGTTGGGGAGAGAGAGAAGAGAGAGAGAGCAGAAAGGAGAAGAAGGAAGAATGATGTCGACGATGATAGATTCCACCTCACGAGCCTTTCGAGATAATTCGATGAAACACTCCACTGTGATGAACTATGAATCTCCAAACTCTTGCTCACACTGAGAAACTTCTTTTGGATGACATGTGAACATCATGAACTAAGTGTTTAAAAAAATTATCGAATGAATCATTTGGTGGCCATGAGTATCACTCATGAAGATCCTCCTCTGAAAGGACTAGATCCTTAGAACGAATCTTGCCCTAACTCCTTACAAAGTTATCGTACTACTCAACCGATTTGGATATGAAACTCGATGAAGCACCTTATGAATGGTCTAACGGTGTTGATTGTGAATTCCACCACCCGCACACCAATTGAAGCATCAAATGAGTGTCGAAAGACACTATTGAGATCCTCACGAGCATCTACTCCCGCATAGCCTAGTGATAGAGACCGCATTGTTTTCTATCTCCTACTTAGAAGTGAAAGGTCGTGGCACGCCTTCGCCCTATCCATTTGTACTTCATGGTTCCTTAGCATGAAAAAGCAACTTACTATTTTTAGTAAGTATGAAAATCACCGCCTCGAACCTCAACCGGATGTTGCACAGTTTCCCTTTCTACCCGTATTCCTCTCGCCTTACGGATCAACTTTTAATTTTTGGTACGTGTCGTGCTGGGACCACTTACTATTTTTAGTAAGTGTCAAATTTGGAACAAGATTCCCATTTTGATGAACTTTAAACTGCAGTGCATCCTCTGTGTTTAGCGTCTTCTTTGCAGGTTCTTTTGTTGATGACTTTCCCAAAATAGCAATCCTTTGTGCAGAAGACCTGTTATTTTTAGAAAGTGGGCTTTGGAGGACGGATTGACGTGGAACAAAGTTTTTCGATATGGCTTTTTTTTCTAATATCACCCCCTTGAAAATTTGTGCTTACCCGATCAATAGCTTAGGAGATTTCAAACTTTCAAATTTTTGACCTGGCAATGCTTCTAGACATGGAAACCATTGATGGACCTCAAAAATTGCAGGTCTGGTTTTATCCTCCATTTGCGATGAAAATTACATTTTTGATATGGGTTTTCTCTTCTTATCTCACTAGTGAAATTTCTCCTTGATCCGGTTGTTGGTTTGATAAGAAATTGAGCTTTTCTCAGTTGTGCAAAGAAATGAATTTCTTTGCTATGAACATTCTGTGCTGTGGAAGGAGGGTTTGAAGGTGTGTTTTTGATGGTTTTTGATAGAGGAATGAAAAGAATTTTTTTGTCAATCCGTGCATCCATTTGCAAGATCTCTTCAAATTTCTATTTTGCTACCATGAAGGATTTCTCTATTTCTTCTTCTTCGTTCTTCATTTTTCTCCTTTCTTTGGTCAATTTTTCTTCTGGGACCTGTGCATTATCATGGAATAGGATATTTCATTATTGTGAGGGAGATGGTTTGAGCTTCAGTAATGGTGGGAGGTGATAGGAAGTTGCAGAGGAAGTTACAGAGCAGGCTGTGCACAAAAAGGTTAGATGTTAGAAGCGGGAAGCAGAAGGGGTTTTTTAAATATTCAAAAAATTCAAAGCATGGATTGAGGCACAATTTCATTTCCTTGATGTCCTTTAAGCATTAAGGGACGTGAGGGACATCAAATTTCATGCGGCATCTAGTTGCGACATGTGGCGGAGATCCAACGGCAGGGGATTTTAGCAAAAATAGTTTTCAAGCACCGAGGGGGTTGAAGTTGGTCACATGAGGAACCATGAGGCTTCTTGAGGGGATAGGCACATTTTTCATACCTTTATGTCCCTCAGCAAAAATAGATGAGAGGGACATCAAATTTACAGCGCGTCAAATGATGACATGTGGCACTTGATTTAATGGTTGAGAATGAAGGCTTGGTAAGCCCCTGGGGCTGGAAAACTACTCTTGAAGGGGTCGCATGGGTGACAGAGTCTCTCATGCGGGTGGGAAAAATTTTATACCTTTATTTCCCTCATCAAAAAGGTATGCGAGGGACGTCAAATTACACAACCCGCCCGGTCGTGACACGTGGCACTCGATTCGACAGTAGGGGATGAAGGCTTCACTAGCTCCCGAGAGTTGAACTGGCGGTCCGAGAGGTCGCATGAGGATCCAAAGGGCTTATAGGGGTTGGGCACATTGTTTTTACCTTGATGTCCCTTTTCTTGAGCGATGTAAGGAACATGAAATTGTGCCAGGCTCCTGGAGATGACACATGTCCTGTTCAAAATTTGACTAACTCCCGAACTTGCTCCTAGAGGGAAACTTGAAATGGTGATAACTTGAGCTCCTAATGGATGTTTTTGATGAAATTTTATATGATCTTTGTTATGTTTGTGGAGCCTATTTTCATGTTAGAGTGTGGTACACCTTCTATGTGTTACACTCGGGTATTTTTACGGTGGTCCTGCTCATGGTGAGCGGGTTAGGGGGTTCGGGGCGAAGCCCCCGAAGAAAATTTTCATGGGTGGTTTATTAACCCATGGGTAATGGGTAACTGTTATGGGCTGTTTTTGGGTCCATGTTTTTCGGTACCCATTGTTTTGTAAAACCACCTCTTTGGTTACCCATAGGTTTATGGGACAGCTTTCTTTTTTCCCCATTGTTTTGATACCCACTGTTTTGTAAATCTGCTGCAAGCGATTGTCTCATTTATATGGTCTTATGCATATGGTAGATACACAAGTAAATGTATTGCGAGATGTGTTTTGAATTTAGGTGTGAATTTCAGAGAGTTTGTTGAGCATAGCTCCAAACAGATCGGGTATTGTATTGAGAGAGTATAGGCTTGTAATAAAATCGAGCAAGTGATTCTTGGTGGACGTAGCCCAAATTGGGTGAACCACGTTAAATCTTGTCTCTCCGTGTTGTGTTATTTATTCCGCACTTTTATTTGAGATCCGTAATAATTTCGCATATTAGTTTTCTCTTTGTTGCGATTCTCGTGAGGGATTATTCCCAATATTTTATCCCTTATTTCCTAACAATCTTGACTGAAAATGGAATTATGAATCCAATGGTGTGGGTTTTAGGTCTTTATTCCTCTATTATATCCTTGAAAAAGTGGATTTTTGATCTAGCTCGCTAGTTGTGCATGGAAAAAACCAATTATAAACCTATTGTGCCAAGGTGTTGTGAAAAATATTATTTAACCATCTTGTAAGGCTTGGAATTCTCTTTCTAAATTTGTCTTTTTTTTTTTCTCCTAACTCAATCCAGAGCTTCCATAATCACCTTCGAAGCTCAATAACATTTTTGGCCTGTGCACTGCCTAGGCTTATGAACCTTGATTTTAGTGAAACTGCCCCAACTTCTCTAAATCCTTCCTAAATATTCCTAAATCACTTCCATGATGTTCCAAGGACTTTGATTCACTTCCATGTCTGGTTTGGCTTCTCTATTCCGCTCCATGGGGTTGTTCCAGTCCTAGGAAGGCCAATGATAGCACTTTGCATATCTCGCCCAAAGTTTGCATTTTCAATGAACTCCTAAAATCACCTAGGGGTTTTGAATTTAATTTCCTAAATCACCTAGGGGAATGAGTTAACATAAATTGGGAGGTCACTAGATTGATTGGGTAGACCCGAGGTGTCTTAGAAGGGTAAAACTTATAATTTTTGACATAGGGGTATAGTTATCATGCTTGGAAATTGTCAAGTGCACATTTGCATGACAACAGAGTGGTAGAGGAAAACTATCTTTAGGAGAGGCTTTATTGAGGTCACAAAAGTTATTGAAAAAAATTAATTGCCCATTGGGTTTCATAACTGGAACAATATTGGACACCCATTTTGGATATTCCACATCATGAATAAACCCGAAATCTATCAAACATTAAATTTCTTATTTTACTAATAAGGCCACACATGGATGCATTTTACATATTTTCTATTGGATGGGTTTAGCATCTTCATATAAGACAATGTTGTGCATAACTACAGAGGGGTCAATTCTTGGCATGTCACTATAATGCCAAGAAAATAAGTGACGAAAGTCTTCTAGAAATTTTTGTATATCATCTTGTTCATTATCACTAAGGGAAATAACTAGAAGAATAATATGTGGATCATCATCAGTGCCTAGATTATAAGGAATGGTTTCTTCATTAAGCAAGGTAGAGTGGTCTTGAGATACAATTGAGGGGGTATATTGTAGGAGCATCAGTTTGGGACATGTTAGGATCACCCTCACCAAAATATGTAATGGTGTGAAAGGAGTGGGGAACCTATTTTTTTGAAGGTGTGAAGGGAAAGCATCATATGCTCCCGTGTACTCAAGGAGTGCCTCATCATTATGAAACTCATATAAACAGGGGTGATCATGAGAATAAGTGTCATTAATAAGGTGTGGATGAACTAGATACAATGTGGAGGAATGGGAAGTAGTGTAGATCTCAAAGTAGGCACGGGTGGGGAGAAAATAAGTTCCCCAAGAAAGTGCAATAGAGGATCGAGGGAAAAATCCAATGTTGGGTTTATCAAGCTTCTCAAGGATGGAAATGGGCTCAGTGATGCCTTGGCCATGCTTGGTAATTACCAATCTGAAAAATCCATGTCGAGACAAATACTTATAATCAACAACATGTGGGGTGGGAGGAGATGAGGAAGTGGATGGGTGGTCATGAGGAATGGTGTTACAATAAGTAAAAGGGGATGGATCAACTAAGACATCATAGACAACACCCTCAAAAATAAATTTAAGCCAAACATGGAGGGTAGAGGGAACAACATGCATAGAATGTAACCAAGGGTGGCCTAAGAGCAAATTATAACTGAGATTATTAGGCATAACATGAAATGACACATTGAGGGTACATGGTCCTACTGTAATGGGTAGAGAAATTTCACCTAACACTTTCTTGGGAGTATTATCAAAACCATGAATGCATAAATTAGATGGGGTGAGATTAGCTACGAAAGGCCTATCTAATGTAAAAAATAAATATTACATATGTTAAGACCAAATCCATTATCAACCAAAGCACACTTGACTAACACATTGTGAATATGATCCTGAATATACAAAGGAGGTGCATTATCAACTATTTCTTGGGAAGGAATATCATCAGAAGTAAAGGTAATATGCTCATGATTTAAAGCCAAGGCTGAAAATACTCGATGGGTAACATAGGTAGGGGAAGTATCAGATTGGATTAGGGTATGATCCATAGTATTCCATAAAGCATCAATACACTCTGGATGGTCTTGATAAAATGCAATTGAATATATATATCCATGAAGGAGCCCGAGCTACATCAATAAATGGGTTCACCAAATGATTTAAAAATAAATAAATATATGTAAATGCACTCTTGATCATATTAATATAACAATATTCAAGAAAGATCTAGCTAAAGAAGTACAAGCAAGAGTAAAATATGGGAGATAAAGACGACTCAACTTATAACTATAGGTATGGATTGATTCTAGACTGATGAATAGGATAGAAAGGAAAATTCTATACTGTGTAAGCTCTATTTTTGAAAGTGGTGTGAAGATATCGGGGATAGAAGTTCGGGAGAGGACACAAACACCTAGGCACTAGCGTTTGTTCTGGGTGTTGATGTATGTAGAATAGCTTCGCTCCTAGTTCTTTTTGTGTCACTTATTGTTCGTTGTAAGTTGTGTCAAGTTCACTACAATTCTGTTCAATCACACTTGAACCTACAAAATAAATCCTAACAATCCACACAATACTCAAGTGAACATTAAATGAATCAATAATGCATATGCTTGAGTCATACTAACCTCACGGTCTCCCCAATGTGATTTTCATTGAGTGTTGCACTACATTTTAGAATCAATGTAGTTTTTTGTGTGTGTGTGTGTGTGTGTGTGTGTGTGTGTGTGTGTGTGTGTGTGATTGGAATAGTGTCCTTTGAGCTAGGTTTCCCTAGTGTCAGTGGCATAAAGAATAACAAGATATAAATACTTTGTACCAATGTGAAATGTGTAGTATGGAATTTAGAATAGACCATCCTATGCATTCCAAAAATGTAGTCCTTGAAGTACTAAGAAAATATGATATCCTTATAGATGTATGTGCCTCTTGAATGTGTGTCCCCCTAATGGAGTTAAATAATTCATGTATATATATGATTCCTTCATTTAAGTTTCATCATTAACAAGTGAAAGGTTGACCTAGGGTGATAAACAAAGATAAGAAAGAAGTAACATCCGAAAAATCGAAAAAGAGATAAAGTGGACAAAAACACCTAAAGGGGACAATAATGCCCAGACACTCCTATCCCTAATAGGCAGTTCTATACATTATGCTCAAAAGGTAAAATAGTGAAATCAGATCTAAGAAAGATGTTGGCTAGTATGCAAAACTGTAAGGTGTAAGTCCAGAAACAACAAGCAATAAAGATAAGAAAGATAAAAGCATCATCAAAGAAAAAAAGTTGTTAATGAATAGTTCTCTTGCTTAGGAATCATGTATATAAATGAAATATTTAGAGGCTAGATGTATATGGTAAGTGTGTGATTTAGTGATTACAGTTAGAAAAGAAGAAATTTGAATTCGATTAGAAATCATATCCTATACAAGAAATGTATGAAACCCTAAAAGGAGAAATGAAACCCAAATGTTTGATTTGATAAAAACATGAGTTCATCTAAATGTTTTTATATATTTTACACCTAAATGTATATAATGAATTAACCGTAAATAAAACTATTATTTAAATGTAAACATTGAATTATGCTAAAATGGGCTAAATAGAGGTTTGTTAATTAATCAAGTAGAAAGGGAAAGTGATATATACATTGTCTCATGGCATATCATATAGTATCTTACAACCATGCAATTATCCTTACTCTTCTTGAAAATATTAATACCCTCAACCTTACAATAATGTGTGGCATGCAAAAAAACTCACGAAATCTCACATAATTAAAAACCCTTGTTACATATTATGTATCTCTCACGTGCCTCACAACTTTCCCAATGCATTGAACCAATAGATAAGTGTAGTGATACCTTAGTGTGTTTCCTTAAATATTCACACACATCTAACATGCCTAATTTACATCCCTCCGAACTTATGTTATGCGATGACACAAATACAAAACTCATTTATTCCACAATATTTCTTGCTTTATGTTGTAGTACTCATGACAATTGTAGTCTTGTGTCATATCCCTTCATAGTATTTACTTTTTTTTATAATATTACATGCATTATTTGCAACTTCTACAATGATGTATGTCATACTTGTAGCTTCTACAATGTCTCAGTCTCACATAATCCTAAAAAAATCCCTACTTTTTTGTATAGCCTCGTAAAACTGTGACATGTCAGCACAGTTGCACATTACTTATGTTCATGCCAAATCTTTTCAAATACACGTGTATGAACTCTACAGTAAAACTGTTCTTGTCAAAATTTAATTTCCACATGGCATGCCAAGTGGAACGCTCCACACTTGCCCCATGTTAGTGAATATTTTTAGTTTGTCACATATCATAACACAACCATTACTTGGACGGGGAAGGTGAAGTGTCTTGAACTATTTCTCATTCAAGATTTGAAATTTTGTAGCTGCCATCATGTAACCATAAATTATGTTTGTGTGTGTATTCATTTTTTCACAATTCATATTGCAATATATTTCACTCTTAGCCTTATTGGTTCATTGTAGAATTTTTTAATGTCTCTATTTCACATATCAAATAATTTTTCATTTATGGATATAAGTGCTTCACATTCAAATGTGCTTGCTTAAATACTTTGTTTATTCTTTTCTACACATTCTAAAATACACTACTTATATTTAATTGTGGTATTTTCCACCATAAAAATAATCCTAGGAACCACTTGTAGATCCTTGATACCATATTATATCCTTTTCTTATGCATGTAAACATGCAAGCAAAATAAGATAAATAAGGATAAGAATTCATCTCTATTAAAGTCTACCTAGAAGAACACCGCAACAATTTTAAGATGGATAATGCCAAAAATCAACCGAGGCAGCCCCAGATATCCAAAATCTCATTATGAATTCTATAGAATTACATTTCACCAATCTCGCTGACCAATTCTATAATTTAATGTTTTAGTTTAACTTGACAAGTGCATCATATCCCTTCTTACATTCTTCTTGTTAGTGATATTAACATCCCAGTGTTAAAATGTAAGATTGACACCACAATATTGAATAATTATATTTTATAGCTTGATACCTACTTCTTTATCAAATGCTAAAATGTCAAATAGAAGATCACCTTGGAAACATTTAATATGTTTATTTCAAGTATCCCACTACTAGAAACATTTGATTCACAATGTGAGTAAGATGTGAGCCCATTTACACTGGGGTGCCTTTTTAAGATTTGTAGAGGTAATTCTAACCCTTGAAACTCTATAAGGATAAGTATATGAATATTCATAGTTGCAATAGTGTAAGAAGTAGTTGGTGGAAGACTACACTAATGAGTTTCATGGCTACTTTATATGCCTACGCAAGGACCTTAGAGAGAATATAAGGTGTTGAATTATATCACATGACTCCCTTACATTCATGTGGATATGAAGTTCTCAATTTTTGAATAATTGTGTAAATCATACTAAAAAAATGCCAAAATTGATTTCAAGGAAAACATAAACAAGTGTTTCCCCTCTTTATTCAAGTGTTGTGTTAAAATCTAGCTCACATACTACACACTAAGATATCCCTCTTCGCAATAGAAAAGGTCACGTCATACGGGAGATCACCCTATGAAATCCACAAAAATGAGAAGGCATGCATACCTTATAACTCAAATAAATGTAAAAGTAAACATAGAAACAATTGATTTCATTGACGTCACCCACACACCCCTCAGTAAATTTAAATGTCATGTAAATTATCCATATATAATATAAATCAGTTCTCACCATCACAACATGGATCAAAATGTTTATTATCTAAGCATCAACCTTAATGTTGAAATGATGCTTCATAGGAGTAGGGACACCTATTCCATATGATTTTTTTGGGGTCAAAGGATAACCTATTCATGTCATCAATGATAGTAGAAGTAAAAATAACATCATTTAAAAGTCTTGGCTCAATGATTTTCACTTCCTAATTCCATAAATCCTCTTTCATATTTTCTTAGATGATTACATTATAGAAAATATATACAAGATAATATACATTCAAGTAAAAATTTAGTCCAACGGAGGATAGCATCACTTGCATCATTTCACGTTTAGAGGTCTACGAAATATTTATGGGAATACCATATTTGTATGATCATGATGCTACATATCATGTTAAGACACAATGATGGACTTTTCAAGGAAAAAATGAATTATTTAACCTCTATAAGTAATATCTAATGATAAAAGTCACTTTGGTCTTATCCAAATGGTACTACAAATGCATCTTAAATGCGAAATTTTTGTACTACTCATGTTTTATCCTCACATGCTTCTATGGGAAATAAATAAATAATTAGAAATATAAACCATGGAAGCATTGTGGAAACATCATCAACTTGAAAAGATAGCAAAATATCATAATGATTTATTCACATATGCAAAAGGTCTCCCAACGCAATGTTACTAAAGCATTGTGTTGATATTGTTATTGGGTTCCCTCTTCCAAATGACCCTTTGTAAGTCAAACCAATTTGGTAAAATGCTAAATTTTGGTACCAAATATAAGATATCCTTGATCAATACAAGACCTCACCTAGCACTTTTACATAAGTGAGGAGTCTTATAGTACTCACTCCAATAAATACGGGACACGACACCTTGACATATATTATCTTCCACTTAACCAAATCATGGTGAAGAGTTGGTATCCACTTCCATGTATTGATGACTCTGATGGAACGTTTCCAAGGTGGTCAATAATTCATTGAGATTGACTTACAATTAGGTTACCACAAAGTTCTTGACCATCCCAAAGAAATATGGAATACATATTTCAAGAGGCAGGAGGGATTGCAAAAATGGTTAGTTATGTCATTTGGCTTTACCAATACACCAAACATATTTATATACATAATGGATGAAATAATTTGTTTGATTCTCAAATCCTTTGCTTTAATCTACTTGGACGACATATACATCTATAAAAATAATCTACAAAAACATAGACAAAGATGCCTCACACATCATATATATTGTTCTATGGGTCATAGTCCATCCATATATGTTTTGTGTTCTATCCAATGTTACATCTAGACATATACTAAAAACTAGTTAGAATTGAGTCACCACACAAGAAAGAGAAGTGAAAAATGGAAAATTTTATGTAGCATATATAATATTTTCATCAAAAAGATCAACATACTCTCTCAAATTCAAAATAGAATTGCAGAAATATCCATGGCATGCATTTCATAACTTATTCATTCTCGAGTTTGTGATAAAGTATGGTTGCATATTTAGAAGGAACACTTAAAGGGTCTATACTATAAGATCAAGCCTTTACATTATGGTCCTTACACCATCTCCACGTATCTTGTGAGAATGCATTTTTTATATACTTCTATGCTTGGGAATGTAACTAGCATTCAATGTGAATCTCCTTCACAACTATTTAGGCTTACTTCTCTCCATTTATTAATCTAATAATGAAGCAACACACTTTTGATTTAGATCTCAAACACTTGCATCCCACAAAAATGATCATATCATTGAGGAAACTCATACATGCACCCCAAGGAACACATAAGTTATTTTGAGTAGTCAAGGTTGCGAAATATGTTGATCAAGCTAATGGGTACAAGCTTTATTACATTTATGTTTAGTAGAGAAATATATGCAACCTCACATTTTTCCTTAAATTAGCTCACATTTGTGCAAGCCTCCTCACTCCTATTGTATAACTTGATATCCTCAACCTTATGGCATCTTATAACATGCACACCGAATAGTGGCATCTCACAACATTGACACAATCACTTATTGCATATTGTGAAAATATACTTGCCTCATAACTTTCCCAACACTTTTCACCCTATAAAAGTGTAGCAAGATTTTGGTACATTGCCATGTGTATTCCCACATATGTTGTACACATGCTTCACAACCCTAATATATTTAAAAATCCCATCCTATCATAAGAAACACTTGTTTCTCTCGAAGTATTACATATTTCATCTCGAGTATTGATAGATCATATAGACTTACACCATATCACTTCCCAATATTCATATATTATATAATTTTACACATAGTATTCTCACCTTATGTAATTTTATACACATCCCACATCACTTACAACCTCTTGCAATGTTTTTTAGAGCTCTTGTAGTGTTGTGTCATGTTAGAATACACATGCCTTACTTTTATGCATGAAAATTGTTGTCACATACATTCATAAGAATTATACACTTATAATTTTCTTATTAATACTTTATTACCATGAAATATGCAAGTGGAACACTCCATGATCCTCCCATTTAAGAGCATATTGCTAGCATACCACATGTCAAATGTAATTGTTACTTGGCTAGGAAGGTGAATATTTTTGTATTTGTTATTAATCATAATTCTTATCTTGTAGTGTGTGTGTATTGTTACCACACTCCATAAATCATGTATCAATCTCCTAAGATAGGGCACCTATGTATATGAGAAAGGAAATGGTTGTCATTCCTTAAGTATCTAATATTAAATACTTTGTTGTTCTAGATACTTTCATAGTAGTCTAGAAAAATCAACAAGAACACATTCCCCTTATGATCACAAAATATTGTCCTCTAAGCCTTATTTTACTGATTTCACGTTTTTCAAGTAAATGGGCAAGTGAGCAATCCACAAAACATGTTGGGAATCAGTTTCGAGTGCCCATTCCCCATATAGGATGTCATTCCAATTTTTTCATCTTCACCAAAATCATGCATCATCCCTTATGAGCTATTGCAGGGTCTTGATGAAGATGGGAATGGCATCATACATCAGAAATAGACATACTAGAACAAGCATGGAATCAAGTTTCAGATTTGAAAATTGTTAAATGTGGAAGCAAAGTTGCGATTTAGGGATTGATCATTCATTCATTATTACAGTTTTTAGTTCAAGTGATCGAAAAGGTACAAACAGTTCATTATTAAGTTCCTTATGATTATATGTAAGTATTTTAAGTAATTGATTTTCAAATGTTCATCCAATTATGCAAATTAAGAGAATTATAAAGAATACAAACAATAAACAATTAATTTGAAACAATTGCTTATATTCATAAAGAAATTTTCACCTTACGTAATTTTATACACATCCCACATCACTTACAACCTCTCGCAATGTTTTGTAGAACCATATGTGTCGCGTCATGTTAGGACACTCATGCTTTACTTTTATGCATGACAATTTTTTCCACATGCATTCATAATAATTCTACACTTATCATTTTCTTATAAGTACTTTATTGCCATGAAATATGCAACTCGGGACACTCCACGATCCTCCCATTTAAGAGCATATTCACAAGATACCACATGTCAAAAGTAAATGTTACTTGGTTAGGAAGGTGAATATTTTTGTAGTTGTTATTAATCATAATCCCTATCTTGTAATATATGTATTAATGGCTTATGTAGTTATCCCCTTGTGAGTTGCATATAATACACTCTTGATCATATATGCTCAATCAATGCAGCTATGAGTAATCAAATGCAACTAGGATAATTCTTCTCTTGGCACAAAATACTTTGCAACATGTAAATTTAGACCCATATGAATTGCATATTAAATTTTAACTCATGGAATAATCTTATAATATTTAAAATGTGTATAGCCTTTGGGAATAGTGATCATTAAGGTGTGCCTTATATATAGTGTATGAAAATAACCTTTAAGGTGATTATTTATATATGAGACTCTTCATTGAAATTCCTGCACAAGCCAAACCGGAAGTCACATCTAAGGAGGCTTAATGAAAGTTCCCAAATAGAGAAAAAGACCATTTTTTCCCAAGAAGGATAGGTTCAAGCAAGGAGGAAGGTTTGATTGTAGAATCTAACCTATATCACTAAACTTGTCCATATCTCAAATTAACAACTCGTGATGAAAAGGGAAGGATGTCTATAGAGGTGGACTATGAATTTTAAGCAATCTCGAAGTGATCTTGAGAGTTTAAGCACGATAAATATAAGTGACTAAAGTGGCATAATGGTAATCAAAAGGGGAAATGTGTATTGCAATAGTCAAATATGTGCTTCTAATCGAAATTTTCTAAAAGGTGCTAAAATTGATGTTTCCAAATGCCTCATACAAAAATTAGGTTATTAAACGCCTTACTTTAGTTTTCTCTCATGGCATAATGGTAATCAAAAGGGGAAATGTGTATCACAAGAGTCAAATGTGTGCTTTTACTCTAAATTTTATAAAAGGTGCCAAACCGATGTTTCCAAATGTCTCGATACAAAAATTAGGTTACTAAACTCCTCGCATTAGTTTTCTCTCTCTTCCCGCATTTTGCATACTTTTATGGAGTTTTCCTAAACCATTACAATACAATTTTAGTTGGATTTTTGTGAGCCATTTTAACACTTGTTTTGGGTCCCTTAATGATTTTGAACCTTCTTTTAAACCTTTCACACTCATTGTGTGCCCTAATTTGAATCGAAGGAATCTATAAATAGATAAGTGCATTATTACATTTAAGATAAGTGGTGACAATGAAGGATAACATTTTAAAAGTGTTAACACACAAATACCCCCTTTTACACCATCCAACATTTATGGTTTTACAAGTTGTTGAAGTCATGTATTAAGGTTCCAAGGAAGGAGAGAAATTTCCCAATGATATGTACTAGATTTTGGAAAAACAAGCAAGATTTTCATATCCTTACGAGAAAATGAACATGGTCACGCATACATATTTTCCTATTTGATAGTTTCCAAAACCATAGTGTTATGGTTTTGGTAATACTCATTAAGAGGTGTTAAGGTTCTCGTGTGATGTTTGATGTTGATGTTGATTTTTCTTGGTCTATTGTGCCTTGTTGTTTAGACTTGTTTTGCATTGTTTGTTCCTAACAATTGTTTCCTCAATTATGGAAAAATAGGTATCATTATTAAAACCCTATTTTCACCAAACATTTAAAGCGTTTATATTTTCGTACATTATGTTATTAGAGTATCATTTCTGGAAATTATTTTTAATTAAATATTAAGTTAGGACTATTAAGGGTTGATTGAAATGTGATGTGATTAGTTGTAGTGCATTAATAATGTTCAACCTATTTCCACATCTACAGAGTTTGACACAAATGTTGTTAAAATATTTCATTTCATTATCTACTATGGAAAGGTATTAAAGGGTGAGAAGCCCATAAAGGTGGATTATATTCACCATTTTGGACCTTACTAAAAAAATATTATAGTGCATGTTTGTTACAAGCAGTCCACTTAACTTGTAATTATTATCAAATATACATGAAGAAAAATGACATTAAGTTAATTATATTGTTATGAAGTATAACTATTATATTTTGAAAGGGAAAAAAACTATTAAACTTCTTCTTTAGATTTAGGGAGGGTTCAATATTGTGATACAACCCAATAATCGTGATAGGACATGTTTTTGTTAACATAATGAATTAATAGTAGCTTTCATCTCTCAAAACACATGATGAACACCCTAGTCTCTGGGTGACACAAATTCCATAATCCACACGTCACAAATAAATAAGGAATAAAATTCATGACCTAATATTCACCGATGTAACAACACACTATGAGGAACAACCGTAGGTGCTTAATATGACATGATAAAAATACCAAATTTAAAAGAAAGTGACACACATACTAATAGATGTTCAACTTATCTTCAATAATAATATGTAAAAGCCAATCCAAATATGATATAAGGTGCACATGTACCACTTTCATAATAAACCAATTCAAAACATGTTCTTCTCTTCAATTAAATACACAGAACAATAAGAATAAATTAATAACACACTAATCTTACTAGTAAAAATTTTTCATACAATATTTGACTAGATTCATTCATCTACTCGAGAAAATTTTGGTAAAGTCCCCATTTAAAAAAATTAAATGTTCATTATCGAGAAAATTTCATCCCTCCATCATCCATATAAATTCAAAGTTGGAGAAAGAAATGTCAACAGATGGAATCACATTGAATTAGTCCCTATATTTTGAATATTATATATTTCAACCGAATATATAATTCCAAAATTATAATAGAAACCCTAGCTAATGATATGATTAAAAATAAATGTAAAAAATGTGAAGCTCACAAATATTTTTATTTCCATTGAGTAGAATATTTAAAATGATTGAGATTGTTTTCATTCAAAATTGGATTTTGAATAAGCATACATGGGAAGATATATTTATTAATTGTAATAAACATTTAATGACCAAACTGCACATTAACTAAATAAAAGGTCATTAAAATAAGTTAGCAAGGATAAGCTATGCTAAGAATTTTCAATGAATCGGATTAGAAATAGTTTTCATTTTAATTATTGTTTATTAGTTTCATAAATTATTAAATTTTATTGAAGTTCTTAAATTAATTTAATTAACTTACAATTGATTTTTACTTTTAGTTGTAAAAGTTTCACTTAATATTAAATATAATAATAAATGAGGGTACTATTCTATAATTTAGATAATATAAAAGAAGTTAAATCTTATTATAAGTATTAGGTTAAATTTACTTAATAAAATAAACTTTTGAAATAACTAAGTTTTAATCTTAAAAAATATGATAAATTAGTCTTTGGGAGTTATTTCGCTCTACTAGGGTTTCTCGCTCGCATGTCATACCATGGTCTCTTTGGGCATTTTGGGATAGTTCTTTTCTTGTTAAGTTATATGGTTTCTCACCCTTTGGGCTCCTTATATAATGTCCCTCTCCACTTCAATCCCGATTATTAATGTCGAGGTTGGAACTAGTGGAGTCATGTGAACAATGGCGTCGCCACAAAAATGTTCCTAGAAGTTTGTCCCGAAGGTCTTTCACGAGATAATATATATTCTCTCAAGTCCTAGGTTAACTCAACCTAGGCCGCTCATGGCATTAGGCTTGAGAGTGTGCAAAACATGACTAAAGGGTTCTTCCTTTTTTGATTTTCTAACCCTTCCCATGCCCCAACTATCCGAACCGATTGCTCTACAAATTGGTATGTATGTCTGAAACTCCATGTTGGTTCTTTCTCCTTGGACAAAGGACTTTGTGGTCTTTGAGTTTGCAGCCCTTAAAGTCCATATTTGGGTTGAATTTCCTAATTTGACGCTTCCTTGCATGTATTTTCTTCACCAAATCACCTCCTCCATTGGGTGAGTTGTTTGCATGGAACTACAACGCTTTTACAACTCTCACATGCGGAAACATGGGTTGTGTTGAGGTAGACCTCTCACAAGAATTAAAAGAGTTTATGGAGATCCAAATGGGTGACACTCACTACTCACAATGAGTTCTCTACATCAATCTGCCTAATACATGCTTTCGCTGTCAAGATTTTGATCACAAGATCAAGGATTTCCCACTTTATGTGTGCATGATCATCCCAACACCTAAGGTGGTTGCCGAAATCTATTAAACCCCCCCATAAGAGGAAGGGTGGAAAATTGTCAAGGAGGAGGGAAAAATAAGAACAAAACATCTCAAGCCAAGGTGACTGGTAACAATGGCTCTAAAGAGAATTGTTAAGGAACATACTATGGGTCCACGTCGCACCTTGGATATGGTATCTGAAGATTCTCCAGTTTCATTACCCAAGTTCTCTACACCCAAAGGGCGCAGTTCTCATGGACCCGTCAAACTCCATCCGGATCTCCTCGACACTTTCAACTTCCCAGTTTGCTCTTGACAACCAGCTCACAAGGCCCATCCAAAAGGGCCTGAAGTCCCTCTCGACACCCCATGGTAAGTTGTGAGCATAGCCCTACGCACGCAAGTGTGGAGTCAATAGAAGAGGAGTATAACATTGAGTATGTTGGATGAAGGAAAGTTGATTGTAAGATTTTTGAAGCATAATAATGCTCAATTCCTACAAAACCAATTTGATGCTTGGATGGCTTGGATGTCGATGGTATGGCCCTGACCCATGTTTCTCATGAATTACATGTCATGGAATGTGAGGGGTATTACTGACTCAATCACAAGTATATTTTGCGATGCTCACCAAAGAATTGTGAACTTGGATGTTTTGTGTTTACAGGAAGTTAAGGTTACATGTTTTCAGTTGTCAATGGTTTGTAAAACCATTTGGCCTGATAGCCTAGATTTTACCAGTCATCATGATGGAGGATCATGGGGGTTTAATTTCTTTTTCACCCCTAAATGATGGCCCTTCTTTATGGATCATGGTCAGACCCCACCAATAGAGCCATCTGGGCTCTTTTTAATATTGAAAGTCGCCCTTTTGGTTTCATCAACATCTATGCATCGAATGATGCAATAGAAAGGGTTGATCTTTGGTGGTGGATAGCCAATGAAATCCTTATGCTATTGGGTCATCTATGGTGACTTTAATATGGTTGAGTTGCCCATGGATAAATGTGGGCACCTTCCTATGTGATGGATAGTTGGAAAAGGGAGGCCTAGTATTACATGCGTAATAAATTGGGTTTTATGACCCAAACCTCACGTCGACCCAACTCTGAAACCTGGTTCACTTGGTCCAATCTCCGAGGTGGATCGGATTGGGTTCTCAAATGGCTCGATAGGGCCATGTTGTCCACTCAAGATTTTTTGATTTTGACAACATTTATTCCTTTCTTGTGGAAGTGATGCCGATTTCATCCTTTCTAACCACTTTCCCATCATATTTCATATCACTTGGCAAGCCAAAAAGGCCCTTTTTAGTCATAAAGGCCATTTTTTTTTAATATAACCTTGATGGAGCATGAGCCCACACTCAATCATATCAAGCAAGTGTGGAACTTAACACCTCGGCCATGTCACCTTCATAACTATCATCCACCTCTTTGTCCAACTGGACTCAATGGTGGGGATGTGATGACTAGGACTTGCCAGATTCCTTAGAATATATGGGTGATAATTGGACAATATGGTCATCACTCTATTCACCACCTCCTTCACTCTTATCTGGGTGGTGGTGGTGCTTGAAGGAAATCCCTTTTCTAAAATCCTACAACTCTATGGTGGTGAACTTAGATAAAAATCCAATTCATGGACAACTATAATGCTCGGGGGCGCAAATCCATGCTCGCCTTCATTAGCTTAAAGTTGGGGATCGGGTTTTGAAGGAATTTTTCAATCACTCAAAGCCAAACATTCCTTTCAACAAATTTAAGCCATCTGTGATGTGGAAACCGGCTCATGGATCCCAACTCATGTTGCAGAGCCTTTGTTAATCACTACAAGCAAGTTTTCCAAGCTCAAGCTCCTTTATCGGAATGAAAAGTTGCCTTGAATCAATGTTTGGCCGTTGTGCCATGCAAATTTTCTCGATGCAGAAAATTTACCTGATGATACTGCTTTCCCTAGAGGATTTACAAGAAGCGGTCATGCAAATGGCCAATGACAAGGTGCCTAGATTGTGATGGCTTTCCTGTGAATTTTACAAATCTCTTTGGGATACGATTGGTCTAGACCTTCATCAGGTTTACATGGAGGGTTTCCAGTCTCAGTCTCTTGGCCCTCATATCAACAAAGGGAATATCAAGTTCATCCCTAAACCTAGAGACCCCAAGTTGATAAGTAATTGGTGTCCCATCACTTTGCTTAATGTGTCTTACAAATTCATAGCCAAAGCCCTTTCCATTCGGCTATGACACATTCTTCGAACCATTGTTCAACCTTGAACAAATTGGTTTCATTCAAGGGGATATATCCTTGACAATATCATTATGGTCTGGGAAGGCATGGAATGGGCACATAGATCCAACCAACAAGCCCTCTTCATCAAAATTGACTTTGAGAAGGCATATGACTGAATAGAATGGCCCTTCATTCTTTTTATGCTCAAGCCTTGGGATTTGGCCCCAATTTCATTCAATCTGTCAATATGCTCTTTGTGCATGCCTCCACCCATATCACCATTAATGGGAAAAGTTCAACATCTTTTGGTCTTTTCAGATCCATCCAAGGATTCCCCTTTGGCTCCCACCCTCTATGTCCTTGTAATTTAAAGGATTTGGTTACTGCTTTAGCAAAGCTCAATCTTAGGGGCTTGGGGGCATTTTTTTCCCTCTGAAATGGCTCCCAATTGCTTAATGGCCATTTCATGGATGATTCCTTCCTTACGCTCATTGAAGATGAAAATAACATTAGCAATGCTATGCAGTGCCTTGAAACTTTTTGTTTAGCTTTTGGCTCTTCCATTCAATGGCATAAAACACAATGTTACAAAAAATCCTTCCTTCCCGCACCCCTAGTTGGCTATGTACAATTGGAAGATGCTCAACCATGGAGAAATGTTTAAATTTCTTGGTATTCCTTTGCCTTTCAAGCTTTTCCTGTGGAGAGTCTTTGGCAATATGTTCATGGCAACGGGTGGCTGGCAAAAGTTGGAATACTAGATTACTAATTCATTGTCCTTAGCGGGCAAAATTTCAAATATGCTCCAAAGTTCTTGAAGCCACACATGTGTACTACTCCTCCTGTTGGGTCCCATCCAAGAAGTCTGTGCAAAAGCTAGAAAAACTGCTCAAAGACTTCCTTTGGACCAATGCTTCCACCGGTAAAGGTTTCCACAAAGTTGCATGGGAAACTTGTTGCCTTCCCAAAGATTCAGGTGGTTTAGGCCTCATTGACATTCTTCATCAAGGGAAAGCACTTTGCGCCAAATGGATAATTCAAAGCAGAATGGAAGGAAGGAAGCATGGAAGGTGCTCCTATGAAATGGCATTGCAAAAGGCTCCCTGTATGGTCTTACTACCTGGAAAGGCATTGGCTTTTCCAATCTTCTCATTGCTCCTATTCTAGTCAAAGTGGTTGGCACTTTTGTGCTCAAAAGTATTTGGAAATCTTGGGAGAAAATCAAGCCATGGCTCTTGTGGAATGGAAATGGCTTCCATGACAGCCTTTCATTTAATCACCACTTTGTGGTGGTCTCCTATCATTCAATGCCAGGATTGTTGTTGGCCGAGGTGCCTTGGATTCTGTGCTCTTCCTTTTCAAGCAACATTCGCACCATCAAGACCTCTTTTGCAAACACACTCAATCTTGGCTATCCTGGCAAGAGCTCAAAGTTCAATTCAAATTGGCTCTTCTAGATCGAGCTCTCATCAATGACATCATTTCCTTTTGTGTCAGATCACATGATCCAAAGATACCTCTATTCTTTGTCTTATCCTGGTGGCAGATGGATGGAAGTGGTATGTGGACACCCCATTCGGAATTACTAGTTAACCGAGGATATGTTTGGCTTTCACCTCATTTGCCCATGGTGGGCAAGCTCAATACTTGATGGGAATTCGATCCTCACCATCAATCTGGAAAAGGAGATTTGATATTGTTTGGTCCGCCTGTGTGGAACCAAAATTGCTCACTTTTGTGGTGTGTTCTTCACCAAGGCCTTTCGCTTGGTGCCCGTTTGGTTCACCTTGGAGTTTTTGCCCCCAAATTCCCCTTCTGTGGTCATCTGGAAACCTTGTCTCACCTTTTTATGGTATTTCACAAAGCCCAAAAGGCTTGGAATTGGATTCATTCTTTCTTCCTCCTTTCATGCAGAGTGTTTTACTTGGTAGCATGTTCTTTTAGGAGACAATCCTTGAATGCCTCAAAAATTTCCCAGATTTGGCATGCTTTTAGAGGGGAAATCTTATTCTGGCTTTGGAAAGAAAGGAATTCTTGTTTATTTGCTAATGTTGAAGTTGATCAACAATTCTCTATTTATAAAAAATATGTGGTTATCGTGAATGAATGTATTGCAAATTCAAGTTCAAGCCAACAAAGTGGCGATTGAGGTGGAGCATCTACAAACGCTCCTTCGTCACCGGGCGATGCCCCTTTGTAATGTTTTTCGTGAACCGCCATCCCCCCTCTCGCGCTCCCCGCCCACGTGGCGGTGCCAACGGGCATCTTAGAGGTGGTGGCCGCATGTGAGCCGCTCTCAACACCACTCCTTCAAACGGCCCGCTGGTCTCCCATAGCAGCCAACCTCCTGGAGAGGAGCTTCTCCCCTCCACCTTCAACCCACCACCGAGGTTGGGATGCCCCCCCACCAGCCAGCTTGGTTGGGGCTGGGGCTCTTTGGCTGCCCCGAGCCTCATGAGGATGAGGTTGGAGCCTCCCGCCGCCGACAAGTTTCCTAGGTTATCTCTCACCATCTCACCCTCTCGAGCCCCTGCTGAAGATATAAGATGGAAGCCATCCCAACTGGTTGGGATGTGTCGGATAGTGGCAAAGACCTGCCTAGCTCTGGCTGGCATGATCAAGACCCCCCCGCATGATGGGACATCAATTCATAAGCTGGTGGCTTAATTTTTCTACTTTTTTGCTCTTTGCTAATGCTGTAATTAATCGAGGTTTTGTGTTCCTAGGCTTTGTTGTTGCCTAGTTTGGTTCAGGTTTTGGGGTGTGCTTCCATACCACCTATTTTTTTGTGAATTATCTTGTATCATTTTACTTGTTAATATAATATAAGATCTTATTACAAGAACCAATATTTAACAAAGATCAACATTTAATAAGTTGTAATGCCTCCCCTGGGGTATAACAAGGAGAGGAGACCCTACCCCTTTGTCTTGTCCTCGGGACGAAGGGACAAAGTACCTTATGTCCGAAGGACAAGACAAGACCAACAAAACAAAAACCCCAACCCCATTTGTCTTGTCAGAAGGACAAAGGACCTCTGTCCTTAGAATGATATCGAGTTGGGAGGGAAATATGCCATTTGCTGCTATTCCATTCATTGGTGTATTAAGTTCGAAAGTGCATGGACACAATGATCAATGCGACTATCAACTTTGCCATGTTATTTAACCTTTGACATATAAGGCGAGGTTTTTAAAATCTTCATCGATATTATGATCCATTTCTTATTTTGAATGTTGGTGTTTCTTTAGGGTTTCTTATTTTACTACTAAAATATAACTATTTCTATTTGGGTTGAATATGTACTCGTATTTAGCCTATTTTTATTTGGGTGAATATATATTCCTATCCAATTTGTGAATTTAAGTGAAATCTACACATGTATCATACATATATAAATCTCTAAGATAATTTTATTTCAATATAAAAATACAAACCTCAATTCTAACATTTTATTTAAATCTCACAATTCTATCCTAGAAGCAAACATTTTGCAGACTTCAAAATTTATCAAGACACAAATTTTTATGTGTAGATATTATAAAGATTGAAGTGTGCACATTTTGCTAAGCATGACAAAAAAAAATACAAATCATGGAGTATGCATTGAAAAGTGGCAAGTGTATTGACTTCCCTTGAAGCACCTTGAATGTAGTTGTAGGTACCAACAAGTATAGTAAATGAGCAAGTACTTTGCCTTTTTCCCCCATTTTCTACAATTTTCGATAGCCTATTCATTTATGTGAGCTTGGACTCTATAAAACATTTAGTCTCTGTGAGCAATGAGAGCAAAGGAGAGAACTCCATCTTGATTGGGGTCACTTATGTTAGAATGCCACAATAAGGCACACTTTCTCACTATTTTTTAACACATCAAATTAATGAAATTTACTCGAGTCCATGTAAGGGACAATGAAGATGGTGAAAAACATATTAGACGAGAAATTTTAAATATTCACTTAGCTTGGAATCATAAAACACTTACACTATGCAAATAATGGGGACAAATGGCTTAAGAATTTATTAACACAAACTTGTCTTTGTAGTAGTTATAATTGAGAAGTAACGCATTTTTATGTTTAAAATTTTTTTATAAAATGGTTTGGTTTTGGTGATGAACATAATACAATATTGATCAATTGAGTTTATATTAGAACAATTACAGAGGTAAGTTTGTCATTATAATTTCTCAAATTGTTGAAAATACTAAAGTGGGAAGAGATTGTTTTATAGAAACACTTTTTAGTTCACAAAATAACTATTGCCGCTCAATTATAATGATTACATTTGCATGCTTATGATAATAATGCATAAGCTATAAACTCCTTACACTATAATCTATAAGCTAAAAATAGTAATGTGAAAAGAGTTACAAGATTCAAATAAAATCTTTGAAATGAGATTTGTGATTTTTGCACATACCTTCCATAGCTTCCCTATGCAAACTTATGCATTGCATAAACTTTGAAGTGTGTTTATTCTCCTCTCATCTATTGGCATGGATTAAAGTGTTTATTTAAATTTCAAATGATTACCTACACCAAACATTTTGTATTTATGGCAATTTTATTTCTAATATTACATATTTTATTTATTCAATTTTAATTAATGTTAAAAAAGGGTAAAATTGATAGTTGTTAAAATTATGCAAATTAATACATGTCTCATTACGTGTACGTATACCTACATTTATTTTATGTTTGGAAATATGGTATGCAACTTTAAAAGTACAAACCTGTAACATAATTAAATGTACACATACAACATTACAATGTAATGTTTCAACTAAAGTCCTACACTACAACTATCAATCACACACATTATCAATTGTATAATAAATGTTTCTCCAACAAAACACCAACTGAACAACCAATGCACAACTAACAACATCAACTATAAAATTGATTAACTATCGAAAACGATATCACAAGTAATCATGTACGAATTTATAACAAGTTTGAAATGTAGAAACAACCTTCAGATTAAGTGGATCAATAATAACTGTACCTCTAAATCAAATAACATATACCGTTCGGCGTTCACATCTCATGAAACACATGCGATTGCTAGTATAATTTTATTTAATTAAAAATAGAAAAACAATTTTATATATAACCATACAAGCTTCAACAAATACATAAAGAGAGAATAATATCAATTTTTTAACAAATACAAGCTTCAACCATTTTGTTAAAGTATACAACATTTTCAATATATACTCCTAATTTATTATTTATTTATCGTACTTTTGAATCAAGAGATATCTATCACCTTGCAAGATAATAAAGATTTAGCCAAACTACTGGTTGAAGTTCAACCTTAGATTTGTAAGTTACTGAAAATAACTCTCTCTTCTAAATATCTAGTTATTTGTAATCTTCTTTGCATTTCCAATTTATAGTAATAAGTTTAGGGTACACCTTCCAATTAGTGCCTCCCTAATTTATATAAGCAATCTGATAGCTTGTTTGAGTGTGGGTAAGGTACAAACAATCTAGGTAGAAAAAGAATAAGAAGACCAATACCATCTTCAAGCATGGGAGGAATCCAAGAAAGATCTCGGCACAAGTAGGAAAGCTCGTGGAAAGCAAGAAGGGGTCAAAGTCTTGGATTGAACAGTAGCACTCCATTCACACGGAAGCACATACGTTTTTTAATGACAGCCCACTTTTAAGACTTTGGAGGCTACAACAATCCTAACCACAATGATTATCTATTACAAGGGCAATTGATTGGAAAGAAGAGCTTCCCCGCTTGTTTCAGACTCCTTTAGATGGATTTCATGGTTGTCAAACTCCTTTAAGATTGACACCATGGTTGTTAAAAACACACAAGGCTATCTCAAAGTTCCCACCTGATTTGTAGGCCTGTTGTCTTAAGACACCAACGCCCCTGTAATCTATTTTCAAGCCAGTTTTTGCTCTGAATTCCTTGCACCCATATCTTTTTTCCCTGAAATTAAAGGTGGGTGTGGCAGCATTTAATGCCATTTTAGTCACAATCTTTGTGACTCCAGAGAAGAAGAAGACCGCTAACAACAGAGTTTATGGGCAACTGTTGGGATGCCCCCACTAAAACAGGACCAGATAGTCCTGTTAACACAAGTGTACCCTCCTCCGGTAAGCAAGCTGGTCAATCAACTGCATATATTTCTGAAGGAGTTTCTTTTGATGGGTTTCATTGTTTTGTTTGATGGGTATGCGGTTCTGCAACGTTTGGTGTGATTGAAATTTAATCAATTTGTTTTGATTTTTTTTTGTGGTACGGTGTTTGATTCATGGATTTATGTTGGGTTTACAGGGACGACCTCCAAATTTACTAGCAAAGAAGCCCCATCTGCCCAAAGTATGTCTTCTTTTAGTGTCAATACAAACTAGAGCTACCCATCTACTCCAAGATCAGAGGGGGAGATTCTGTCTTCACCAAACTTGAAGGTTTTCAGTTTCAATGACCTCAAAAATGCAACCAGGAACTTTCGCCCTGACAGCCTGTTGGGCGAAGGGGGATTTGGGTGTGTCTTCAAGGGATGGATTGATGAGCACGGAATGTTGGCAACCAAGCCCGGATCTGGCATTGTTATTGCAGTTAAGAAGCTCAACCAGGAAGGTTTACAAGGTCACAAAGAGTGGCTGGTAAGTACTATACTACAAGGTCATCTGATTAGTTATTAGGACCTAAGAACCCTACTTGTTCTGGTTATTGATGTAATCAACGTTTCACATGTTCTTGGGTTCTTTTTAATTAGAGTTAGATATGGACAACTGCAATTTCAAATTTTGCTTTTCAAGACACCAGTTTGTTCTTTTGGTGTGCATTTATATTTACAAGTATAACAATTCCTGTGTCAAATTTCGCTTTCCTGAGACCCCTGTTTGGTCTTTTGGTGTGGGTTTACATTCATAAGTAAGGTAACACAACTTTGGATCGGCCATGGTGTGATTGTAGGCTGAGGTGAATTATCTGGGCCAACTCCACCATCCCAATCTGGTGAAGCTTGTAGGGTACTGTGCAGAGGATGACCACCGCCTCCTGGTTTATGAGTTTATGCAGAAGGGGAGTTTGGAGAATCATCTGTTCAGAAGTGAGTAATTATTATCCCATCTTATTAATTGATTCCTTTGGGTTTCAGTAGATACAGACTTCTCCGTTATACAATTGAGATGTGCACAGAAATTGAACTGATGCCCCTCAGAGATCAACTTGTGTGGTTATTATATGGAAATTAGTTTTAAGTGGATGCTAAGCGGGTTGCCTTGTAAGGATATTCAATTAAATGCATTTCTTCTTGCTCCCGGAAAGGATTGAGTTTGCAGCAGACAAACAGAATTGTCTGAGAGGCCTTGAGAGAGAGTTTTTCTTTTTTACAATGGGAATTAACGTTGCACATCAATCCAATGTGCAGTGTTACAAGGTCCTTGTTCTTGTGAAACTTATAGAGATTCTTGTTTGTTGAAATGATTTAGAGTTTCATGGGATCGGCCAAGAGTTCTTTGCATTGTCCCTGGGCCTTCGATTTGGAAAGGCAACCATGGTAAGCTTAGTTCCCTAGTTGTTTGAGGACCTTGTCCTGCATATATCTATCTAGAATATGCAACTGATTACTCTGACAGAGAGGGTGCCCTGTTCATTGGCTGTCAAATGCTACAAGTTTTACCCTTTTAATTTCTGATCGAATGTTCTGATTGATTTTTTTCCAAAATTGGTTCAAGTGGTTAGACTCTCATGAAGTGTAGGCTATTCAATATTGCAGGAGGCTCTCAGCCACTTTCCTGGGCTATAAGAATAAAAGTAGCTGTTGGGGCTGCTAAGGGGCTTGCATTTCTTCACAATGCAGAAAGGCAGGTTATATATCGCGACTTCAAAGCATCAAACATCCTTCTAGATTCGGTATGTTAATATTACATACATCAGATCTCTGGTTTAGAAACTGTTACTCTGTTGTTAATTTTGTTTTGTTTTAGTAACCACTTGCTCCTTATGCAGAATTATACTGCAAAACTCTCCGACTTTGGGCTAGCAAAGGACGGCCCAACTGGTGATAATACCCATGTCTCCACAAGGGTCATGGGGACTTATGGTTATGCTGCTCCTGAATATGTGGCAACAGGTAACTGGTTTCTGATCTTCTGTGTATTAGCTAGGTCTATCAGAAGATATTACACACTGAATTTAGTCTGATGATTGCATTCATAACACGTTTTGGTATTTCTTTTAACACATTTAGACAAATACTGCTATTTTGAACAGGCCGTTTAACAGCAAAGAGCGATGTATACAGCTTTGGAGTGGTTCTGCTGGAGTTATTGTCGGGTCGCCGCGCTGTAGAGAAGAACAAGCCTGGCATTGAACAAAATTTGGTGGAATGGGCCAAGCCTTATTTGAGTGATAAACGCAAATTGTTTCGTGTTATGGACACCAGATTGGAGGGTCAGTACTCTATGAAGGAGCACATAAAGCAGCCAGCCTTGCTCTGCAATGTCTTAGCTCTGAAGCAAAGCATAGGCCCCTTATGACAGAAGTAGTTGAGACACTACAGCAGCTGCATAATGTAAAGGAAATGCCGAAGCCTGCTCAACCTGAAAGACCTGGTGCAAGACAATCTGGTTCTAATGGTAATGCTAATGGGCATTTCAACTTTAGTCCTAGACATGTGAATCATCCATCTCCAGGTTACCCTAGGCCATGTGCTTCCCCACTTAATTCATATCAACGATCACCAAGGGTAAGGTGACCAGATCAATAAAAGTGAGAGTAATCCGATCATATTTGTCAGGTGTCATGATCTTCTAATTTTGACATTTACAATATTGCTTTGGGGAGGTCCGGTGGAGGTCTGGTGCTACTGTTTGGTTGTGGAAACAGTGACTGCACAGGTCTCTGGCATGGGCCCAAGAAGCTGTATAATTCAAAGATGTGTAATTTGTGCAGGTATCATAATGTGTCTTAAGGCCATTTATCTGAGCTACGTATCAGTCCAAACACTGTTTTTGATGTGAAGCATCAGAGTAATTGACTGTGCCGTATCAAGTCCCTGAGCAGTAATTATGTGTGATTACTGATTAGTTAATTTTTTCTGGTCAGTCCTGAGCTCTTGCTAAAACATATGTACAACACTGAACATCCCTCTGATGATTTATTTATAATCTTAATTCAATATTTTTCATTATTTATCTTGCTTAATGAGACAGTGAATTATCTTCCAATGGAATCGTATTGCATCAGTAAATGATGAATGCAGCTTCATTTGGTCTGTATTTTAGGCCTAACAACACCATACAACATTGGTATGATCTGTCCCACATCATTGTTTATGGCAATCCTAGTTGGAACAACTTATGCCTGAAAGTTCTGTATTATGCATAAATGATGTCTGTAATTAGAAATTGTTCTCATTTTGATCTTATTTGGAATTTCTGTTAATTGGGCATCCCCACAAAACTCAATTCGTGACCAGATATTGGAAGTTAGTAAATTTGATATTAAGTATTTTGCACTTGTGCAATATGAATGTAGCCCATATAGAATGTAGCTTCGATATCAGTGTATACATCTCACAGAATGTTTAAGGCTATCTTTTGGATGATGCAATATGAAACTATCTAGATGCCTTTTGAGGATAAAAAGTTTAAATTCCTGTCATCTAAAAGAAAAAGCTAACACATAGAGAACAAATCTTGTAAGTGCAAGCTGTGTTAGGACACACATTTGAGGGCGAAAACTTTGAACTTCTGTCAGGGTATATACATGTTGCTGAATGTTTAAGGCTATCTTTTGGATGATGCAATCTGAAACTGTCTAGATGCCTTTTGAGGATGAACAGTTTAAATTTCTGTCATCTAAGAGAAAAGGCTAATACATAGAGAACAAATCTTTCAAGTGCAAGTTCTGTGTTAGGACACACATTTGCACACCACATGTATTTCTTGAAAGTTAGGGTGGATAATTACTAGCAGAGGTTGCAACTTACGTATTACAAAATGTGGAAAGACCCTGAATAATATCTTCCAACTGTTTTGGTAGTTCAGTACACGGATAAGTTTCGATATTTTAAAATCTAAATCAAGATTGCAACTGGATGATGATGCATAACTCTTATGCCATTTCTACAAAGAGTAATCTGCATTCAGTTAGCTGCCTAGATTTACAGAGCAATCCAAGCTTGACTTACACTGAACATATCTTTAAAAGTTTGATGCTCTGCTTATGCAAGAATGTTGGATGAAATACATGTTATGTTAGATTAGTAATTTCTACATAGAAAACCATTAAACACTTGCAAGATAGGGCTCTCCACAGGCAAATAATCAGCATAAATATTTAAACTGTGCTTTTCAATATTATCTTGTAAAAATGAGACTTCAGTTCGGTCAAACTGTGCAGGTTTTAAAGTGTCTCATGGTCTGCTTTAGGGGTCCTAATATACCATATATGGTTCTTTAATATAGCTACAGAAATAAGTGGCCCTTTGGTTGATTTCTTCTTCTACATCTCTGTCTTACGATTTGCAACAACTATAATATTTTCTAAAAGTTGCCATCCTTCATCAATGTTTGACAGCAAGCATTTGAGGTAAAACGTGGGGGACGGTAGGAAGAGATAAGGTGTTGGAACTTGTTAAAGGTTGAAAAACCCTGGGTTACTAATAACTACCTAATGATCAGGTTTGAAATTTCAAATTTATTATAGACGAACATAGTAAAATTTGACTAGTTATAACCATCTAGGGCCTGCCGGAATTCTTATCCATCATATATGATCCATCTAAAACTCAAAAATAGGCTACAACCTGTCAATTTCAGGCAATAAGTATGTAATTGTGGAGGAAACATCTCAGCACTTGACAAGGTTGGTCAATTGTCTACATAACATGCCGTGTTCATTTTCTAGGTTGACCAGATACATTGTAAAGCCGTGTTGCCTGTTACAATTGACCTTGACTGACTAAGAAGCGATGCAATGACACTGACATTTGACCATCTCTTACTCGGTCCTTGCTCTCACCCATTTCAAAGGATGTATAAGTATGTACATGTGCATGTTAGCACCAAGTTCAATGTGAACAAAATAACCAGTTGTGGAAAAATATGGTGAAGGGAACCTTCCCTGGTTTCCATGCATGTTCCAGGGGTCCCAAGGGAATCTTGGAAATGTGTATGTTCCAGGAATACTTGGAAATGTGAACAAGAAATCTTAGGAATGATACTTGTGTAGGAAAATAGCATGTAGACCGAAATGGGTATGCTGCACACATGAAGGGACAAAACGTGCTTTAGCGCGCTTCAAGCCTTCCACAGCTCTTCTGTAGAGAGCTTCACCACACCCTGAAGTGCAGCCCGAGTCCCTTCACATTTCTGTCAAATCAGTCTTTTCTTATTTTAATCCAACGAGTCATAAATTGTCATCTGTGAATATTATGGGTTGGGCTTGATTTTGTGAACTGTCATGTGCCCCAAACAGGGGATAAGCAAAGTGGGCTCAGCCCCAGTGATCTGTTTTATTCATGTGCACAGGCTAGGAGAGAACGCCTCACCATAATAATCTTAGATTGAGATTTGAAGCATAGTTAGGAAGCTCATTATTACAGTTGCAAATAAATAACATTGAAAATTAATGAAACTGTAGCAGTTCCATTAAGAAACCTTAAAAAAGCTGTTATCGGATATCTCAATGTGAAATGGATGGTGATGAGGCCCACCCTCAAGAGTCAACCTCATTCTGTTGAAGGTTTCTGGTTGTTTAATACACTGGTAATTGTCAATATTGTCAACCTCAATTTGTTGAAGGTTTCTGCTTGTCAAATACACCACTAATTGTCAATATTGTCAACAGAGAATCGCATTTCAGATTTATTTATTTGGGTCTAGATGACAAATGGCAATCTATGGAGGTTCCTGGATATTTCAACTTCTGAACAATTAAGACATGGAAAGACCAACCAGAAATACAGAGTTAACTTCAATTAATAATTCTGGGTGAGTATTCCACGAAAACAGATGTACAAAATTTCTAATAAATCAGCCAAAATGTTATAGCTAATGACATATGTTTAATCAATTAGACCACCAAATTTATAAGCACAATATAAAAACATTTCCAGTCAAGAAGTGAGCCTTACCACCACGTTTGCAGTCAAATGTGTGTTTCAACCATGGTTGCCACCAGCCGGTTGTGTATGATGAGATGGGTACGGGTACGGATACGGATACGTATGTATGGGTATGGGTACAGATACATTTGCAAGTATGGATATGATGTACTCTATTTTTGCAAGGAAAAAGGAGATGGGTATTTGGAGATATATATATATATAAAGTAAAGATTATCAAATATGTATTAGAGTTTTAGAACATTAACATCAAATAGCGAAGTACATTTCTAGGCCACCTTCGATCATCGGAAGTTGTAGAGTGCTAATAGATCCAAGTTTGAAACCATACAACTCAGAACCACACCTATCTTATTGCACTCTAGGACATACTATATGGTGTTGTACCACCCAATTTGCAGTCACAATTTCAAAGATGAAGCACTTCCATATTTTAATCAGCCTCCACATCTTGTTTGCACATGCAAATCACTTCTATACCTATGTAATCAGCTAAGTGCATTTTACCTTTCGTGTTTTATCCAAGCGTTTCTAATTATTAATGTTTATTAATTAATTAAAATATACAACCTTAACCACCATTATGCTTTACATAAATATGAACACAATCTAATAACAAATATTCATGTATCTATTTAGGTGTAAACATACCCCATTGTTATAATTAAAAGTGTATGAGGGCTTGATTTGCACAAATGGAAATAATCAAGCCCTAATACACACAATATGACAATTTAATGTGTATTAGGGATCGATTGGTCAATTGCACCAATCAATCCCTATTACATTTCTTTATGCAACAATTAAACATGTATTAGATCTCAATTGGCGCAAACAAGGCCAATCGAGCCCTAATATATATAACGTAACATATTAGGCCTTCATTGGTCTTATTCTAGCCAATCAATTCCTATATCACCTATTACAAAATGTAAATGCAGGGATCAATGTGCACAAATAGGGCTAATTGACCACAAACATACATAATATGACAATTTAATGTGTCTTGGGGCTCAATTGGCCTTGTTTGTGCCAAGTGAGTAGTAATACACCTATTACAATAATTAAACGTATATTGGGGCTCAATTGGCCCTATTTATGCCAAGTGAGTAGTAATACACCTACTACAATAATTAAATGTGTATTGGGGCTCGATTGGCCTTGTTGGTGCCAAGTGAGTAGTAACACACCTACTATAATAAGTAAATGTGGATTAGGTCTTGATTGGCCTTGTTAACACTAATCAAACCCTAACACACCTAGTGTAGAAATTAAACATGTATTAGAGTTTTATTGATACAAGGAGGGCCAATCAAGCCATAATACACATAATACGCTAGTTTAACTTGTATAGTTAGGAAAATGAAGCCATAATATATTGACTATGTTGATAATTAAACATATATTAGGGCCAAACTAATTGAAATAGGGACAATCAAGTCCTAATACACATAATACGACAATTTAACATGTATTAAGGCTCAATTGGTCTCATTTGCACCAATCAAGCCACAATGCACCTATTCTCGACAATAAAATGTGTATTAGGGGTCTATTAGTTCAAACAAGTCAATCGACCCCTAATACACATAATGTGAAAAATTAATGTGTATTATTGATCGATTGACAAAACATGTTCAATCGAGCCCTAATACATGTGTAACACGATAATTTAATTTGTATTAGGGATTGATTTGCCATGTTTGTGCCAACTAATCCCCAACATGCCTATTTTGACAGTTAAATGTGTATTAAGGATCAATTGATGCAAATAGGGCCAATCAATCGCTAATACACATTATATGATAATTTAGCATGTATTAGGGTTTGATTGGTGTAAACGATGTCTATCGATTCCTAATACACATAATGCAATAATTTAACGTGTATTAGGCTTGATTACTGCAATCAATTGATCCCTAATACACATAATGCGACAATTTAATGTGTATTGGTCTTGATTAGTTTCGTTTACTGTAATTGAGCCCTAACATATATCTATTGTAATCATTGAACACATATTAGAGCTCGATTGGTATAAATTGGGCCCATGTTGAGCCCTAATATACTTAATGCAACAATTTAATGTGTAATAACGTTAAATTGACTTGGATTATCTCAAACGAGCCCTAAAACACCTACTACAACACTTAAATATGTGTTAGGGATTGATTGAGGGAAACGAAACCAATCTAATGTGTATTTGTAAATGGGACCAATCAATCACTAATATATACAATATAACATGTATTAAGGCTTGATTGACCTTGTTTACAACATTTAAACCCTAAACACATATTATGACAATTAATAATAAAATATTAATATATATATATATAAATATTACTAATTAAAAATTTAAATATTTGTATTTATTAATATTATATTAATAAAAATTATTGGCAAGCTATTGATTTTTTCCATCACTACTTTTATTGTTGTCATCTACAAATGACAAAAACAACCATCACTATCTTTATTATATACTTAACTAACAACAAATATTGTATATTGTTTTATCAAAAAATTGTTCCGAATAAAAAAATGTCAAAAATAAATATTATTAAAAAAATTAATTTCCTAGAACAAATTAGTGTCAACCTGCATGAAACTGAAAAAATGTGATCTACAATCATTGACACAAATTATGACACTAATCCTGAGGCAACTTGTTCAACGCCAAAAAAATATTTAAATTTAAATTTGAATTTTTTTGCAATTTTGTATGTCAATCTTGACACTATTATTTTTCTAACGTAATTATAATGTCAAGGGAATCTGGAAGAAAACTATTTGTACCTTTGTTAAATACTTTTCACTTAATTTCATGAGTTCAAACGCAAATTGTGACAAAAAAACTTTTGCATCAGGACCCAAAAACATTCAAGCCAAAAA
Source organism: Taxus wallichiana var. yunnanensis (assembly GCA_018340775.1). Classification (NCBI taxonomy): domain Eukaryota; kingdom Viridiplantae; phylum Streptophyta; class Pinopsida; order Cupressales; family Taxaceae; genus Taxus; species Taxus wallichiana. The sequence continues at coordinate 169,561,068 of CM031233.1, forward strand.
AACTTGTGTTTTCGACATAAAATTGCTAGGAAACCATCAAAATCTACTACTGTTGGTTTCTTTGTGGATCACTTGGAATATTTTGTATTTGCTCCAAATCTTAATAAATTGAAGGTGTTAATAGGGGCTAGATTTTTACATTCCATTACTAGCAAACCCTTCGTGTCTTGAATAATTTGGCAATTAAAATGTGTTAACAGGGGTTAGATTTTTACATTCCATTACTAGCAAACCCTTCATGTCTTGAATAATTTGGCAATTAAAATGTAAGTGAGAAAGCAATCTAATGTATACAAATGTTTGGACTCATATTTTTAGAATGGATGCAAAAAAAAATCATTCAATTATATAATTTTGTCTAAAGACTTGAATTTTACTTTAAAGTAATGGCTCTACTTTAAAGAATTATTTTAATACTTTAGCTTGCTTTCTGGGCAAGGTTAATTATAGGATGTGTTTTGGTTATAAAAGTACATGCTCTCGTTGTGAGAGGTATGGTTGAAATACTTAATTATCGATGCAAGAACTTTGGATGTTTGTTATTGTATTTGTAAGATTTTTCAAGTTTATACAAAAGTAAAGTTCTCTTGGTTTTTTCACCCAAAAGAGTTATCCCAAGATAATCGGTATGTCTATATTCCTAGTATTTTCTAGTTTATTTTAGATTTACTTTTTCTACAATTTTGGTTTAGTTTATTGATTGCATGTCGCGCCAAAATCCCAACATTTGGTATCGGATCCAATGTTGAAAACATGGTGGGGATTTGTTTGCGTTGCTTTAAATAATTTTTGAGTTATGAATCTAGATTTTTAGTAGAATGTCTAATATGGCAACTAATAGCACAACAATTGATATTTACAAGTTTAATGGAAAAAACTCGCGTTGTGGAAACTCGAGAAGGAGGATCTTGTGATAGAGAAGGATAAAGGGATGACGGTTACATGAACAACCCCTAGAAGTTTAACACAAGAAGAGTATGACAAGGTTGAAAGGAAGGTAAAAAGTACCATCACGTTATGTGTTTTTGACTTTGTGTTATTGAATGTTTGTAGTGAGAACATAGTAAACGAGTTGTGGGATAAGCTAGGAACAATGTATCAAACCAAACCTTTAGAGAACAAGCTTTTTGTAAGGAATAGGTTTTATTCTTTATGGATGAATTATGGTGACTGAGATGTAGAGAACCTAAATAATATTAACTTTTTAGAAGACAATTGGTGTCCATTGATGTGAAGATAGATGATGAAGAGAGGTGTATTACCCTTTATATTATTTTCAAGACTATTGGGAAAATTTAGTGATGACTATTACTAGTACCACTACAAACCAAAGCTTGATGAAATAGTTGTAAATTTATTATCTGAAGAGATGAGAAGGTTTCTTTGATGACTATTGATCAAAGGAAGCTTTGTTAGTGTGTGGGAGAGAGAAAGAGAGAGGCAAGAAGAAAAAAGGAGGGGATAAGATGTCCAAGTATAAAAATAGGCCCAAGACTCTCTATCAAAGTTAGAAAAAGTGTTGGAGATGTGGTATGTAAACACTCAAATTTGGTAATTCTACTCTTTAACACTACTATTCTTGACATTGCTCTCTTTCTCAAACAAGTGCACTTTACACATTCTCATCTGGTACATCCCTAGGTCTATTGTCTAGCTTGCATGATCACACACACTCGTCTGCCGACAATTTCGAGAATGGTATACATAAAATCCTTGTATAAACTCTACTTGCGAGCTTCCAAACTTCACATTGCATATTTCCACTCTTAGGTAAAAATGTACAAGTAGGAACAAGAACATTTGTACGGCCCCGACCCTATCTTGTATGGTATTGACCTAGTTCACTTTGGTCCCAAACTTCCCATTGCACATTATTCTTTGGGTCACTTACTTCCTCTCCAAACTTTGCAACTTAAATCACCTTTAGAAGTATATATAAACAAATGAAACTTGCCTCATTTAGTACCTAACACAACCTAGCACTCTTACGGAATCCTATTGAAAAAACTAACACAAAAGGCACCCAAAGCTCCCTACACTCGAAAATACCTCTGCACATTCATTAGAGAAACACTATATATAGATTTGAAGCTTCCCACTATGTCTAGGGAGTCGATTCCCACATTTACAAGCATTCAAAGTCACTCACTCAAGTAAATTGGAAAGAGATAAACTCAAGTCAAACATTGTCAAAGAAAGAATGTCAAATCTGATTGCACTACAACTAGATATCACATGCTAGGTGGAGAAAAATGTGTGGCTTGAGGCCTCTTTAGAGTAGTGTTGATGTCGACGAGTGCACAAGGGTGTGGTTTAAGGCCCCTTCGAGAATAGAATATTGCATTTTCTTCTTTAGATAAATAATTCAGTAAGCGAAGAGTGCACTTGGCTTATATTATAACATCCTCCACACCCATGTCATTAGCCATTCATTCCACGTCATCCTTGCATCAACTATCATGGCTCGACCTCGGGAAGTCGAGTGTACCTAGAAATTCCTTGACACTTTTTTGACGAGACATAAACCATTGCATGTTTTCTATTTTATGAACTTAGAAATTAGTACGCATTATACTATGTACATGGTATTCGTTCGGTAATTATCGAACCAAAGTGTAAGGACCATGTATGGGCTTCTAAAAGTGTGTAAGTGTTCCTTAATAATGCGAGATACATTGTCATTTAAAATACATTTAATAACTTATTTTTAGACCCCAAAATCCTTGCATGCACCCTTTTAAATCAATGAAACCAAGTATGAAGGGGTGAGAAGTAGAATCATAAGACAATTAATTAATTAATATTTCACTAAAAGTGACCATGTTACATGAATTTATAGCTAGGATCGTTTCATGATATGGTTGTTAAACTCACATGAAGTATTCATCATAATGATCACCTTAGAAGGAAGAGGAGTTGAAGTAAAATATGTTGGAATGGGATATTTTATTGAAGAAGAAAATCATGGAGCATTAGGAATATAAACAATGAATTTGAGAAATAATTGAAGTTGGAAAACATTAAGAAACAACAAGAGAATCAACCACATGAGGTGAAGTAGAAAGTACCTCATTCTTGTTGATGCATACAAGTTACACACCAAAGGGAGGAATGACAAGCTCTTATGTCCTACTCATTTTAGGACCAAAAAATGTGATTAATGCACGAGTTGCATGGTATTGGTCATTTAAACCAATAAAGGGGTGTTTGTTGGACCAAATGGATCCTTCTAAAGCACCACTCCTGCACCTTCTTCACCGATTTAACTTTGAAAACCTCCTAAACTAATCTAATCTAAGGGTGTTTCTCAAAGAAACAAAAAAGGGAAAGGAAGAGTAGAGAGAAAAGAGAAAACTCTTGAAACATGATGTGTTTTAAGCACTTGATGTTTGATTGTTAGAAATAACATGCTTTCCTTGTTAACCAGAGCACCAAATATATCTTAGACTCAAATTTGAATGCTATTGATGTAAAGATTCAAATGAGATTTAAAACTTAGCCAAATTGAAAGTTAGATTTACCAATTAAATTGCTAAATTACACATTTATCTGATTAATCCAATCTATAACATGTTATGGTGATTTACTTTTAAATTTTCACAACACAATATAAAGACCACCTAGGAAAGCAATGAAAGATACATCAAACATCAAGAAATCTCAACACATGAATTTGCAGCAAAAGAGGGAAATGAGACCATGACAATATCAACTTGCATGATTTAATGTTCAAACTGGCTTGCATCTATTGATCAAAATGTCATCCCCCTTTTTACAAGTGAGGCATACATACTTATACAAATTACAATCACATTTCTCTGCCTCTATGATCAGGTAATGATCAAGATTCCTATAGACATGGATATTATTATATCATTTTGGTTTAGCATGATGTTAGATGATAGAGATATTCTGACTATTGATGGATTGTGATTCATAGTATGATTTGTGTGGATTCTTAGAGACATAGAGAGACATTTTATATTGATGATGATGATGTGTTGTTAGCATATATATTTACTGACATTCAGAATTCTCGTCATGTTGACTATGATTTAGCATTTGAACTAATCTTGTGATCTTGTTGATATTGATGAAATGGTAGAATTGAGATGTTGTTGAAATTATAGACAAATGATAACATTGTTTAGTTTAGATGATGATTTAGTTATATGAGGATGTTTATTGATGGATGTGCGTATATTTTATCTTTGATGTATTTGATGCGGCCACGAGGCCGAAGGAGGTATTGTGTGATTTTGTAGGTAATTATATCACAACAATCAAAAGGGGGTTAGGAGACCAACCACAATGGAATATTGATGGATACAAACGATGGTCACCATGACAACTTGTGTAATGTTTGATGTTTTGTTATTAGATTGTTAGGGGGTCCCCATGGGGGATGACCTCAAATGTGACCATGGGCTATGTGTGTAATTCTTTCCCTTTTCTTTTATTTATTGTGGAGTATGTGATTTATTTTGTGATGTAATTCATTTAATCATTGTTGATTAATGTGCCTTAATTAAGTGGATTAATCATGTTTATTAAGTTAATTGGGGATGTGAAAAAGGGGCCATTTATTAGAGTAGTTGGTCCTTTGGATCTTGTGATTTAAGTTGAGTGTATGTGACTTTGAGTGTTGTACACCCTACCTTACTTGGGAAATTCGGATTTGGGCTTAAGGGCCATTTTTGGAGGCTTGTGGGACAAGTTAAGCTTGTCCCACACCTCTTAATTTCATATACCAACTATACCTATGGGTTTGGGGGTCAAAAATAGACCCCATTATGTGTTTTGTAAGGAAAAAGGTGACATTTATTACACTTTTCTTACATGGGTTTTAAATTATGTCCTTAGGGGGTGTGGGTTTGTGTTGAGTGTGTAAGAGGCTTGTCATTTCTCTCAACCACCAATTTATTGTGCCTTGGGGTTGAGGTTTGACTTGTGAGGTGGAGTTGAGGATAAGTGATGTGGCATCCTACATGGAGCCACCTCACCCTCCTCTCCTTTTTTTCTATATATGCAAGTTTATTTGTTTGTTTGGGGGTTACTTCATTTTATTGTGCACTTGTATTTTTGGAGTTAGAGATTTTTTGGAGTGCTTGTTGAAGTTTTGGAGCTTGTTGGAGTTGGATTGAGCTTGAAGGAGCTTGGAGTGTGATTATTTGATCAAGTTCTTACTATGGAAAGGTAGGAACTACACCCTTGTTTTACTTGTTTGTTTTTATATGTGTGTATTGCATGTAAGTGAATGGTTTGTGTGCTTGTTGGGATCTTGGGTAGAATGCCTAAGTATGGTGTAGGAGAAGGCTATGGGATTTTCTATTGTAGGGAGGCATAAGAGTTTTGTTTCATGTTTTGGGAGGGAGTTGGGTTGGGTGCCCCACCTTTGATAAGAAAATGCTTGCTTTTTCTTACTTGGTTCTTTTGAGGGAGACATAAGAGATTGTAGGGAGGCATAAGAGAATGTGGGAGGCATAAGAGGATCTTGAGGGAGGCATAAGAGTTGTGTAGGGGTTTTGAGTTGTGTTTTGGAGGGTTTTAAGGTGGGAACCTAATCCCATTGGGAGGCATAAGTGATCTCCCATAGTTCCTTGCTCCATTGGCTTTGAGTTTTCAAGCCTTGTGTATTTTGAAAGTTACATTCTTGTGATTGTTATCTTGTGTTTGAATGTGTGTTAAATGGTTGTGAAAATTTGTATTGTGATGTGGAAGCATTGTGTTAGTTTTCATGGGTTGTATCCATTTCTTATTGCACTTTGGTTGGGGCTCGGGGGCCAATGAGGAGGATAACTTCTTCTCCTCATTGGATTATTGGTTGGGTGGAGAGTGTTGCCTCTCCCCCATTTTTGTTGTTGTGATTGAAGTGAAGAAATGGTGGAGCTCTTGTTGAAGATTTGGGACTTGGAGCATTTGTAGAAGTCAAAAGAAATCCTTCATTGTAGAAACTTTTCTTGTAATTCCCACTTAAGGTGGAAGGCTAGTAGTCTTGCATTTAAAAGAAAATTTGTATTGTATATTTTGTTTATTAAGTTGTAATGTATTGTTGGAAAGAAATCTCTTTGCATTGTAAGAAAATGAGTTATGCTCAAAAAAAAAGGAAAGTTCATTGTTACTTGTAGGAGTTTGCATTATTGTAAGAATGAAAGGAAAACTTAGAAGTTGTAAATCATTAAGAATGTATTCTTAGCAAATTTGAAATGTAATATAGTTTACTTGTGTTTCTTTGAATAAATGGTTGTGGTTGTAATGGAAGAATGCACTAAGTTATAGTGAATTACCTTGTTGAAGGAATTACATTCTTGTTGTGGAAAAGAAAGCAATAATACTTAGAAATAGATGAAATTTCATTCCTTCATTTGAGCTTGAAAGTAATTTTATTGGAAAAGTATTCTTGTAGTTGTTTTCTTATATGCTATTGAAATAGAAAATCTTTGTATTTAGTGATTTAAGTCATGGAATGAATAAATGGTTTAAACTTTCAACTAGTGACTTTAGGCACCTAAATTCAAGCTAAGGTTAAACTATAAATCACCCTAGTAAAAATTATTTTTGGAAAAATTGATGAATTGATGGTTTTTTTGAAGAACAAGACCACCACCTGTGTAGAGTGGCGGTCTTTGGACCGTCGCACTTTGTCGAGTGGAAGTCTCTCGAAATGCCACCAAGGCGGGTTGGCGGTTTATGAATCGTCACCTAGGTAGGGAGGCGGGTCATCACAGGACCGCCGACCTACTCGGGGTGGCAATTTCATCACTTTGTTGCAAAAAAATTAAAATCCACGACTGTGAAAATTTAAACTTGATTTAATTAAAATATGAGCCTATAAAATGTAAAAAGGAGACTACTACAAACTATATGTGAACAAACTCATTATTTAAGTATGTAAATCCTTGAATGGGCATTTAAATGTATTAAATCTCATAGATTAAATGGAAGTAGGGTTTTTCCCAAATAGAGAACTCAAGAATGGAAATAACTAAATAACTACTCCAGATTTAGGGTAGAATCTCTACAATCAACAAATAGAAGACATTGCTATAACAAATCCATAAACTAAACTAAACTAAGGTAGATCTAAATGAATCCTCCATGGCTTCCCTCCTTGCTTTCATGGCTTCCACTCCTCCAACCTGTAAATTAAAGAAAAGAAAAAGAGACCAAATGAGGAGGCTTAGGGAAAGAAAAAGGTTTAATAAAATTTCATAAGGATGGTTAGGGTTAGCTTGGAACTCTAAGATCTAGTGGCCACAATTGATTTGATCCAAGGGTTAAGAATCAACCCTACAATTGTTAGGTAAGAATGAATATTATGGACTATTAAATAATTTAAATGTATGTGAAAATGGGTGAATGGGGCCATTTAGTACCCTAGTATGTTAAGTTAATTATGTAACTTTCCTAGTATGTTTTAGTAAATGATTCAATGGACATTAAACTAATAATTTAAGGAACTAAAGTAACTAAGGACAATGGTTTAATATTTGAGAGGGGGAAACTATCAACCAAGTAAAAGAATTAATGGATGACCTTAGAAATGGATTAAGAATATTTAATTATTAATCTAGACATGTTCCATTTAATGTTGAGATTGTTGGTAGGAGTTAATAGAACATTTTCTATTTAACCAACCTTTTAAACAAAAAAAAAGATAATTAAGGTTTAATGGGAACACATTTACATCCTTTATTTTGTAGGATTGTAATTGGAATTCCATTTTCTATTGCATAACACTATTTGTCTTTCCTCTTTTAGACGGTTTTCCCATTATGGAAGACTAATTTTTAAGAAATAAGAATAGTTTTTAATGCCCCCAAAGAATAGTTTTAATCTATGTTCATTCTTTTCCTTTTGAACTGCAAGAAGAAGACAAACTGAAATTTTTATACATATATTTGTTTCCCTCTATATAAATGGGATCTCACCAAATATAGAGATAAGGTGGCCCTATGTATGTGTGTGTGTGTGTGTGTGTGTGTGTGTGTGTGTGTGTGTGTGTGTGTGTGTGTGTGTGTGTGTGTGTGTGTGTGTGTGTGTGCGTGTGGAGGGGGAACCTCTCCCATTATGGGGAGATCTAAAGAACCTCCCCTGTTAGAGGGTGAACAAAATGATTTTTTACGCACAATAACATAATTAAATGGATATGATCTCGCCATCTTGGATTTAATTCAAGGATGGGTTTGACTAGACCAGACTAGACTAGAATTGGGTGGTTTGATCTAAGCCCACCTAGCCAAATCCGAGATATAAAGAGATATATGACCTCCCCTTTCCCACACTTGCCTTACTAGAAACAATTTTTAGTAGATATATAAATATTAACTCCGAGTTCAATACAAATGCCAATCATTTAAACAAAACAAGTTGGATAATGCAAATCAAAGACCTTTATAAGTAGACACTTAGATGTTATCAATCTGTATGAAAATCATGAGGGTCCCCATTTGGGTTTAAGCATTTAAAACAAGTGGTGGGAGTTATGCAATAACAAGTATCAACCACATGAGGTGAAGAAGATTGAGAAAAATAAATTTTGGAAGAAGGACATGGAGGAATTTCAATGAAATGAATATGAAAAATAACTACATGATGCCTAAGTAGGTGTCTAATTAGGCAATTGATCATTACTAGAGTTTAAATATCTATATTTCACCTTTTATGTCTTGTCTTGAATAAAACCCCATTAGTAGCATCTTCACCTTGAGCTTGGGAATGAATATCTTATATTATGCTCAATATGTCATCTATTTCACTATGATTGTTAAAGGGGGTAGCTTAATATCAACCAATACATGGATTATATCTCAACCCTCCTTTTACTTTTGATAGAAACATTATGAGAACCATTCAATGTATAAACATCCATGGGAATCTCAAGAGAGGTTAGTACAATTTTAGGTATAACATGAACCTTATTGAGATTACCAATTTTAATTTTCACATGCAACCCATAGGATGAGTTAAGGGAATGTATAATAGATCAAACAAATTAAAATTTAACATATAAGAGCCTTTTTCGTTGTCTTATTGAATCCAATTAATTTAGATGGCATAAAATATAACATTCAAAGCGAGAATATAAAACCAATTATATTGTATACGATTTGAGTTATGGATATAAAAATATAGGTGCAACGTGAATTTAGTTACGAAATTGGGCGATTAACTAAAATTAGTCTAAACTAGAAGAAAATATGTAATGATAGTTAATCTAAATAGGAGGACTAAAACGTTGTAAAGTACGCTAAAACAATATGAAAAAACTCTAAATAATTATTATAAATAAAATTACAACCCTAAGTATGCAAGGAAGTGAGGATAAATGACTTAGCTAATAATGGAAGACTATCGTCATGTGTCGCAGATCTGATTATGGATTCAGAAGCTAGAATGATCACTCGAGAGGTCTTGAAGGTCAAATTTGGAGGATTTGAGGACCGAGGCACCCTAGAAGGTACCGGGGTGCCATGGTTCTGTAAAACTGATCTTTATAGGACCGCAAGGTGTCTTGAGATATTCTGTCTGCGCACTGGATCTATTGAGATGCGCGAATGTACTGAATAATGAAGTGATTGACCTACAAGAGAGAAGGAAGTATCAAACCCTAAGAAAAATAAAAGATGCAGAATGAATGGGTTGAACTAACCTCAGCCGCTAAACTAGTGGTCTTATCACTGAGCGTTGCACTACATTTCGGACCCAAATGTAGTTTTGGTGTGTGTGTGTGTGTGTGCGCGCATGTCGTGCCCTAGGTGCTCTTGTGCAGTCACACTTTGTGAAGTAGTGAGTAATAATAATTATAGAAAATGTACAAACATGTACGCATATAATATAATAGAATCCCTCCCCCTATGTTTTGTTTGTTGATGTAGATATCTTGGTTTTGATACATGACATTATGTGGATGCAAGTGATACAATGGATGCAACTCTTGATGGAGTGATAGTAGTATGTGATGCTTAGGACCCTCATTATGGTCTCATAACTTTATATTTATAGGGTTCTCTTCTTTTAATTTTGTAATTAACCTTGACATGGTCGACTATGAAAAAGATAAGGATGAGAAATGACTAGAAAGAGCCCAAAAGAGGCGAGAAAGTGGAAAAATGGATCGGGACACCCCAAAGCGGGACCAGGGCACCCAAGTATAGGCCGGGTGCCTTAATTTAGGCTAAAATGACGAGAAAATGCCGAAATGGTTGGGCATGTATGTGGGAATGTGCGGGAAAGACAAAATAAAATGTAAAACAAGATGGAAAAAAAGGGGATTAATTAGTACTTTATTCAATTGAAAACCCTCTAAATAGTAGTATGAAAATTGAGCTAAATAATGCCTAAACTGCATGATTTTGTGACTACGAAACCTTAATGGGTGAATTTTTAATATAACTACTAATTAACTACAATGTACATGTAGAAAAGTGGGGTGTCCCTAACAATGCAAGTTATATTAATAACATGCAATGAAAATTAGGTTTGATTTAAAATAGAAAATACTAGTAAATATGTAACCTAACTCGGTTGAACATTGACTAATCACTAGAACATAGGAAAACCAAGAAAACACTTTGATTACTTAAAACATTTTAAAAGACTAGGTAATTAATGTTTCAAGAATAATATTTGATTATTTGAGAATCAATGAGAGTTTTTAGTTACAAAAATAAAATAAACATCTAATCAACTATGTAGATCGAACCTAGAAAGATAAAATTGGGTGATCCACCTAGCCAATTATGTACAAATATGGATTACATCTTACCAAATCAAGTAGGGTTGAAGAAATGCATGTGAAATATATATGCATGAAAATGGAAATGGATATTTGTTTTGTATGTTTATATTATTTATTATATGTGATGCCCTAGTTCTCAACTCTTTAAACCTTGCTCATTTTTCCCAGTTTCATGTTCACGATCAATTGGAATCTTTTTCCTTACTAAAAACCCTAATATAATGTTGACACATGTAAGACCCATATAACTGAAAGGTGTTAATGAGGGCCTTTTCTATTTCTCCATTATTATGAGGTCCCTTGTGCATTTTAAACAATATTTCAATCAACACTCAATGTAAATCAACAAGCAATCTAGTGCATATAAGTGCCTCAACTAAAGTATCTTTTTTAATGGATGCAAGACAATGGTAGTAAATTCTAGAACATCATAAATGTTTGAATTATGATTTTGGTATGAAAATGTTCTTCCAAAAATAAGTCATGGTCCTACAACTTTGAAATAAATTTTGTATTTATATATCCTCATGAATGTTGTCAGTAAATCTACTAGTATACTCATATATTTATAGATATCTTAAATTTTTAATTAGGACATTATTGACATGTAATTTGTGAGATAATGGGTGGGAAAAGTAGACAAAAGAAACAAAAACCCCAAGGAATTTGCACAGAGATGGACATAAGGGCTCAAAATGACAATTGGACAAGGACTACACAAGCATTGTTATGACAAACAAGAAGTGTACAAATATAGTTTTACATCAACCCAAAACCAAGTTAAAAATGGAGGATAGAGAAAAAGAGGAAGTTCTTAAGAGTGGATTAAGGGAACACAAAGTTAAGAGGGACAATATAACATTGAAACTTACAAACAAAACCAAGGTGAACAATTGCAAATTCAAAATGATATTAAAAACACATGCCAACAAAATATTAATTTAAACCAATAATCATTAAACACATAAATATATATTAACATCACAACGATTAAATAGTCTCGTATTAAAATTAAATATCAATTGCAATATGATAATTTAATTTATATGTACAATTTTTTAAAATATAAAATCAAGAAGAAAACTATATATATAATATAAATATTTGAAAATTAAAGTATACAATTTGAAATTATGAAAAGAACAAAAGGAAGAAGATAATATAATTTCATAATTACTAAAAACATCAAAATAAGATTCAAAATCTTAAAATTTCACATAGATATGATATTTTTTTAGTACAAAATTTGACTTTAGCATTATTTGAAAGTTTGTGTGTGAATATATACATATATATGTATATGTATACATATACATCTACACATATACACATACATACACATACACACACACATACACATACACATACACATATACAATGTTATATTTTATTTATTTTGAAATATTTTACACACGATGGTATTAGGTGTATAAATAATCAACCTTTTTAAAGTTAATGTTAAGGTCTAAGGTGGATTATTCCACTAAATTTATTTGAGTTTTTGTACATGTTAATAGTGGTGTATGAAAAATCAATTTTTGGCTTAGTGTTAAGGTCTAAGGATTATCAATTCTGCAAATTCGTTTGCACATTTTGCATACGTTAATATCCGAGTGCACAATAATTGACCTTCTTCATCTTAATGCCAAAATCTGAAGAATATCCATTCCACTAAATTTTAAAACCCAAAGATTATCCTTTTTGAATATCTTGAAATTTATACTCTAATAAGTAGTATGACAACTATATTAAACCATCATCCTCACCAACTTAAATAGACCTTTTGATTCAACTTAACATAAACACATTTTTATTTATTATTTTATGATCTAATTTTCCATATTATATTAGACAACAATATTTTACATAAATTTTAGGAAAAAAATACTAATTATTTAGAAAACATTATAATATGCCAAATAAAACGTAAACCTAATAAAATCTTAATAGAAAAACTGAAATGCATTCTTTTAAAATCATTTCATCTCTAAAAATTAAATACAATATTTAATCAACAGCATTATGTTAGTCTTGAATCTTGTAAATCATATGTGAAAAATGCATTTATAATTAAATAATAATATTTTGCGTGTAAACGTCGCTTTAACACGTGTTTTTGACAGTTAAATATTTGAAATTCCGTTATAACTTTTACATCATCCTACGTGCATCTTAGTGGATATTTAGTATTTTTAATTGTATAAATTAGAAAATTCTTATTGAAACATCTCTTTGAATTGTTTTTAATTTTATTTTGGAAGATTTCTTTATATCATATACTTTTTAAAATAAAACTGTTAACTATGAAAAAGTATTAATTTCACTATTTTATTTTATACCTATATATTGTGAAAGTCTTACATTTTGAAGCTTTAGACTCACCATTTATGGAGAGGTTCCTAATATTCTCTTAAGTGATTTTAATATTGTCTGATTTTTTTTTCACTTAAAATTTTTATGGTATTTTGTTATAATTATTTTAAAACATTTATTAGAATATATAATAAAATATTTATTACAATATATAAGAAAAGTTCTTTCACCCAAAGTTCCCAAAGGCCATGCCGAGGATCCAAAATATTGTTTATAGATGCTTCATTATCTTGGGAAACCCCAAAATTCACAAGATTATCCACCACCATATTAGGTTCTCTATAACAATGTTGAATGTCTCACTCATAAAATTTGTGAAGCAAGTGATGAGCTTAGCACAAAACATTGTTTATCCTCTAGGCCTTGGAATTGTCGGACACAATAGAAAATTCACAATAACCATAGAATATCCCTCAATCCGACATGCTTTGTGTCACAATTTAGAGCCATTTGAAGACCCTTAGCCAATGTTGAGGTTTCCGCAACATTACATGTACCTCTCGGGCAAATAGAAAGATTTGTCCTAAATTAAAGAGCCCAAACAATCCTTGATGATACAACCGGCTCTTGAGGTACGTAGAGATCGCCCTTAGATGCCCCCCATCAAAATTTAGCAACATCAATCGATCAATATCTTCTTTAAGATTTTGACATAATAAGCACACATCGCCATTGAGCCACATAGCCCTAGAAAAGGAATGCCTTTTGTATGTGAAAATTTTCCCTTGATTCACGATCCAAGTAAAGGCATCCGCTTTTGGCAAGCAATCATCCCAACAACCCTCTCCATGAATCCATAACATTGAATTCCTCTCCCAAAAAATAGAATTATAACCGGTTATCACATACTACTCACATGATTTGGTAGCAACCCAAATGATGGAATCCTTCTTTAGAGAAAAATGAAATTTTCTTCATGTTGAGATCGACTCCAAAATGATCTTGAAAAGATTGAGGAAAGGGAGATCCAGTAAAGAATTTCGATGGGAATTATGAAGATTATTATAGGGATGTAAATAGTTATTTTGTAAAAAATGACACCATTTAGCCTCATGATTCTTAACCACGGTCTAGACTAGTTTCACTCCCGAGCTCTCTTTTGTATGTCCAAATTCATTTTCCCAATCCCACCTTTTAATTTGGGAAGGCACACCCATCTGATTGATCAAAGGTCCTTTTCTAACTTTGTTCGCCTTTGTTAGAGAAAATATCTCATGATGTTGGAAAGCTTATTCACCATCACATTTGGAGCTCTAAAAATGGACATCATAAATATATGAAGGGCACATAAAATAGATTTAATAAGAGTCGCATGCCTTGACCATAGATAGTCATCTACCCTTCTAAGATATTAGTTGGGACTCGAACCCTTGTATAATATTTTTCCAATGGGAAGCTTTGCTATGTCTTACAAATAGAGGATGCCCAGTATTTGTGAGGGAGCAAACCAATGTTAAAAATGAGAATATCTTGAATTTGGATTTGACATCTCATTGGGGATTTGAGCGTCCCGGCACTAAACTTCAGATTTAGGTGTCATGTCACCTCTAAGGGAAAGTGCATTGGGAGAGCGGTCTGTTTTTCCCTCCAACCATTAACGCTTCCCTACAGATAAGTGCCACTACATATGATCACAAACCTGATTTGTAATTTACCTTGGGTGACACATTGCTCTAGGCATATTGATGTTCTACATATGCCCTAGGCATTATTCCCTTATTTGGTTCCTGCTTTAGTTCTTTCTTTGGTTCTGAATAAGTAGTTAGTTCTGTTAGTAATTGATTGCAATCTGAAGATGATTGTGTAACTACTAAAACTAGAGAATATGGTAACCGCATGAATTGCTGAAACTTCTTTGAACTATTTTTCCCAAGACAGGAGTGCACATGTGGGACATTAGCGCCCAAGAGTTCTTGTCTATTCTAGGTGCTTCCATCTAGTGTGAATTTTAGCCAAGTCTGTTTCTAGCCTTGTTATGTAATTGATTTATAATTTGATTATGTTTTCTTTGTTTCTGTAATTGTTGGGAGGGTGAAAAGGTTCACCCAATGTTTTCCCCCACTCGTTTGGGGTGCGTGAGATGAACAAATGCGAATGGAGCCAAAATGAGGAAGGCTGAAAATGATGTGCAAATCGACATATGAATCCTACATGGGGAATAGGTATTATGTATGGTAGGTACCATGGCACAAGAAAAACAAGGCAAAAATTCTAGCACACAAGTGTTAGTGAAAAACATGCAATGAACACTGAAATAACAACTAATAAAAGCATATATGAAAATAACAAGTAAGGACTCAACGAGTAGTTGGTTGCATACATGGGACACCACTCAGGATGTTACAAGACAAAAGGCTTGTGCAAACAAGGTAACAACCAAACACATGGAATACCCCACAAATAGTGGCAAGAAAGGTACAAGAAAATCATATAACCATGATTGGAAGGAGTCCTGCAAGGAAAATGTTATACATGAAGCACCCATTAGCATGTTAAGAAATATACATAGTATGTGGTAATGTAATATCTGAAGATAGGAATGAAAATATGAAATATTGTAATGATAACACCTGATAGTAAGTGAGAAAAGGTAGATTCCCGAAGCCTTAGTGGGATTGGTAATGGATAGGGCCAAACACCATGCATCATGTAACAACTTGTAAGTGACTTTGATCCGCCTCAAGATACCATGTGAATGCGCATGTGTGTATGAAAAATGATAAAACATATTAGGAACTGTAGTAACATGATAAACAAAGGTGCAACATAGAGTAGTATAAACAAGGAAGAATGCATCCAATCAAGATCTAAGCTAATATTTTTGGATTTTTGATTACAAATATATGAAAGAAAAACAACTAGAATGGAGGAATAAGGATGCCCCTAGGTGTATATGTGTAAAGTGAGGTTCATGTAGGAATGCCCTCAATAGTCAAGTATGAACCAAGAACAAGAGTGCGTCATTAGGTGGTGTGGGGAATTAGGATGCTCCCAAGTGTGAATGCAAAAATGATCTATGCAATGAGAGTACTAGGTAAGGGTCCACAATATGCTAAAGAAGATGAACATATGTGAACATGAGGCTTGGATGGTGCTAAATAAGACACAAGTGATGACATTGGGATGTTATATTTGGCCTTTTGTGTTGCTTTATACTCTGCAGCTAGATGGTGAGAAATTTGCAATGCTTTTGGTGAAATAGTGTCATATTTTTCATCAATAGGATCAAGATGTGGAAAATGCTCAACAAGGTGCTTATAGTCATCACAATAGTAAGAAGGATCAGAATCATCGTTATCATCATATTTGAGTAGTAGGGTTGAATTAGTGTTATCCATGTTTCTCTCATAAGATTGTTTAAAAGTATACTTAGGATTTAGCTTATAGGTGCCCATGCCCATGGAGATCCATAGATCATTGATAAGTCATTGATACTTGTGTTTGCATAATCTATCTCAATATGTTGTGTAGATTCCTTTGTTGTGTTGGCCTTAGATGGGGCTTGTGGTGGCTCAACTAATATTGTTGGTGTTGTGGTATGCAATGGCTCAAGGGTAAGTGATGATTCATTTAGTATCATAGAAATTGAGGCATTCGATATGGAATTATGCTCATGAGTCATAGATGAATTATATTTAGGAACCCATTGGGATGTGGAAACCTGAGATGAATGTTTAGCATAATGTTGCTTAGAGAATGAAATAAATGCCTTATGCTCAAGTTGTAAGTTGATAATGAGGATAATAATGATTGGGAAACAAATTAATTAATCGATGATTGAGGAGCTCAAATAAGATATCATATTGTTTAGCATGCTCATTGAAAAAAAAGAGGTGTGCTATGTTGGAGGATTTTAACATTACTTATGTGAGCACATGTAGCACCTAGATAAGATTACACATGCTTGGTATTGGGAACATCACGAGGCATAAAAAGAGAATGAATATGTGCATTAGAAGGATCTTTGAGGTGGTTGATTTCAGCTATGAGAGATGTAATTATAGCATTCATGGCTTGAAGTTGATCTTGGAAGGCATGGTGCAAAATTTGAATAGGGTCTAAGGTAGCCTTAGGCAAGGTGTTATAATTACTAGTAGAAGGAGTTGAAATACAACTCAAAATTGCATTCACTTGGGACGGTGTCATATGATCATGGAGTTGGACTTGATGTAACAATATCTATACATGATGGGTGTCGTTGAAGCAAATGAAACAAGAATACCATGGTATGGACCGTGATGCTAGAAACAATGAAAGATTTAACCCCAACATAAATAGAAAAACAATGTATAGAGGGATGAAAATTAAGATACCATAGGGATAAGAACCAAAGAGGGGTGTTAAACAAAAAGTGACTGTCATCAAATGAATAAGATGACCACATCTCAAAATAGAATTGGGTAAGTGCACCAAGTTTGGGGGCCAAAAGGGGGTCTTAAGTGGACACATTTTTCTAAAAAATAAAAAACTTCAACTTGTACGAGTTTTTCAAAATAGTTACACTCAAAATTGGAAGATGTTGTAGAAATATGAATCGTAGCATTTTGAGTCTAGTTTCTAAGATACTAAATTTTATTGAAAATGGATAAGTTTAAGTGGGTTAAACAACTAAAATACCAACAAGTGCTCATGTTTTTGTTAAAAAACATAATAGAGTGACTTTCGTGCCCCCACCATTTTTTGAGCACCATTTAATATTTTTGAAAATCCTTTAGTAGAAAGATAGCTAAGAGCATCTAGTTTGTTTTAGAATTTTTTTAATATTTTTTTATTGAATATTTTTTATTTATGATTTTTCTAGTACATAAATTTTATGTTTTGAAAAATAATGGAGTTCGACCATGCCCCACCTAACTACCTCAAAAAATATCAAAAATTAGATTTTTTTTAATATGTATAGAATTAGGCCTAGTTTGTGATAGTATTTTTTTTTCAATTTCGATGACCCAAAAAAATATACACGATGAAAGATAGACATATTTAAACTTCAAAAATATCTATAAAATGGCATAGTTAGAAAATAAAAATATGGAAACCTTATATTAATCAAGAAAATTTAAAAAATTATATTTTTAAAAAGAAGAAACTCTTCTCTACGTCGTGGTATAATTTTTTTAAATGGATCAATTTTTTTATTTTGATTTATCATAGAGGAAGTGGCATTTTTACATTTTCCTACAAAAACACATTGTTTGTTGTGTTTGTGCAGGTCCATGCCTCAGGCTTGGGGATCTAAATCGGATCCCAATCCTTGAGGCATGGCTTAGAAAAAAAAGAAAACACAAAAATGTGTACGTTATTACGGATACACACTATTACGCATACGCGTTATAACATACACGTTACGTATAGTATAAACATTGTATATGCTTTTGACATGCTTCTATTTACAAAAAAATGTTTAAGTATAAGAAATAATAAAATATAAATAATAATAAATGAAAAACTTATACTTTAAATTTATTTATGTAAATATAAGAAATTAGGGTCACTCTGCACCTTATGGAACTAGTCTCACAGCTCCATTAGTCACGGTTTAGGAGATAGTTTTTATAGTATAATTTGGTCAGTACATAGGTAATTTTCAAGATTTCAACATTCAGCCTAAATATTTTAGCATTTAAATTCTACAATCAAAACCCTAAACCCTAAACCTCGAGGCCCTAAACCTAAACCCTAAACCCTAAACCATGATCCCTAAACCCTAAAACCTAAACCATAAACCTTAAACCCTAAATCTTAATCCCTAAACCCTAATCCTTAAATATTCACCCTTACCCATGAGCCCTAAACCCTAAACCTTGAGCCTTAAGCCCTAAGCCCTAAACCCTAAACATTGAATCCTAAACCCTAAAGCCTAAGCCCTAAACCCTAAACCATAAGCCCTAAATCCTAAACACTAAACCCTAAACCTGAACTCTATGACCTAAACCCTTAACCATCAACCATGAGACCTAAACCCTAAACCCTAAACCCTAAAACAAGAATAATAAATCCTCCTAAACCTTAACCCTAAACCCTTAACCCTTAACCCTAAACCCTAAACCTTGATCCGTAAGCCCTAAACCTTAAGCACTAAATCAAGAGCCTCGAGCTCTAACCCCTAAACCTTAAACCAATAACTCTGAACCTCGAACCTTAATCCATAAACCATGAACCATGAACCCTAAACCCTAAACCCTAATCCCTAATCCATAAACCCTAAACCTTAAGCCTTGAACCTTATACCATAATCCTTGAGCCCTAACCTAAACCTTAAACCATGTGCCTTAAGCCCTAAACCCTAAATCTAGAGCCCTAAGCTCTAACCCCTAAACCTTAAACCCGTAACTCTAAACCCCGAACCCTGAGCCGTAAACCCTAAACCATGCACCCTAACCCTTAAACCCTAAACCCTAAGCCCTAAGCCCTAAACCATAAACCATAAACCCTAAACCTTAAGCCATAAATGTTAAATCTTAAAGATCCATAAACCCTAAAAACTAAGTCATATTTACCCTAAACCCCGACCTCTAAACCCTAAACTCTAAACCCTAAAAATCCTTAACCTTAAACTCTAAACCATAAGCACTAAATCCTAAACCCTAAACCCTAAACCTAAACCCTAAACCCTGAACTCTGCGACCTAAACCCTTAACCCTCAACCCTTAACCCTGAGACCTAAATCCTAAATTATAAACCCTAAACCTTAAACCCTGAGCCCTGAGCCCTAAGTCGTAAACCCTAAACACTAAATCCATAACCCTAAGCTCTAACCCCTAAACCTCATATATTTCCAGTAGGTCTCATGAGTGAGTTCATTTTTTGAATATCTTAGGACCATATTTCCTAGTCTTATGCCTAGAACCATCATTAAGTCTGCTTTTATAACTACCTTGTTTATGAGAGGTGGGCATTTCCCTCCTTCAAAATATCAACAGATGAAAGACATCAAATTTTGATGAATCTCTTTGAATTTTGTTCCTACGAAGTTGATGAACCCTTTTCAGTTGAATACTCTCTGTCAATACTAATAAGAATGGGTAAGACAAAGAACATTACAGTGAGTGAAATAGTTTGCATGCAATGGGAATTTCCCTCCTTTAAAATATCAGTAGATGAAAGGCATCAAATTATGATGACTCCCTTGAATGTTCTGCCTACGAAGTAGATGAACCCTTTTTAGTTGAATACTCTTTGTCAATACTTATAAGAATGGGTAAGACATATAACATTACGTGTGATCGAATGAGTGAGCCTAATTCATGAGCCTTTAAACCATGAACCCTAAACCCTAACCCTAACCCCTAACCCCTAAACCCTAACCCCTAAACCCTAAACCTTGAGCCTTAAACCCTAAACAATTAACCCTTTTCCTTAAACCCCGAATCTTAACCTTTAAACCTTAAACCCTAACTCCTAAACCCTAAAATGTAAACCATTAATCCTCAACCCTAAACCTTAAACCATGAGCCCTAAACCCCCGATTGTTAAACCCTAAACCATATACCATAAACTATAAGCCCTAAACCCTAAACCTAAAGCTCTAAGCTCTAAATCAAAACCCTAAACCCTAAAACCTAAAACCGAGCCCTAAACCCTAAACCCTAAACCTTGAGCCGTAAACCCTAAACCCTTATCCTAAACCATATGCCCTATATCCTAAACCCTAAACCCTAAACCCTAAAACCTAAAACCTGAACCCTAAACCCTAAACCATGATCCCTAAACCCTAAACCCTAAACCATAAACCCTAGGTCTAAAGCCCCAAGCCCTAAGCCAAAACCATAAACCTTGAACCTCAAACATAAACCCTCAACCCTAAACCCTAAAAACTAAACTATAAGCCCTAAACCCCGAACCTCAACTCTCAACCCTACACCCTAAACCCTCAACCCCGATCCCTAAAGCGTGAAACCATGAACCTTGGGCCATAAACCCTAAACCCTAAACCTTGATCCCTAAACCATAAACCCTGAACCTTGAGCCCTAAACCCTAAACCATAAATCCTAAACCCTCAACCCTTAACCCTGAACCATAAACCCTAAACTCTAAACCCTAAACCATAAAACCTAAACCATGAACCCTAAGCCCTGAGCCCTAAACCCTAAACCCTAAAATTGAACTATGAGCCTTAAATACTAAACCTTAAACCCTAAAATCTAATCCTTGAGTCTAAACTCGAGCCCTAAACCCCAAGCCCCGAGCCCTAAACCCTAAACCCTAAATCATAAACCCTCACCCAAAGGAAAGTCCTAATAAGATCATTCAGCATGTTTCAGTGTGTAGGGAATAGTGTCTAAGGTGATCGATCGACTCATTTAGTTTTGATGAGAGACTACTTCCTTTGAAGGCCTAAAAAGGTATTTTTGGCCATTATGTAGTTAATTGAACACCCTTCAGAACAAGCTAAAATGAGCTAGTCATGTCACCGAGCTATCAAGGACCATTATTTGTGAAGTATTAAGGCATCGTTTGTCTCCATAAGAGACATATGAGCAAAAACATGTATGAGAATCATGAATTTGATTCCATGAAAGGATGCTTTTAGAGCTAGGAAAGGTGAGGGGATGATCTTTATATGGAGCACCATGTTTCTAAGAATGAGCAATCATCTAAGTTCACTTGATGCAATTCACTTGGTATTATTCATAACAACTCATTCAACACCTAGTAGTTTTATCACACCTTAAGGAGGACGCACATTACAATCACCTCATTTTGCCATAGGACAGGGAATCCCATTTAGGGAACAATCCTCTATCTACAAAGTGAGGATCTCTTTTTAGCAAGAAGTAGAAAAGCATCATAGAGTTGATTCATGGTCAGTGAATTATGGACCAAATTTAAATATTAGTACCAATTCAAGCGAGTGTAGGGCCAAAATCCATTTTAGAAGGTCGAAAAACCTAAAAATGACTTGCATGTTTTCCCAAAAAAAATACCAACTACAATATATATGCCTTGAAAGTTTTAGGTCCTTTGCTGAAATCTTGAAAATGAGTAAGTATTGACTAGATTAGATTTTGAAAAACTATCTTCTAGATTATAATTGTTGGAGCTACAGGACCACTTCCATCAGTTCGAGTGACCCTAATTTCTTATATTTACTAAAATAAATTTAAAGTATAAGAAATAATTAAAAAAATGTTATACTTGAACATTTATTTTTGTAAGTATAAGACACCCAAAAACACATACATGGTCCATACTACTCAAAACATGTACGTGTTTTGACTTCCCTAAAACACGTACGTGTTTTGTCTTCTCTAAAATGCATACGCATTTTTCCTTCTTTAAAACACATACACGTTATAGGTTCAGTAATTACCAAGCCAAAAAAATAAAACATGAGCGCGTTTTAGCAAAACACGTACGTGTTTCATTTGTTTTCAGGTTTTTGTCCACTTTTTGGCCCCCCAACTTCGTGCACTTACCCAATTGGAGTTTTACAAAATAAAATAGGTAATTTTGAATTTTATAAATTGAAAGAAAAACCTCCAAGGGATTTAGCAAAAAAGTGTGTATTTTTGAAATTATGCCTTAATTAATAAAAAGTATAATTTCAAATTTCTGAAAATTAAGCTAAACATTAGGAAAAACAAAAAGAGGTTTTTATTAGATATAGCCCACCAACTTCGTGACACTTACCAAGACGAGGCTGAATGTGACTCCATGTCTGTGACTCCATAGGAAAAAAAGGAAAAATATCCTCAAAGTAATTTAAAAATAAAGTCGTTATGCTCGAGAAATGAAACAAATGGTGATTTGAAAATTGGGAGCCCTAGAAAGTGACCCAAATAGTAGGATGAAGCATGAAAACACTGGGGAAAAAATTACGAGATCTGATTTGTGGCAGGTTATAGATGAAAATCAGGTTTGGATATGAAGATAAGATGTAGATATGAACCCTAATGCAACTAGGGTTTGGGTTTGGAGAAAAATGGATCCGTTAAAGAGCATGCAAGGGATCGGGTTCACCAAATGATTTCATAAAATTAAATCTAAGATAAGGACATTACTAACTAGATAAAATAATAATAACATATAAGTATAAGCAAGAGTGATATATAGGGCTTGTAGAATGAATTAGCTCTCCTCCATACATCTAAACTACTTCTAGTTTGGAGATTGATACGAAAGGGTATATTTGGCATGTGTAACCTATGTTCTTGAAATTGGGAGTTTGATCTTGGTGATAAACACTCGGATTGGGATAGCGTCGCTTGGGCACTAGCGTCCCAATCTAGGTGTTGGTGTCTATGGAAATACTCAAGATTTGATTCTTTTTATGTTGCTTCTTGTCACTTCTTCTTTATTGTAGGTCATGTCATGTTAGTTGCGCCTCTTTATGTGTCACATATGTACCGTAAAAGAAACCCTAACTATTTACACAATACTCAAGTGCACATTAGATTAAAAGAAATATGTATATTCTTGAGCAAGGATGACTATACATACCCAAAATTTTAGGGTACTGCACCATTGGAAAGACACTACACATACCCCAATGATGATACAGGTCTCCTTGCAAGGTGTTCGGAATCTAGAAAAGCTCGCCAAGTATACGTTTGTATCCCGCATGCCTCGCTCGGCCTCCGCATGCTTTGTTTTTCCCTTTGCCCCCTTTTTCCTTGCATTTTGGTCTTCAGTTACGAGACCGCCGCCCTGCCTGGGCGGCGGTCCCATGACCGCCGACCAGAGGCGGCGGTCCCGTAACCACCGCCCTGCATAGGGGCGGTCCTATTCACGTTTTCCATAAAGTTCCGACGATCGCGTCAAACGTAAATCTTCAATTTCTACCGCACTCTTCAGCTACTTTGCTTTACATTTATGTTTTGGCTGCCCTGTGAATAGTGTTTTCACTTTGTTTAATGTTAAAAGATTTCAATTCCAAGTTACCTTCTTAGTGATGCATTTGCTATAAATAGCTAGCTTTTTTTCAAACAAATGGCCCCTCACCTTCTCTGTTTAATCATTTAGTATTTGAGTTTCTTGCTTAGAGTTCTATCAGTTTCATGTTTTGCCTCCATTGTTGGTCTTTCTTTTGTTATTTAGAGGTCATTTGATCTTCTTGTTTTAGTCTTGCTTCATTGTTGTTCCATGCAAGTCGAGTTTAGAGTAAAGTAGTTTCATTTGTAGATTGGAATCCATTAGAGTTACAGGTTTTGTTCATCACAAAGGATAGTTTCAAGAACTCTCGCGTATTTGTGTTGTATTCCCGTAATAAATCCCACTAGGAATTACATAGTCAAGCTCTGTTCACTTGCGCTATCCCTCTCCTACTCGCATTGTATTCGGTCTATATCCAAAGCTGCCATTGTTCGAATACCTTCTTCTGTTGATGCTATCATATACATGCTTTTCTGGATTCACGAGAACATCGAAGGAATGAGGAGATCACACTGAGGGGATGAAATCACACACAACTGGATTTACCATTATTCTGTAAATGCCAGGTTTGAGCTATCAAAGTTCTAGTTACAACGTATCAAATAGAGTAGTGAATTATTTTATTTTAGTCAAAAGTTCATTCTCGATATAGCCAGGAAGTTGTGGGGATTGATAGTTTATGAGAAAATGTGATTCATTCCTCACTTCTGAGGTAGGATCGAGAGTCTTTCAATTTAAAATAATTAGTTGCTTAGATATTTAGGATAAAATCACAACTGCACAGGAAAATAGCCACACCAGGCTACTTTGTTTGTTTTAATTTTGTTACTAGATTAGTTGTCCATTTTCTAAATATATTAGAATAGTTGCTCTTTAATTTCATTAAAATACTTCATCGAAAATACAAAAATAAAAGAATACATGCATAGTGTAGATACATCTTTCATAATTAGTTTATTAATCTTAGTTAAAAGTTGAATCATTTTGTATGACAATCATAGGACCTAGAGAGCCTAGAGAATATATATTTGAACCAATAGTGCCTCAACCAAATCTACCCACAACATTAGCTGATATAGATCAAGACCTTAGGATATAAGTCTTTCGAGAAACAACAAACCTACAAGAAATTAGTGAACAATTGAGAGGGTTAAATATCGAAGACGACAAGGCATACACATTTTGGTCAAATCATCCTAACTATAGACTACCTTGATAAAATATCGAATGACTGTACAAGGATTCGAAAGAGAACAAGTATTTGGTTGTGATCCTTTAGTTCCACAACTTGACACGTAGGAGACCTCCTCATTGACATAGATACTAGCTTACGCATTCAAGTTGCCAAAACACTGTAAGGTATTATGAGAAAATTATACAACTTCTAGTTCTAAACATAGAGGCTGAAAAGGTGTATGATTACTGGATAGTCGGAAGAAGGGATTGATTCTTCACATGACCATAACAGGTCCACAACAACCATGAACTCACGGTTGTGATCCCCAAGTCCCACAACCCAATGGGCCTACAAATCAGTTAAGTATTGATACTGGTTTACGAACACTAGTATTTAGATCCTCACCACTCCCACCAGATATCATAACGCAGTTCTCTCGTATTAAATATAGAAGCCAATCAATCTAATATTTTGGACTAGACTAGAAAACCACCCATAGTTTACTACAAATCCACTAAGCCTCCTACCACCATTTTCATGACCTTGTCTGGAGATATATACTGAAGCTCCCACAGGTCACTTCCCACGTATCCAACAACCAATAAACAGGATCTCGACAGAGCTCGACATTGATTGGAGCCTCCGAACAGCTATTATATATATCCGACGATCCATTACACCAATTCAAGTTAGGAGGGCCTTCTTTGCCTTAGATTCGCAGATTCCATTATTGCGTATTGAGGATATAAGATTACCCAATTAATTTGTCGTATCCATTTATATTCCACATTCACCGGTCGTCTCGGCATGACCTCGGGAGGTCGGGTACGAGGAAGAGGTACTTGTAGATTCCCATGCTCGCATGTCACTTTTCCATCGTACAAAATTGGTGAACCCGACGTGAACAAACAAATATTCCCCTTTTGTTTTCATTTCTTTCATCCACCTTCGCTCTTTCCCATTATTCTGCGGGTATTCATATACCCCGAATATGTCGGGATACGATGCATATGGTAGACCTCTCTCAGGTCTTGAAGCAAGCTATAGTCAAACAAATAGACAACCATCACCCTCGCTTTCTGCATGGGTTGATAACTATTCAAGTAATTACTTGTCATCTCAAACTCCCCTCACAAGAACTAGTTCTAGTTCTTCGTTCCGAATTGAGGAGTTTGATCAGCTTGCACAAACACAACAGCTAGAGCCCTCAGGCTCTAATAATATGATGTTTACTGGAGAATCCACTTCATCTCCTCGGGTCTTGTTCAGACCATAGATCAGTAGACAGTCAGATCCACTCCCCTTTTTGGATGAGGAGTACTTAGCACACTATGCTAAAAGTGAACAATGTTTCCAAAACATGTATCCACCTATAGGGAGTTTACAAATACAATCTGATACCCTATTCCAAGAAAACACCCCCATTCCTTCACCTATGGGAAATGCCTCGGTGAAGCTTGGCAGGGTAATGATCAATTCATAGTAGGGTATCATACCCCTTTACAACCTCAAGGTATACAACAAATGCCATTAAGGAAAACACTGTGTCTTCACCAATAGAGGTCATTTCAGCCTTAGTTGAAAAGGTTAGAGGGCTGGAACTTGCTCAAGCAAACCAAAATTCATATTTTGGGAAAACAGGAATCCCCAACCCTCCGCATCATCCCTAGTCAGTTGACCTCCTTACAGGAACAGGCACGTTAGGCATGCCTCCTCAAAATCCTTATAATTACCCACAACAAACACCAACTAGGACCGCGTTTTCAAACACCGCTCCAGTTGAAAACATGACACCTCCCGGCTTGGCACCAAACAACCCATACCAGAACAATGCTCCTCCTTACTTAAACATTTATTCAAAGTCACCACAAGGAGACATGTTCTCTTCTCCAGGATGTTCGTTCAACCACAAGGATTCCCTTATGTCCCTACAAACACATATGCTATGCCATATCAACAAACCCATTCCACCCCCACCCCCTCAGCAAGCACCATCGATGGTCGAGGCCTATGCGGTAGGGACTTATTTAGAATATTTAAAAGAGCCCCTAGACTTCACCATATGAAGTGTTATGCTTCCAAGACCTCTTCCCGATTTACCCAAATATAAGGGGAAGGGGATCCAAATGCACACATTAAGGCTATATGCCACGACCATATGGGAATTACTCCCTTGGGATGGGGTTGTTGCTAAGATATTCCCTAAAACCTTAGAGGTATTGCCCTTGATTGGTATTACAGAATACCTGAAGCCTCGATACACTCATTTAAACAACTCGTGTCAGAGTTCATCAAAGCTTTTGACATGAACAAATTGTTAAGAACAGGAATCAGGGAATTCTTGCATATTAAACAAGAACATAATGAATCCGTTGCTCATTTTATTCAAAGATGGCGTACGGTTCTCTACTCATCAGCAAGTGCTCCAAACATGGATCAAATGGAACTATGTGATTTATTCCTTAATTCTCTCAATAGAGAGATAAAGGAAGAAGTCCAGAAGTTCCCACTAAGAACTTACGATGAAGTACTCGAGAGTGCTCTCCGAAATCGAACCAAGCAATGATAGATAGTGGTCGTAAGACATATGGGACAAATGGGAAATTAACCACTCCCAATCAAAACACCATGGCCTATTCTAATACCGGGAACTAATCAAGGACCTAAGATCCTTAACAAGAACCGTGGAGTTACAACAGATGGAGTAACTGACCAAGTTAAAAGGGCAAACGTTGTAAACATTTTCCACTGTTAATAATCAATGAAATAACAATTTTACTCCAACAATCAATGCGGTGGATTTTAATCATCCACCACAACAACAACAACAACAACAATGAAAAATCCAAACACAAGGTCCAAATCGAAACCCAACTGGATATCAGAGTCAAAACCAAAGGCAACAACCTCAAAATTTTAACTCTAACAACCAGCAACCTTATCAGAATTTTGGGCCACAACAAGTTTTAAATCAACAACCTCAAAATTATAATCCCAATTTGTATTGTGGCTTCCACAAGATTCAAGGCCACGATACTAGGACTTGTCGTGACTACAATAAATTCATGCAGCGTTTTCCAGAAGATCAAAAACAACTCTTTATAGATATGTTTTTAGAAAATTCTGTAGTACCCATGCCAAACACTTATACAGGGGCAATTTCCCCTCAAAATGCACCCCTCAAGATCTTTAATGATCCACTCCCAAACCATTCTAACAATAATAGGCTAGATCCTAATGGAACAAACAAGGGTGTTATAACAGGAAACAATGATCATGAAGCTTCAACTTCATTAAATCCACCAGTCGCACCCCAACTAGGAACTCGACCCCAAACTAAGATAGTTGGTTTGGTAGAGTTAGACACCGAGCTACCCATAGAAACCATAACAAGAACATGGGATTATTCTTCTCAACCAACTCCAAGTTATCCATTGGAACAGACAACATTCAACAAACGTTGGTAAAACCCATAGGCACCTATGATTTAATTAATGACTTAACTAAAACCTTCTCTCACATCTCCTTTTTGGATTTGTTAAAGAACTCCCCCCACAGGGCTGCCCTCTTAGAAGCATTAGGCCTTGGTCATTTAATCAACATCACTCCTCCTCGAAAATGCAAGTAAACCATGTAGACTTTGACATTTATCCTCCGGGGCAGCCAGATAGGGATATTGAGTTTATATTTGATATAAGCAAAATGCCAACAGATGTTGAGATTGCATGAAGAGGTGACCCAACTTTACATTTACAAGTATGGGTTTACAATAATTATGTTAAACGTGCAATGATTGATGATGGGGCAGCGTAGTTAACATAGTCCCCTTCACTTTTCTTCAAAAGTTAGGATATGGAGAGACAAATTGTTCCACAACATGAAATACGTTAAGAGGATATGATAGCCTCAAGGCCACTTTGATTGGAACCATAGTTTTACCAGTCACTTTAGGACCCAAGACGGTCCTCACCGAATTTTATATTATAGATTGGGAAACCAACTATAATATGATCCTTAGTTGGCCATGGATACACCGCATGAAGGCAATCCCTTCCACGTTATTCCAAGAAATAAGATTTCTACACTTAGGGAAAATATTTGTGGCACAAGGTGACCCAAAGCCCTTCGATATACACCTAGCTGATTTGAAGAAAAGACTAGGGCATTCACTCGAGTTTGAACTCCCAAAAAATCAACTCATCAAACCAATTAATTCAAAACCAAAAGAAGAGTTGATACCCACCACAGAGTTAGAAATTACAAATCTAGCCGAGGACATTCCAACACTCAAAAATGAGACCAATGTTATAAAAATAGTGTCACTAGGGACTACCACAAAAATTGTCGAGTTGCTAGAGAAAGACTTACCTATTCTCCTACCATTTGATTCTATGGGTATGGGACACACCCTAGGAATTGCTTCTCTTCCATCAGATGAAGTTTTTATGGTAGAAGTAACAAAGCAAAAGAAATAGATACGACAAATATATCCCAACATCCATTTTTCCAAGCAAGTATTGGACTCTCCACTTCGATGGAGCTAGATGTCACTTTGGAGCTGGGGCGGGAGTGATATTTACTTCACTGAGGGAAAGATCTACCTTTCGCCTTTAAATTAAAATTTGAATGTAACAAACAATGCGGGGCTGAGTAGAAGCTCTCCTCCTTGGCCTCATTATAGCCAAAAGAATGGTGATCGCCAAACATTAGGGTGTTCTAGGAGATCCCACCAGATTAGTTTGGAACCAAGTCATTTCGAGGTATATGAAACTAGGCCAAACATTTACAACTTTATAAAACAACATTATTAGATCTAAGCAAGGGATTTAACTTCATATCAATTGAGCAATCCCACGAGAGAACCTTCTCAGTAGAACCGATAGAACCCTCGTTTCACTCCAAACAATGAATTGGAAGCTCAATGTTCACCTCAACTTAGTGCGTAAAATATGCACTCCCATGGAGAACCGAGGATGATTTTTCTATCATGGATCACTTTGACGATGATAGAGTCACTATCGAATATCATGAGCTAAACCACTCATCGTATAGTTGATCTTTCCCTAATACCACATTATCTTCCTATTTTGGAAATCATGGAAGAAGGACGAGATGAAAATGGAGAAAGAGGAACTGTGGTCTACTTTCGCTGAAGAAAATGATAAACGAGAACGATGGAACGCTAACAATAACCAAACGTTGCTTGATTATGAAACACCAATTATAAACGGGATGAGAGAGAAGAACCTTTTGCATAGTTAGGATCTTTAACTAACAAAATGTTTAAGACATTACATGTTAAATCCCAAGAAACAAAAGTCTTGTAGAAAATGGATCATATTAGATGAACATTCCTGGAGAGGTCTTTATCTAAACCTCGTTTCATAACCTTAATGGGTGAATTTGAGTTAACATCTTTAAACCAAAAATCCATTAAGGGACAAAACATTAGAGCGGAGGAAGAATCCAAAATGGAGTTGGGATCATCGGTTGGACTTTCGATGAGGTATATACTTCAAAAACCACCCAAATCTCTAATGAACCTCAAAGATTTCGATATTTAATTTTATCATAGACCACACATACCATCCAGGTGCCACATGTCAACAAAGAAGGTGTCACTCATTATGCATTATTCACTACTAAATATGTTGTTTTAGAATAGGTACTCTATCGTAAATCCTTGACGGACATGCTTCTAAGATGCGTCGACAAAAAAGAATCTAAGAAGATTCTTTATGAATCCCATAAAAGTGGGATATGTGGAGGCCACTTTGGTGGTCATGCCACCACTCACAAAATACATCGGATGGGCTATTTTTGGCCCCTCTCTGAGCATGACGTAGTGGAATTTGTACGTAAGTGCCACAAATGCCAAGAATTCTCTCACGAGATTCACATGCCATTACAATCCTATGACCAATAGTGATCTAACCCTGATGGCCCTTTTCCCACATGATGGGTTCTGGACTTGATAGGGAAATTCTCTCCCTCATCAAACCGATGGCCATAACTTTATAATTATAGCCATGGAATATTTTACCAAGTGGGTGGAGGCCATAAACGCTCACTCACCACCAGGTTGGTAATGCCTTCACCAAATTCATTTCGAACCAAATCATTTTGCAGGTATGGTGTCCCACAAGTCATTATCTCGAGATAATGGCATGTCCTTTAAAAATGATGAAGTCCATGAGTTATGTAGCAAGTTCAAGATAAACCATCACACATGACCTCTCTTTACTACCCTCAAGCCAATGGGCAAGATGAAGTGACAAACAAAACATTAAAAGCTATTCTCCTCAAAAAAGTCAAGGAGAACAAGTGAGATTGGCATTTAAAACTATATCCGGCCTTGTGGGCCCATCGAACCTCAATAAGAACACCAACAAGGAGCAACCCCTTTCTCATTGGTATTTGGGGTGAAGCGAGTTCTCCCACTTGAGGTTGAAATACCCAGTCTCTGCATCTCATTACAAGGGATTTTGGATGAAGAAGCTTATAGGGAGGCATGCCTCTCTCAACTGGAAAGCCTTGACGAGGCCAGGCTAAATGCCGAACAATGAAACAGAGCCTATGCTTGACCGGATGTGGTAGTATAACAAAAAATTCTATGAGCGAGAAATATATGAGGGAGATCTAGTTCTAAGACTAGACAAAGCCGGATCGATAAGAAAACAAGCGAAGGAAGAGTTTCGGCCCAAGTGGTTGGGCCCATACCGAGTCATGAAAGACTATGGAAATGGTGTGTATCTCTTGTACACACTAGAAGGTGAGGAATTCAATGAAACTATCAATTCCTTGCATCTTAAACGGTTTTACGCATAAGACATCAGAATCACCACTTGTACATTATAGCTACCTACATTGCATTAGTCATTTAGCTATTTCATTTTGTCCACTCATTTCGTAAAAATTGTAGTCCAGGAACTTACTCTTAAGCAATCTATTACAAATTTATGAAAGTATTGGCAAAAGCATTCAAATCACATCTCTTCAAACATCATCAAGTATTTTCAAATCTTCTCATCAAGTTTGACAGACAAGTATTGATGAAAACCATACCAAGGCCTGCATACTTGGTTTTGCTCTTTCTTTCTACTAGGTGAAGTTGTCCTTACCTACGGTCTATTCTAGAAGCTTCTTGGTGTCACATCTATCCCTCTTAAATCTCTTTGAAAGAAAGGATATCCCAAAGTCATAGATCAGAAATGTCAAAATCAAATAGAATCAAAAGCACCAAGCAAACAAAATATTTTATTTTACACACTTCTTTGCCCCATCAACCTTCGGTGATAAGCCCACATCTCTTACTGGTGGTGTGAGGTTGGGAAAGGAAAGAAGTGCCCTTACTCACCTATATCTTGCCTTTGGTGACAAACCCATGCTTCTTACTAGTGGCGTGAGGTAGGGGTGTGGGGGTCCATTCACACAAATTAACAAATCTTGGTATGCTAAAAGCACAAATCAAATTATATTAAGAGAAAAAAAATGTCCAAATTCCAAAGAGATCAAATCCTCAAAACCAGATTTTGTCAACCAGGTTGCCATTTATGAATCTAAGTCTAGATAAACTGGAAAGTAAGTGGCCTTCTAAGCTTGGTGGTAGTTTTGAGTAGGGTAAGTGTGTAGGTCTAAGTTTGGTTTCTATTACTGGTTTGTCTGTCTCTCATCATTCCATTCAGTCAAACTCATACAATTTGTGCCCTTCCTCAACTCTTGGTGTTGAGCCCTCACATCTTACTAGTTGCGTGGAGTTGGGAATGGGGAAAATTCATCTCTTTATCACTATACATTCATCACGTTTTTCCAACATAAGAAGAAATCATGAACATTTCCCAAAGAATTCAAAATTTCAATACTACCATATGTTTGTATCATCTCATATCAGCATTACAAAAACATACAAAGTAAAACATTTTGTTTATTATCATTTTTCATCCATCACATACATTCTAAAAAGCATGAAAACAAATACTCTAAAAACATCTAGTATACATGTGGAAACAAGTCACAAAATTCTAGGCACCAAAAGTCTAGATCAAAAAATAATATATATATATATATATATATATATATATATATAAATCAAGTTTCATATACAATGCCATCATGCACTAGGCATGGTCAAAATGCTCAATGAGCCCGAAAAGTACAAAAACACTCATATAGATATATGAAAAAACACTACAAAAATGGCCTCTCAATCCCTATGGGATCCCTCAAAGGGTGCACGACCACGTCTAGGACTCGGCTATGCCGGTGCTCCAAATGCACTGAGGGCTCACGGTCACGACCAGTAGCTGCCATCTCACTATGAGAATGACTCCTCCTCATCAAGCGCTCGACTGTCCTATATCCAACTACCTCGGCATGGAGAGAAGTCATGATCTTCACCACTGCATGAGAGGCAAAAACATCGGTATGCCTACCAACTGCTGAAGGCTCCCCCACATCCACAAAATAGCTCAGCACGAGTCTTCTCGAGGGGAGCAACAAGGTATCTGTGCATACTCGGTGAATCAAGTCTCGCCACTCATCAGCAGTCACTGCTGTAAATAAAGGAGAAAACAAGTTAGAAAATGATCAAAAATAAAACCAAGAGTAAACAAAACAAAAATAAATAACAACTAAGACAATTCTAACTAAAACAAAGTCAAGAGAAGAGTAGCAACTCACTCGGATCTCAGGCCTCAAGAAGGTCTCTAGGATCCGCGCCTACCACTAATGCTGCCACTGACTGGTGTCCCTCTCCCACATCTGGGGCAATGTGACGGCTGCAATGGACTCGCCATCTCCCCTAAATCTTGAGAGAGAAACTCCTCTGAGATCAGAGTCACCCTCTCTGCTCCGCTCCGCCCTCTCGGCCCATAGGATCTCCTGAGTGTCATGCCACTCGGGATCACTATCATCCTCCCCACCCATCCCTCTCGATCTCCATCTCCTCTGTCTCCTCCTCTATCTCTCCCCTAGTGAACTCCTCAGACTCGAGTCCACGTCAATGGGCTCATCACTGCTATGGGTGGGACCGGTGGCAATCGAAGTAAAGGTGCCTGAGGAGCACCGGCTCTCCCTCGAGCACGTACCACCCTCCTGGCGCGATAGGAACACTAGAGTAATAATAGTCCAACCCGGCCTCTAGGACCTCCCCGAGCCTCACGAATAGATCTATACACTGGCCCCACTAGAGGAAACATGTCAATATAGGGGAGGCCGAACTGCTGTGGTACTCTATCAAAGGGGTGGATCTCCAACTTCCCCGCCCTGTCTACTAGCTGACTGGTAGTCTAACAAGAAATCAATGTAACAGTCTCCTCTCCCCATAACCCTGCCATGGCTTGATAAGGAGTGGCCTCCATGTCTATAGTGGTCAAAGAGGCCACTGGCTGGTGAGGTGCTCTAAGAACGGTCATCCCTGTCCACCTCGCTCCCCTGACGGCCCAGGATCCTCTGCCTCTACACCTCTCCCATATGGAGTGATATGCTCATACACCTAACTCATGACAAGAGTCGGGTGGCTCAGTGACTGTCCCTATAGTGAACCACCTATATAAATCATGGTAGGTGGTCCGAGGATGTCTACTCCCAAGCATAAACATGTCCATGGCCCTCAATCTGTGTAATAATGGGGGCCCAACAATATAAGAGGGTGTCCCCTCCCTTGTCCCCAATCAATCTCAAAGCAAGGATGCCCATGATGGCCTTGCGGAGCACAGGAATGTCTGACTCAACAATGGAGTGGATCCTCACTCCCTTCTTTCGATCCCATCAAAACAACTACATCCCCATATAGGTGGCCCATTGAACCACCTGAGATCTCGATACTGTTGTCTTAAGAGACAGCCAGCTCACCCAAGGATCGGAACCCCCAGTATATAGTAAACATCCTCCAGGGTGATGGTCCACTCACCCCTAACTCCTGGAAATGGAAGGTGTTCCGATCCACATCCCAGTATGAAAATAAGTCACATAGTATGTGACTATGGCAGTGCAACGTGAGGGACCTGTGCAATCCTCCAAATGCCAGCCCTCTAAAGAGTATCTCGCTCTGCCTGAGTGAGTGCCTCTAACACTGCTGGGAGCCAATCACACTCCCTCTCTGGCTCCATCTAATATACTCCTCCTTCTTCGCATACACCCAAAAACACAAAAAGGAGTAAGTTAGTATTAAAATCCGATTGGAAAAACTATCAAAAACATGTAAAAATGCTAAAAATGTAAAAATAAGTAAAGTAAAGCATTGTTTTGGCTTTTCTGTCATGAACCACCGCCCTTGTGCAGCAGAGTGGCGGTTCCATAACCGCCATCGACCTTCTAAGGTGGCGGTCCCATCCCATCCACCAAAACACAAACGGCTTGAATGCCCTAAAAATGCCTAAAAACAAGTAAAATTCACCATTTTAGCTAAAATAAGGACCTACCCTATGGGCAGCCCCCTAGAGACTCATTTAAAACTAGTATTTTCAAAAAATACCCCCAAGACAAAGATTTTATCATTTCTACATTTTAGGTTAAAAACAATAAATTGAGAAGAACTAACTGAGACTTCACGGGTCGATGTTCCGCTCTCGGAGGCATGATCACTATCTCACCACGAATGTTTTGACTATACTCTCATTGAAAACCGTCACCGTGGGTCCCAGAGCTCAAAAACTATCAAATCAATCCGCAAATGAATAGTGAAATGAGTTCGTTTTTATATATATAGCCTTTTAAAATTGATTTTGAATGTCTTTCGTAGGGTCGGAGCATCGACGGAGGTAAGTTCTAAACCCCACGTAGATGGTAAGTCCTCTTTTCATATCAATTTAGCCTTATTTCTCAAATTGTTTTATCTATCTGCACTTGAGTCCTTTTTTTTATATTTTACAGATAGCGGGATTTGGATGGATGACTTTTCCAACACATGGGTGTGTCAGGTATAACTCCTAACTCCCCATTTGGGACCGCCATACTCGGATCCACCATTTTACGCCTCTTCATGGCTAAGACGCTTCTCGAGGGGGCAATATGTACGTACCCAAAATTGTAGGGTACTGCACCACCGCGAGACGATGTTACACATACCCCAATGATGATACAGGTCTCCTTGCAAGGTGTTTGGAATCTAGAAAAGCTCGCCAAGTATACATTTGTATCTCGCATGCCTCACTCGGCCTCCGCATGCTTTTTTTTCCCTTTGCCCCCTTTTTCCTTGCATTTTGGTCTTGATGATGAGACCGCGCCCCAGGACAGGTGGCGGGGCGGTCCCCGTAGACCAGGCGCCCCGCATCGTGTTGCATAGGGTGGCGGTCCTGTTCGCATTTTCCAAATTCTTGATGATCACGTCAAACATAAATCTTCAATTTCTACCCGCATTCTTTAGCTACTTTGCTTTGCATTTATGTTTTGGCCACCCTGTGAATAGTGTTTTCACTTTGTTTAATGGTAAAAGAGTTCAATTGGGAGTTACCTTCTTGTGAATGCATTTTCTATAAATAGCCAAACTTGTTTTCAAACAAATGGCCCCTCACCTTCTCTGTTTAATCATTCAGTCTTTGAGTTTCTTGCTTAGAATTCTATTAGTTTCATGTTTTGCCTCCATTGTTGGTTTTTCTTTACTGTTTAGAGGTCATTTGATCTTCTTGTTTCAGTCTTGCTTCATTGTTGTTCCATGCAAGTCAACTTAGTAGTAAAGATAGTTTCATTTGTAGATTGGAATCCATTAGAGTTGCAGGTTTTGTTTCGTCACAAAGGATAGTTTCAAGAACTCTCAGCATATTTGTGTTGTATTCCCGTAATAAATCCCGCTAGGAATTGCATAGTCAAGCTCTGTTCACTTGCGCTATCCCTCTCCTACTCGCATTGTATTTGGTCTATATCCAAAGCTGCCATTGTTCGAATACCTTCTTCTATTGATGCTATCATATACACGCTTTTCTGGATTCACGAGAACATGAAGGAACGAGGAGATCACACTGAGGGGATGAAGTCACACACAACTGGATTTACCACTTGTTCTGTAAATGCCAGGTTTGAGCTATCAAAGTTCTAGTTACAACGTATCAAATAGAGTAGTGAATTATTTTATTTCAGTTAAAAGTTCACTCTCGATATCACCAAGGAAGCTATGGGGATTGATAGTTTCTAAGAAACTGTGATTCATTCCTCACTTCTGAGGTAGGATCGAGAGTCTTTCAATTTAAAATAATTAGTTGCTTAGATATTTAGGATAAAATCACAACTGCATAGGCAAATAGCCACACCAGGCTACTTTGTTTGTTTTAATTTTGTTACTAGATTAGTTGTCCATTTTCTAAATATATTAGAATAGCTGCTCTTTAATTTCATTAAAATACTTCATCGAAAATACAAAAATAGAAAAAGAATACATGCATAGTGTAGATACATCTTTCATAATTAGTTTATTAATTTTAGTTAAAAGTTGAATCATTTTATATGACAATCACGGGACCTAGAGAGCCTAGAGAATATATATTTGAACCAATAGTGCCTCAACCAAATCTACCCACAACATTAGCTGATATAGATCAAGACCTTAGGATACAGGTCTTTTGAGCAATGGACAAACCTACAAGCAATTAGTGAACAACTGAGAGGGTTAAATATCGAAGACAACAAGGCATACACATTTTGGTCAAATCATCCTAACTATAGATTGCCTTGATAAAATATCTGAATGATTGTATAAGGATTCAAAAGAGAACAAGTATTTGGTTGTGATCCTTTAGTTCCACAACCTGCATGCAGGAGACCTCCTCGTTGACATAGATACTAGCTTACGCATTCAAGTTGCTAGAACACCTGTAAGGTATTCTGAGAAAATTATACAACTTCTAGTTCTAAACATAGAGGCTGAAAAGGCGTATGATTACTGGATAGTTGGAAGAAGGGATTGATTCTTCACATGACCATAACAAGAGGTCCACAACAACCACGAACTCACGGTTGTGATCCACAAGTCCCAAAACCCAACGGGCCTACAAATCAGTTAAGTATTGATACCGAGTTTACGAACACTGGTATTTAGATCCTCACCACTCCTGCCAGATATCATAACGCAGTTCTCCGTATTAAATATAGAAGCCAATCAATCTAATATTTTTGGACTAGACTAGAGAAAACCACCCATAATTCACTACAAATCCACTAAGCCTCCTACCACCATTTTCATGACCTATCTAGGGATATACGAAGCTCCCAAGTCACTTCCCACGTATCCAACAACCAATAAACAGGATCTCGGCAGAGCTCGACATTGATTGGAGCCTCCGAACAACTATTATATCCGAACAAACCATTACACCAATTTAGGTTAGGAGGGCCTTCTTTGCCTTAGATTCACATATTCCATTATTGCGTATTGAGGATATAAGATTACCTAATTAGTTTGTTTGTATCCATTTATATTCCACATTCACCGGTCGTCTCGGCACGACCTCGGGAGGTCGGGTACGAGGAAGAGGTACTTGTAGATTCCCATGCTTGCATGTCACTTTTCCATCGTACAATGACCTCGGCGGTCACCCCACATAACGTGATTGTCACCGACCATTGCGCTACATTTCAAACTCCATGTAGTTCTTGTGGTGTGTGATTGAAATTGTGTCCCTTGAGCTAGGATGCCCTAGTGCCAATCGCACAAATAATAGTGGGCTACTGACTACTTTTTCAAATCCAAACTTGTGTTATGGAATTCATAATAAACACTCATATGTAGTGCCAAAATGTAGTCCTTGGTGTAGTAGATAGAAAATATTAGCTCCTTGTAATAATATGTGCCTCTTGAATACTTTCTTCCTTTAATGATAGTAAATAAGACATGTATATGTACAATTCATTTGCTTAAGTTTTTTCATTAACAAGTGAAAGACCAACCAAGAGTGATAAAAGAAGACAAGAAAGAAGAACGTTCAAAAGATCTTTAAAAAGAGGTAGGGAGGACAAAGGTGCCCATAGGGGGACAATAGCACATGAGCACTCATGCCCCTAATGGGTGGTCTTGTATATGATGTTTAAAAGGTCATATAGTGAAATCATAATTGAGTAGGATGTTGGTTGGTATGCAAAACTATATGTTCTCAATCAAAAACAAAAAACAATAAGGATGAAAAGGATAAAAACAATTTCAAAGTTTATCGAAATTAGATGTGTTATCTAAATTTAAAGTCTTAGTTAAAAAATTAGTATGTGATTACTAAAAATAGTATCATACATATATCAAATGACACTTGGGGATGCCTTTATGTCTGTATTGGAGATGTCCAATACTAATTACATCTTATATTTTTCAAGATTGAAATGTTGAAGTTGTTTTTTCAAAATTTTAATATCTTGGTAATATGACCTTGTTAGTTTTTAAAACATATTGTCATTAAAGTTGGTATACAAATTATTTTTTAACCTATTAATGTAAGATTTATAAATGGGTCAAAGTGAAATCAATAATGATTTATATTATGCTTATTATGATAATGCATGTTAATATTTATATTGTGAGTCTAACCATGTTAGTGTTGTGTTAAATAAAAAAATCTACAATCTGGATATGTGTTCAAGTTTAGTACAGTGTCATTACTTGGAGTAGCAAAAAGCAAAGTTGACATTCTCCATTGCTTATCTTGAGTCATAATATAGAAGTGTGATGGAAGCAACAAAAGAAGCCATGTGGTTAAAGCGGTTGTTCGAAGAGATTCACATGGAAGTTAAAGGAAGCACTCCTCTTTTATGTGATAGT
The DNA here is from genome assembly GCA_018340775.1 of Taxus wallichiana var. yunnanensis. NCBI lineage: Eukaryota > Viridiplantae > Streptophyta > Pinopsida > Cupressales > Taxaceae > Taxus > Taxus wallichiana. The sequence goes on from CM031233.1 coordinate 169,600,969, forward strand.
CAGAGTTGTATTTGCATATAGTTAATAATCCATTTCACCATCGAAGAGATCAAAGCATATAGAGATACATATGCATTTCATCCGAAGAAGGTGCTATCCTTCACCACACGGTGATATAGATCTCCGGTATTTTACGATTGAAGATCAAGTTTGCGAGATATTTTACAAAGCCATTATGTGATAAAGTTATCTGCAAGTTTCGTGAAACTAATTCTTGGCCTTTCAAAGTTTCCATTACGGGGTAAGGTGTATGACAATGTAACCTCCTAACATTCAAATCCTTCAAATGTAATCTAGCCTAAACCCTAACTATGGTTTAAGGATTGTAAATCTTGTTGTATAAATAGGTAACGTTGGCATATGATCCCCACTTAATATTAAGGGGGTGTTAGAACATTAATATTAAGTGTTCTAGTTATATAAACTATAGTTTATAATTAAATAAATTAGAATATTATATATTTTAATTTATTTAATATAAACTTTAGGTTTATGGTTAAATTGGTTTTTATAAATCAATTAATTAATAGTTGGGGTGTTTTGCAGAAGTCACACCCATTTAAACTATTTAAATAAATTGACACGCGGGGTCAGGTAAATGGATATATGGAATTCACGTGGGTGAATTATAATGGTGGAGAGGAGTGAGGTGAATGGAGATTATTATTGGACTGTAAATGTTTCTCACTTTAATGAAATCTTACCATTTTTCATTGTGGATTTTTACCCATTGGGGTTTCCACGTTAACTACATTTGTTCGTGTTATTTACTTTTATTGCATTATAGTTTAATCTCTCTATTTAATTAATACAAGTAATATTTAATTTGTTTGATATACATGCTAAGACCTCACATAAGCAAAAATATGATGATGGTATGTTTAACTAAATGCATTGTAGAAACGATAGTGCATGATTAATCTCTCAAAAAGTGTTATAAGTTAACCCACCCCAATCATTTTGTGTCCCTTAGGACATACACTTGAGGAGATTAATTCATCACCAAGTCCTACAAGATAAAAGTGTTAGTAAGACACAATACGATGTATACTATAACCACTAAAGAGATGTTTTATATTTAATTATATTACAAACTAGCAATTGCACATGAGATGCAAGTTACACCGGATGAGATGCAAATGGAATTTTATTACTCAAGAATATTGTTTAGTTGTACTATGTTTTGAATGTCCATCTACTAAAACTAATTTAGAAATTCATTTTCATGTGATAGTAAGAAGCTATTTGAAAAAAATGAGGGGAGGAAAACAACAAGCTATTTACAAAAATGAGGGGGAGGAAAACAAAACATATGAACATATATAAATTTGCAGATGTAATATTGAATGTGTAGGTGAACGTCAAATTGCAGGGCAAGTGAAACATTTTGTTAATCCTAGGCCATCAATTAAGTAAACTTGATAGCTTTGACCAGAGTAACCATATCATTTGTACCCATGGATTCCGTGCCATCAATAATGCCATCATTCCATTTCGACCACCTGCTTGTGAGGGCGCATTCCCATCTCTTCCTTTCTGTGTTCCCCTTCACTTCAACTTCTCTCACATTTGCAATATAGAATTTAAAATCCTCAGTTACATACATCTCCGCCTCTTTATATTGTATATTCATAATTTCATACTTACTTGCAGGATTGAAAACAAACAGTTGGTCAGGGGTTCGATCCCTCCAAGCCGCCTCCACCCATTTAACCATATCTTCTTTTATCTCCATCTCTCCCCCGTGCGACATCACTGCTTAGCCTGAAATTAGGTTTCCCTCGCCCCTCTCTAGAATGTCATGAAACCGTGTCTCCTCGACTCCCTGTGAACCCTACTTATGTATGCCTTCTCTAGAGGAGAAAAAGGAGGAGCAACAGAAGGATTTATATGACTTGTCTAATGCTTCTCCAGCACGTGTATCCTCAAAGGTGGGCACCCCCGGTGTAAAAATAGATTCTAAATACCTGTTGTCACCCTCAAAATCCCCCCCTCATTTTAAAATTCAAATTCAAAAATTTTGAGCTCACGCCCTCCAGAAGTGTTCAAGTAAAGTTGGAAGTCTGAAAAGATAGAGAAATTCATGCTTTGAAGTTGTTTAAACTCTCTAGTCTGCGTGGTTTGATAAATTTTCCATTTCCCCACGGACTGTGAAAATTCTATTGTTGTCCTCATTTGAATGAAATTTTCAATCTTTCTATGGCCATGGATCGTCGAACCTTGTATTGTTTTCAATCCCTTGGTTCGCGAAAGAAATTTGAAAATCGGGCGCGAAATGGTGGAGTTTTCTTCTTCTCTACATTTTTCCACAGTCGTGAATGACGGGCATTTTCTTCCCCATCAAATTTTGGCCCCATTATCCATGGGTACGTGGACATATCTAATTGGAGGCGGGCCGGTAGAGCAATTTGTGTTTTTGAGCCTTTATGTAAAAAGGGCTAAAAGTCATAAAGTGACCCATAACCCCGATCATGCTATGAAGGAAAAGTCAAATGTTGAGCCCGCATCAAAAGAGTCAAAGCAGGGAAGCGGGTCGTCGGGGATATTTGAGGTTTTGAGCCTTTTGTAAAAAGGGCTAAAAGTCATAAAGTGACCCGCAGCCCGCCCACACCAAGGAAAAATTCAAATATTAAGCCCGCATCGAAGGTCAAAGCAGAGATGCGGGTCATCGGAGTAATTTGTGCTTTTGAGCCTTTTTGTAAAAAGGGTTAAAAATCATAAAGTGACCCGTAACCCCGATCATGCTATGAGGAAAAAGTAAAATATTAAGCCGCATCGAAGGTCAAAGCGGGGAGGTGGGTCAGTGGAGCAATTTGTGTTTTTGAGCCCGCATTGAAAAAGGTAAAATTATAAAAGTGACCCCTGATCTGTCTCCACTCAAGTAAGGCCACATGTCAAAACCATATCAAAAGCGGGAGAGCGGGCCAAAATGTTCCAAAATACCATTTCTCCAAAAGTCACAAAATGCAAAAGGCATCCTCCACGCCCACTCCAGTAAATTTCTCCCACGTGGACGACTCTGGTTTAAAGTTTCAAAGGCAAGATGAATGGTTCAAATTCAAAGTTACAAAATGAGTGTAACAGCTACATTATGAAAAGTCTAGTTTTTTTCTCGCCATTGGCGTTTCTTCGTGAATCAAGAATCTGAACGGACGTGAATGATTGAAAAGATTGTAAATTGTTTCTTGCTAACAAAGAAGAAGTTGTAACCATTTCTTGTAAGATATTTAATGGCTTCTTCATGCCATTGTAAAGGGTTGGCAATTGATCTTGTAAACTCACAAGTGCATTGTACTTAGAGAAAGCAAAGGAGATAGCCATTTTCTTCTAATTCCCTCCATTCTCAAATTTCTTCCATTCCCACATTATGTACAACTTTTGTTTAAGCATCAATACAAGAAGAAGGATTTTGTAGCCTCTTTGATGAGGAGATTTCAAAAACTTTGAGTTCGCAATCTTATCTCGTCTTGTTGCCATTTGCAGAGTTGTTTCTTCTCATGAATGCATGTGTTGAAATTTCTAACTAGTGCGTGCAGGAATCTGATTTTCTACCTGCAACATTAGTTCTCCTACCTCTTTTCTCACTCCCTTTCCCACCTTCATAGCAAATTCCCCCTTGTAGATAACTATAAGCATTTGTTGCAGGTCAATGGAGTGCCCCTGTTGGATCCCCGGTCGAAAGGCCACCATAGAAATCCACATTTTCTCACGCATGCATATACGGCAGTTGCACGGTTAAGTAGAGGGACTTAGATTCCCAGAGCGTTGGCAAAGAATTCACAAATTTGTCCACCCGATAAATTTCCTCGCCAACAATACAAGCCAAAAGTGTTATTTTTTTGAAATTGCTTTAAGTTTGCAAAGAATCAGATGTAGAGATTAAGATATTTAACACAGTAGTTCATTCATTATTTGTAAATATAGCAAGAATTTGTTGCTCATGGGGAATAAGGTAAAAACCTATTAATGGCAAAGAAAAATTGTATCAACCCATGAAATGCTCAAGACAACAGTTCCATATGTGTTCTCCATAGGAAATGCTCAAGACACTTGCCCTATTTCAATAAAGAATGACAATTGTAAAATATTACTCAAGAGAGCTGTTGACGAAGGTGTGGTTGAGAGGTGGGAGGTAGTCCCTCTCCTGCTAACTTTATTTTGTAAACAACAATCTATGAACTCTGGAATTCTGACGATGCACTTGGCGGTAAAGATGGTAAATCCTCTACACAAATGGCGAACATGAGCGTAGCCTAATCCGGATTTCTGTCTTGGTGCTAGAAATGGAAAATGACCCATGTAGCATTCCAGCGGTGTAACTCCCAAACTCCAAATGTCTCCTGCATATAAACCATCACCATCACCATTTCCGCCATAGCTGCCATCTGGGTCCAATCTCTCAGGGCTCATGTAAGCAAAATATCTCACTTGCCCGAAATTTGACGTTCACCTACAAAACATATAGTTTCTTTTATGTTAGGTTTTTGGAAACAAGGAAACTATGCATATTTGCATTACACATTCAATATTACATCTGCAATTTTATATATGTTCATATGTTTTGTTTTCCTCCCCTCATTTTTTAAAATAGCTTGTTGTTTTCCTCCCCTCATTTTTTCAAATAGCTTCTTACTATCACATGAAAATAATTTTCTAAATTAGTTTTAGTAAATGGAAATTCAAAACATAGTAAATTAAACAATATTCTTTAGTAAATAAATTCCATTTACATCTCATTTGGTGTAAGTTACACCTCATGTGTAGTTGCTAGTATGTATGCATATCATGTGTGGGTGATATATTGGCATCGCCAAAACTATACCAGTTTGGCTAATTGGGATTCGTGAGCCTAAAGTTTAAAAAATAAAATTATAAAAAGCTTCGAATTAATTGTTATCAACTAGCTCATTAACTCGATTTGATTTTGACGACGGGAGCTCATAATCTCTCAAGCCTCGATTTGCGAACACACGCTTCCCAAATAAAACATCATATTTTTACAAAAAAAAATGTGTTTAAAGTGCCACCAGATCGATAATGAATTTTCACCTTTCATCATAATTTTGATGCGTTACAAAGGAAAATGGGGCTTAAACGTCAGCCAAGGATATCACATATTTCCTCAGCCCCTTGGAAATCCTACACTATTAATGTTGCATCAGGCTATGATGATGGTTTTGATTGAGGCGGTGATGGAGGAGGTATGATTACGCATGACTCCATCAAAAACATATTTAGACCGCCTTATGACTTCCTGTGAGTAGATCACACAGTGAACCAGATGAGAGGAAAACAACTCTTTTCTACCGAATTTCCTCCCATTAGAGTGGTAGAAAAGGGAAGGATATTATGGTCTCTCGACAACCAAAGGCTTTGGGTGTTTAGAAAGGCTCAAATTCCAGTTCTTGGAGTGAACCTAGTTCCTTCACATCATTCTCAAAAATCCTTGGATTTTTTATGGAGATTAGAAGAGGATCCTGCATCCATGTATTCCAGTAAAAAATTCATGTTCCCGACATCGACAAAGAAACTCTCGCATTTCACAATGTGTGGGGAATTCATCTTTCTGAGTATCTAGGTCTCTGTCTATATCTATTTTGTGAGGGATGCCTCGTCCCTGAGGCAAACTACTTTCATAACATAATAACAAGAGGATCCATGGTGAAGGACCTTGTACACAACCCCTCGCTGCCCGATGAGTGCAACAACAAACCCATCCTTCCCGACCGGCAGTAACCTCTCCACCTGCGACAAAATCTGCGACTTCTACATGGTTCCATTGGACGCCTTGGTGAATCTGCAGAACATTGCACAACGCATGGTGAAGGCAGGATACGGGAGGGATTGCGGCCAACTATTTGTTCGCTAGAGAAAACCAGCTGTGCGATGGATTTTTTGATGGACCTAACTTGATGCGATATTTTGGCTGCTAAAGGCAAAAATTAAAAAAATGCTTGTAAGCGGCACGACAACCGAATAGGGTAGCCGAGAAAGCTCGCGGAATTTGACACATTCCAGCAAGTTGCACCTCAAAGGTGGACACCTCCGATATAATAATAAGTTATGGATATTGATGTTTTTATCCATAAAGAGTGTAATTATAGGTGCTTTTGGACTATACAAAAGTGTATAAGTTATAAACTAGCAATTGCAAATGAGTTGCAAGTTACGCCGGAGAGGGCTTGAATTTTATGTGTATAATATGGTTTGGATGTAAAATATATTTTGCTAAACAGTTCACATGTCTTTATGTAAGGTTCCACATTCTGCATACATGTCTATCAAAACATTTGCAACTATATCTAACAAAATTCCTCTATCTTTTGGCACAGGTTGGGAGTACTTTGGAAAATTTAAACTAATTGGGTTGGAGCCCTGTTTGTTGCATATGGTGAAACAAGGCGAGGAGTATGTTGGCAAATGTAAACAGGAAACCACTCTCTGTACCTGAGTGGTGCAAGCGGTTGCAAAAGCTGACGAATATGTACAACGGGAGTAGAATCGGATGGATAAGAACACAAAGATGGAAGCCTCGTTTATAAGAAGCGTGGAGATGCTCTTCTTCTGACATTTTGGGCATCATTGGCAGGTTTCTTAATCTCATCTACCCACCAAACATAAAATTCCCTAGAGATATGTCATCTCATGGAATGAAGTGATTGAAGGATACTTGACAAAATGGGATTGTTGTCTACGCTTTGGGAACATTTAAATGCCAAAATATGAACTTTTGTAAATAAACACCAAGTGTTCAACCAAATGATACAACATGTTATCTTTTAAATGAATATCATAATTGTATCTTATAGAAGACATGGTCATCGTCAAGAGACATTGTGGCCCATAACAAAATACGAGGTTTATAGCAACGTACGGACATCCATCAAGGCATAGTAGGCAATGTTTTTTTTGTTGGAAGTTACTATATTGTCCTCTCCCCATCACACAAACTTAAAATAGAAAAATTACAACTCCAATAAACTAAACATTGTTATCCTCTCGGCGTAAATTGCAACTCATTTAGAATTGCATCGGATTCTTCAGAAAGTAATTGAATGCCAGAGAAAATTCTTTGGCTCTTAATTAACATTGCTTCTTCACACGATCTGACAAAAATTTCTAGGTGGATACATGATCTCCAAAGATTTGGTTATGTTTTTTGTTAGATGGAATCATTGAAATAGTCTCCCGTGGCCCTGAATGTCTAGTGTGCACCATCTGTGAGAGCCCTTTTGAAAGGGGCTAACGGATCAAACTACCACATATCCTTAAAATCTGGTCTTTTTGGGACAAGGCTCTTCAAGACACATAATGCCTTCCCTTCCAAAGTTTCTCAAGTGGCTCGCAAAAAATAGAACTCGTATTGTTATGCAAGACAGTCGCTACGGGGTCATATGCCACAACCCTAGCAGAACTGGCCCAGTCTGTGAATTCCCTAGATGCTATCAGTAGAGACAATTATACATTAAATTTTCTCTACATTCTTTTTGACAAGAAAAGGATTGACCTGATTGGTGAGATTTTCAAAGAGTTTGAGGCTCGGTTTCACAACAAACCGACCGACACGAGTTGGCAGTTGTGTCTTCTGTAGTCAAGCTTGAGAATCAGATTTCTCTTGGTCCTTCACAAAATCAATGCAATGTTTTTTGTCGATTTAAGTCATATCTTCTGCTAGAGTGTTTCCATAATGGCTTGCAGAAATCTGTTAGGCCACAATTCATCTATTGTTGCCCTGCACTCTTCCTCTGACAGAGGAGTTCGGGATTCTTCTACATGAGCGACACCTCTGTCAATAATAACCTGATAATGAATATATGCAATTCAAAATTTAGAATTTAGTATAAAATATAACAAGGTACGGGCAGGGAAAGGTCCTCAGTCCTCGTCCGTATATTGAAGTCTCTCGATGACTATGCGTCAAAGCAAGCAAGCATCATGAACTTTGACAAAAATGCAGAGCTGGCTTCAGAAGAAGATACTGAAGGCAAGTACATATAATGATTGCATACTATCGCCAGGGATGCAGAATTAGTCCTAATGGAAGGTCAGAAATAGGGCACACTCTACAAGATGCATCACCGTTAGGGAGGAAGTTTGACCGCATGATGTTATGATTAACATATGATGTATTTACATGCTTTCGGTTGAATTGGTTAGTTGCTAAATACTGATACAATGTTGTAAGTCCTAAAATGATGTCTGTTTCGGGCATCTTGACAAGCCCATTTGGGTAAGGAAGTTTGTTCTGCATATGTCTCGAGGAAGAAAAGGATAAATATTATCAGTTGTTGAAAGATTACATATTGTTTCTTATCTTAAGATCCATTCACAGCAGAGTCATATGTTATTATCATTGTTATTAAACTACTTTCAGTATTTACTTTGTTTATCCAAGAAAAAAATGACAATAGTTTTGCGAGCAACCCAATTGAATGGGCAAGAAGTCGATAAGGTGAGTTACTTGATATTATTTACAACTATAGTTGCAGACTACATAAAGCATTTGCATATTAATGATTGCAATGTTTAGCTAATATGCAATAGTCAAGCAAGAGTGGCCTGATATGTCAAATGAATGCCATCTATCAACGAAAATTTACACAAACCCTACAACTATACGGAGGTCTTCATGTATTCATGTTTAATTCAAATAAACTACTCCACAAAATGCTACCACTCATGATATAAGATTTGCAAATGTATATGTACGAATTTGTAACAAATCTAAATGTAGAGATATAACCTTTAAATGAAATAGTTCATTTATATTTCTACACTTACAAAAACAATCACACCCCTCACCAACATCTACTACAAAAGTAATAACTATCCCTCTAAAACAAATAACATATACAATTCGGCGTTCACATTGCATTGTACACATGCGATTGCTAGTAATAAAAGTATTAACTTTATGTTATTAAAATATAAATTTATGAAATCCTAAAATCAAATACTCAATAATAAAACTATTACGTTTTTTTTTATTAAAATATAAAATTATAAACTCATAAAAACAAATAAGACTCTAAATAATAGAAGTATGAACTTATTATAATCAAATAAAATAATTAAAAAACATTATAATATATATCGATAGGTCACAGTTCTTCACGGCTGCGTGACTTCTTTTCTCAGTTTTGAACTGCGATTTTCTTAACGGTGGTTTTACGCATAACAGTTTTCTAATTCACATATTTTCTTAATCACAGCTTCACATAATTTCCTAGAAGATTCCACATTCATGGATTCACGCAGGGTTTAATAGGGCGAACTTAAAATGGGGGCACACAGGAGATAAAATGCAATAAAACAGAAGTTCCGTAAGTAAAATAATTAATAAAGTGACAGGATGTTATTTTTTGCAAAAACCATAGAAACAAATTAATAACAGATTTTAACAAATTATAGAATGATTTTTTCACGATATTTGTGGTTGTGATTCACAATTCAAATTGTACAAATTTGTTCGCAAATTGTAACTAATTTTTGTGATGTGGGTTTAGATCCGGTGAAATTCGAATTCCAAGCTTAAAATGCGGCGAATGCGGCACAGAAGCACAAAGTCTTCTCTCGAACAAGATTATGTTCTAGCACAAAGACCATCCACAAGAGTTAGCAAAACAAAATTTGTTAAAGCCAAGGGTTAGCAATCCTTCAAGCTGTTCAAATCAGGTGGTGCCGAAGTTGCCTTCTTCGAAACTCGGTCTGCCAGTTCCTGGAAACATTTGACAATAGACCACTGGAGACACCAGAAAATTCTGTGAGAATACAGTGGCTCTTTTTTGTCTGGAAGCCTCTCAATCCATTCATCTACAGTGCCGCCGCCGCCTCCACTCTCACAGGAAGCTGAAGCGTTGGCTTTAGCACATGTGGCTCTTCTTCTTAACTGCCCAAAACAACTAATGAAACCCACTTTCAGAGGATTTATACATTGTGTACTGTGCCTTGAGAATGTGGAGGTGGGTCGAAATATTGGAACGCTGGTTAAAACCAGAGCAGGCATCTTCGCAAAAGAATTGGTCCCAAAATCATACCAGGAACAATCATACTTATCAATTAGGAACATAAAAATGGGTATTCGTATTTACAGTTTTTAATTATAATTTAAGGAGAAAATTTGTCAAACTTTATGTGGAAAGTAATTTTACTGTAGCAAAAAATCTAAAATTTGTCAAACTTTATGTGGAAAGTAATTTCTTGTAAAAAAATCTACTAAAAAAATCTAAAATTTGGCAACTGTAAAAGTTAAGCCACCGGAATTTGACACTTTCCAGCAATGCCTTCTTCAAAGTAAACGCCTCCGGGGAGAAAATTTGTCAAACTTTATGTGGAAAGTAATTTTACTGTAGCAAAAAATCTAAAATTTGTCAAACTTTGTGGAAAGTAATTTTACTGTAGCAAAAAATCTAAAAAAATCTAAAATCCGGCAACCTGTAAAGTTAAGCCACCGGAATTTGACACTTTCCAGCAATGCCTTCTTCAAAGTAAACGCCTCGTGAAATATACTAACATCCATTACTCATACATTTTAGTAATAAAAGGTGCGAGGGAAAAGTGGGAAGAATTATTTTATTGTTTCATTAACTTCTTTAAGGAATAATTGGACACAATTTATAGAAATAAATTATGCGGTAGGAGGAGGAACTTGGCATTACAAAGTGATGTAGGGAAGTAGTGTTCTATGAGCGTGTTAGAACTAGAAAGAAAACACATACAACTTTATCATAATGATTCAATGGTAAAATAGGGGTTAAATAGAATTTCTTGTTATCTCCGACTCTAATTAGAATTTATTTTCATAAAATAATGAATATATATAGACAAACTAGGCCATGGATAGGTCTATTAGGTTAGTTATGAGATAAAGTGCCTTTTATATTTTGATGATATTATTTTGAAAGAATCGTCTCAAAGCTTAAGAGATTGTTTAAAAAATTTAAATATGTTTTCAAATGTAAACATGAGAAGAATTAATAGCTTGGTCTTCTTATATCTAAAAGAAAATAAACATATAAGCTTCATATTGGAAGGTAGCCCAATGGAGATGGTTTCATAATACAAACACTTATGATTTGATTTTAGTAAGAAGATTAGTCAGGGAACCATGAAGATGTAGAGCGTTGAAGAATGGTGTAAAACACGCTACTTTATAATCAAAATAGGTGCATGGATGTTGATTTACAAGACTAAAATACCACCATGGTCTTTTTGGGTTACTTTTAGTATTATTGGTCATGTATGGATGTGAATTTTTGGCAAGTGTGTTATGATAATTATTAGATATAAAGAATAAATTTTAAACTCAAATAACAAGATTAAATCTAATTAAATTCATTAATAAGAATGTATTCATAGATATTGATGTGGAAATGATAAATAATGTAATATGCCTAAACTAAAATGTAGAAAATTATTGAAATGGTATACATAATTAAACTTATGATTATTTAGAAGAACATAAAAACCCTTTCTATAGACATAATAAGGTAGAGGTGACACTAACTTCCTAATTATGTCGTTGTAAAAACATATTGAATTAACAAATGAAAATAAAAAGTCATGCACTCCACAAATAGACTACTATGTAACCTCAATACACTTATAAATATAGAATATTAAGGTTATAGCATTTCCCTTTAGGAAAAAAAGTCCTCAACAAGTAACAATTATAAACGCTTCTACATAAATTTCTCATATTTTGATGTGTATTCCATTGGCATATTCTTCCACATGGTTATAAACTTCAAGGTGGCTCGGTTGTGCAATTGCTTCACTCTCTTATCGATGAAAGTTTTGGTTTCTATTATTAACTTCCCTTCATCTAACTCTAGTAAATATAACTTTAGTAGACAATTGTTTTCAACAACTTTCTTCAAATAAAAACATGCAATATATGTTGAATTTCAAAATAAGGTGGAAGTCCCAATTCGTAAGCCACACTACATATTTGATGGATAGCTTTATAAGGACATTTGAATTTTCTTTCATCCGATTATTTTTGTTACTTTAATGGTCTTTTGAGGTCAGTAACCAAGTGTAAGTCTTAATCATCTTCATCCAAAACAAACTCACTTTTATTGTAAAGAAGTTTTATACTTTTTATTCTTTACATTCTATTGGATTTTATGCCTTCTTGACCCCAAATATGTAATCCTTCTTGAAAATAGGACATGGATGTTGTAATGCCCCATTCTTCATTGCTCTGTTATTCGTGGCGATCGTGCTTCTAAGGGCTGAATGTCGTTGTGTTTCCTTTGAAACGTTGGTGTCGTCGTCTTGTTGAGCTTGCATGCTTGCGTCGGTGTCGATGTTTTTGTTCTTTGGTCGCGTGAGATTGGAGGAGGGAAGTTTTTGTTGAGTTTTGTTTCTGTTGGTGTGTGTAAACTCTGGCTGGGCACAATCCCTAGTGTTTTGGGACAGCCGCATGTTTCTCTGGCCGTGTTTTCTTGGGGTGTGCTGCGTGGGGAGTGGTGGAAAACATGAGAAAAGGGTGTCTTCTTCTCTTCTGCCGCGCACTTTGTCCCTTGTTTTCTTTGTTTTCTCCACCTTCCCCGCCGTGATTGGATCCCCGCTCACGCTTTAACTTGGATGGGCATTTGGAAAACGTGGAGGAAGCTTACGAGTGTGCAGGATCTGCTGGAACTCTTCCTGCCGCCGCATGGAGTGCAGTTATGGTGGTTATAGATGAAGCTACAAGCTAGTGAAGAAGGCGTGTTACCTCCTCTTTCATTGGGTGTTGCGAGGTGTGTTCTTGTTGGGGATCCACAACAGAACATGCATCGATTTTAGCTTTTAGAGCGTGCAAAGCATGTTGCAGATAGTAGAAGCCTCTTTGAGCGCTTCCAACAAGTAGGTCATGTCCAACTATGTTGTTACTGCTCGAAGATAGAATGCATCCTCAAATTTGGGATTCTCCTTCAAGATTATTTTTATCAAAATCGATTAAGTGACAGTAAGAGTGTTACCAGGAGAGCCTAGTAATAAAAGCCTTCATAAGTGTGGCGCTTGCATTATTCATAGCTAGGATGGGTTTGTTTGACGGAAGTCTTTAAATGCCGTAAGTGGTTTTGCTTAGGGTTCCTGTAATGTCAGCATCTATCATGGCTTCCTACAGGTTTGGAGCTCTCCTCCTCGTGTTTTTCTTCACATCCTCAAAGCTCACAAAGCTTGGTACTGAAAAGAAGCGCAAAAATGATGTTGAATACAAGGAGGGAGGCCAACGGGATTGGATGCAAGTGCTAGTGAATAGTTCGATTGCCATGACTAGCGTTAGGAGTTGCATATTTGACAGGCTGGAATGATATCTGTTTGAACTCGGAAAAGGCACTTTTCACGTTCTTGGGTCCGATTGGTGGTATACTTGGGCACTATGCATGCCGTAACGGTGATACTTGGTCTTCGAAATTGGTGTTCTTAGTAGAGCCAACCTCACTCATTACTACCTTCAAGGGCTGTTTCGCTTCAAGGTGTGCCCTTGTCTTGGGAAGCGCATTAAAGGCATGATAAGCCCTAACCCTCTCTCTTAATGATTTATTTCCTTTAGCATTTAGATAAATCAATCTCTGCAATTTTGTTTGAATTCTATATATGTGAGTCTCTTTTGGATTGTTGATGTGTTATTCTCTTTTACTAAGTAAATAACGTTTTGGACTCTTGATATTATTTAATATTTATTTACATATATATGTTGACTCTTTCTTGAAAGAGATGCCCGAAAGAGATGGGTTTCAAATGACTTTTAATCATAATTGCATGAACTGATCTCTCCCCTTTACAGTTTATCTTATTTACTATTTGAGTAGAAGAAATCTCTACATCGATTCTTGCCTACTGATCTTATAATGTTGGTTTATCTTTTTGCCTTGTTTCTTCCTTTGAATGATGGTTTCTGTAGAAAATATTATGGAGCGTGAATGAGGTTTATAATTTGCCTTGTATTGTTTATATTATGTAGAACATGGCTTGAAAACGGGAAATTTTCTCGGAAGACTGTGTTGGTCTTTTAATGTGGTTTGATAATAATATAAACCCCCATTAGGATTGGAGGCTTCTATTTGGGGAGAGTCGTACTGGTTTTACTGGTCCTTTCTAGATACTATCTGACTCCTTTGATTATCGTTTACCTTGGGGATTATTGAAAACCCCTCACCAGGCCCTCTACTATTATTATTACTATGAGCTTATTTTAGATTGGAACCCTCCTGAAGCATGCGTTAATGGGTTTTCTATGACCTTTACGAATATGTTATGCACGCAAGTCATTATCCTGTGTGGATAATTCTTTGGCTTAATTTTGAGGCACTACTTGGATCTTTGAATCGGTTAAAGTAATATTGGATACATCGAACTCTCATGAATGACGACATTCTTCAAGTTTGATTAATATGTGATGTCCTCATGCATATGAATTCAGGCAATGCTTGAAATATGAAATTATAAATTTATCTTATACTTTGACCTTGAAGCTTGTCGAAAGACTTTTGGTAGGAAAACAGATGAATAGGGAAGTTAAGATAACTACCCTAAAATGGAGTCATGCATAGCCTTAAGTAAAGGTGACAGCTACCATAATGGGACTGTGCATACCATGTATGACAAGAAGAAGGATAGAAGTCGACACGAAAGTATTTAACTTCATCATATAGGACAATGATTAATACCCATAAATTGAGATATGCAAGTGGAGGATGAATTATATAATATGATATATTATGTTATCGTGTAATCAAGAAGATAAATATGTTATTTCAATACTTGGTTAACGCGTGGATTATTTTTCGGCATTTTCGATGATTATTATGTTAGCTAAAAATTGATACTTGCATCCCAATTGGGAGTTGAGATAATGTTGATACTTGCATTTATGGTGGCTTGGACCACGCAAACATATTTTAGCTAGCCAAATGTACCTTCTACTCATTAACAAAGTATGACGGTATTGTTGTTCGTAATTCATTCCTCTGAGTTGGACTCTTATACTAATAGAGGCATATAGAGACATGATATTAAACAACCG
>CM031233.1:170220987-170435844 GCA_018340775.1 Taxus wallichiana var. yunnanensis
TGCAAGAATTGAAGCATAAATGCGATCTAAATTTGGTTCATTCTTTCCTTAATGCAAAGAATGCAAACATTCATATGTGACTTTACGACCATTGTTATAAATAAATCATATAAGAAAAACATCATCTATATCATAATAGGTATTAATGTATCCATAAGGAAAATGAGTATACCATTGGAGAGGATAATCAACAAGGCTATGTCAGAATGCATTGAGTAACAAGTGATCATTAGAATAAGTAGACGTGGTTAAAAAATAATGCTTGAGATGTAAATAAGGATTGTTAGTGCCATCGAAATAGGAAAAATGAGGCATGATGAAATCTTTTGGGAAAGTGGAATTGTGAATCTTTTTAGGAATAGGATTTCCATGTAGAGAATTATTGTCAATAGA
Source organism: Taxus wallichiana var. yunnanensis (assembly GCA_018340775.1). NCBI lineage: Eukaryota > Viridiplantae > Streptophyta > Pinopsida > Cupressales > Taxaceae > Taxus > Taxus wallichiana. The sequence goes on from CM031233.1 coordinate 170,221,381, forward strand.
AGCATAATAGGATTTACTTTCAAGAGTGAGTGTATGAAATTGAGATTGTAAAGTGCCAACAACATGCATGAGGGATATAATATCGTGCAAAGGAATGGTTGGTGAGGTGAGAGGTATATTTAGGGTTTGGATCTTACCATTATGAGTAATCATGGGAACTTGAGAAGGAATGGATTTGGAGGGAGGAGAAGGGGTGGAAGAGGAGGAGAAGAACATGGAGGCTCTACAAGAATGTGTAGACACAAAATCATGCACTTAGGTACATTTCTAGGTCCTAAAAGCATACTTGCATTCATATGATTCCTAAGTGAGAAAACTAGTAATTGACAACTATATTTGGCCTCTTTGTTTTGTTTCTTTTCTTCTTTTTATCCTTTTACACCCTACATCCCAATCATAATTCCACTTGCTTATATTTTATGGCTTCGGAGACTAGCGTCCAGCAAGGACACCAATACCCAGGAACCCTCGTCCCCTCTGGGTGCCCCTAACCTCTTTCCACCTTACTCACTCTTTATAGGATTCTTTTGTCTTTTGGGCACCTTATTTTCTTATGGGTCAGCCTTCCAATTTTCAATTATGAAATTCAACCAAGGGAATCATATAAATACAAAACTATGTGACCAAAATAAAGAATCGAGCTTTAAGCATCTAATATCATCACCCGATGTATCATCCAAAGGCATCCATCCATCATCCATACGAGAGACAATGGAATGCATTTTCTGCATTCACTTCATAAGAAGGGGAAATTCATTTTCCATCTACACATATATCTACATCGGTACATCTAGCTACTTCTTGTTATCACGTGTGCTTGCATAAGGGCATGCTAGGGCATGATTTCATCACACACTCACAAGAACTACATGGATTCTGGGATGTAGTGTAGCACTCGGTCATAATTTCACTCAATCGAGATGACTTCAAGGGTCATTTTGACTCCCCATATTGCATCTTTATTTTTGTATTTGCTACGGTTTTGTGGGTTTTGCGGGAGAACGTATCTTTTGTAGGTTATAGGTGCATATAGTGATCAAGGTGCAACATACAAGTGACCAACAATGACACTTGTGTGACACCAAAAAATCAGTTCTAACCACTGCATAGTCATGGGTGCCCAATAGTAGACTCGGTGCTCATGCACCGACCCGATCCAGAAATTCTAGTCTAGCCTCATCTAATAGCTCTAGAATTTATAGTGCACATTTTTACGATCTTCCCTTCCCGTTCATCGGTTTCCAATCCAAATCAATTCTAGGAAAATTGTAAAATCAGCTAATTCCTTTACTCTCTCTTACACTTAGGGTTTCATATTTATTAGCTTATTTGCTTATGTCAAATCTATACTTTAGCATTTATTTATCATATGTGACTCTGTAATTAAGGTTTAGCATAATTCTATTTTTGTTAAATCATTTAGTGAGCCCACATTTAAACACTCTTGGATCCTCAATTCTTCCTTGGATCAATATTTTAGGATCCTCTCACCATGGATATTTCCATCTATGCCTTTTTGCAAGCTAATCCTGAATGTAAGGCTAAAATCAACTCTCTTCTGGATAATACTTACATTCCTTCTAATACTCCTTTGGATCATGTATATCAGTTATTTGTAGATGCATTTTCTCAACACCTTACTTTCCCATCTGATGTAGCATTGTCACTCTTTCTATTTACGATAGTGATCCTCCTCTTTATATTCAAGCTTGCATCTATAACATAGGCATTAGGCAAGTACTAGTTGATAATGGATCCGAGCTCAATCTTTGTAATCTCACATTTATTCAACACTTGGCCTTTCCTCATCTCATGTCAGTCCAACATCCATTTCTATCTGTAGCTATGATTCTTTTGCATGCCCATGCATGGGTACTATCACCTTACCTCTCACAGTTGGTCCTAAAACCATTCCTACAAAGTATTATTTGTTATCAATGCCAAACTCCAATACAATTGCTTACTTGGTAGGCCATGGCTTCATGCTATGCAGACAATACCTTCTATAGTTCATCAGTGCATTAAATTCCTACATGATGGTTATGCATATACCATTCTTGTTGACCATGACCCATTCAAATATTGCAAATTTGACCCACTCACTACTCTCCCTACTCCATTTCTCTATCACAATGCCGGTCATCCCCATAATCCTCCTACATACCTCAATGATGAGTATCAACTCATAGAACCTCCTACCCCTACCACCGACATGCTTCATCTCTAAGGATCTATTTGTGCATTAGACATCATGTCACCTACTTCGTCTATCCAGAACCCTTTGTGTCAGCATCTCCTCCTTTTACATACACTCTTTTCCTATATAACTTTTCTGGCCTCATATCCCATTCGATCCCACTTTCTCTAACACCATTTGTAGGCATAATGGCTTAGCCCACTTTGGTTTCATACTTGATGATCTCCACCCACCGCCTCATTCTCCTCACCTTTATCATGGATGTGTCTTTGTTACTATTGCTTATGGCCTCTAAGTCTTCCATTTATCAATATTCCTTGCATGTACTCTTCATTCCTCTCCACTTACACTTGGGTAGTCTTCACTTGACTACATTGGTGGCACTTTGGATCCTAATCACACTAGTATCACATTCCCCATGCCTTTCGACCATGTTTCTATTTGCAATGATTCATTTCTCGGTTATAATCAAAGTTTGACCTCATGGTATACATATGATTGTCCACAACCACCCTTCACTACTAAATAATATTCTATGGGCATGTACAATTTACATCACAATGGCTTATTATATGATCAATCCCATACTAATACTTACCAAGTATCTGATTCGGGTCAAATTGGCTATGATCTTGACAATGACGATCTTCTAGACGATGTTACTTGATTCTTATACATCATATACTTGAGGGGCATCATACTTACTTCTCTCTCCCTCCTAACATCATCAGTGTCTGTCATTTCTACTCTCATACTTTCTATTTCTAAGAAATCTTACACATCTTAATACACTTTGTATCGTCATCACCCTATGACGCACTCTAGTTCCACGGTTCATACCCAATCGCGAGGGTTTAAATCTAAAATTAACCTCACCTCACTCACACTCTTTATGCTCTCTCGCTTCATTGATCATCTTTTTAGCACACATTTTCAAACCATCTCCGATAACGCACTCTTGTTCTATGATTAATTATTGATTATTGAGGTTTCTTTTACAAATGAACCTCATCTCATACTCGTTTACATTTGTTGGGGGATGTTGCTCCTATCCCATTCACATTGAATACCATCCAATTCACACTCATAACATATTACATATCTTGGTTGCATCTATTCTTGTTTACTTCTACCTACATGTACACTTTGCTTACTATGTTAGTCAGATACTCAAGTATGTCATTATATTTTCTATATACACATATGCATTCACTTGTTCTTTAGTTATGAATGTAAACTTTCTACTGAGATCTTTACACGTAACAATGATGTTTCCCATTGTACCTCTTACCAATCCCACCGAGGCTCTAGGGGCATCTACATTTACTACTCTCACACATTACAAAGTTGTTATTGTTTCATTATTTACTACTTCCTATTCTTACTAGCACACTACTTTACATTGATCTATACACGCTTTTACATACTTTTTATCTTTCTAACATGCTAACGAGTGCTTCATGTGCAACATTTGCTTTACAAGAACTATTTGCCACCATGGTTGTCTATTACACTTTACTTGATATTATTTTCAATTGTATGTTATTGTTTGTGGGCTATGCCCTTTTCTTGTATGTACATTGTATTATTTTGGCCACTTGGCCCTGATTGTCTTGTGACATTGTGAGTGATGTCCCATATCTAAAACCCACTTTTCACGGTCTATCTTGTCTTCTTGCTCACTTGATTGCACATTGTCTTCTACTTGCATACTAGATTTGATTTCACTAACACATGTTACTAGCCAATTTCTACGCGGGTGCCTTAGTTCTATCATGCACATTCCCTCCCCTGTGCTATATAATTCAATTTAGCTTCAATTCTTCTCGTTTGGACTGCATGCTCCTATCAAAGCATCACATGCACCCAAAACGAGGGGACATACATTGTGTGAATCATTCACCCCATACAACAATTCAGATATTCGGTTTAGATATGTACATTACATAATCAACACGAGGTTATAGTTCATATGATTAATAAGTGAGAAAACTAGTAATTGAAAACTATCTTTAGCATGTTTGCTTTATTTCTTGTCTTCTTTTTGGCATTTACACCTACATCCTAGTCTATATTTCACTTTCTTATCTTTTATGGCTTTGGACACTAGTGCCCAAAACCCTCATCCCCTTAAGTTGCCCCTAGCCTCTTTCCACCTTACTCACTTTTTTGGGTTTCTTTTGTCTTTTGGGCATCTTATTTTATTATGGGTCAGATTTCCAGGTTGTCAATTACAAAATTCAACCAAGTGAATCATATAAATACAAAGCTATGTGACCAAAATAAAAGACTAATCTCTAAACATATATTATCATCACCTAAGGTTGCATCCAAAATCATCTAAGAGCTTCAAAGGCATCCATATAAGGGATAGGTGATTGTATTTTCGCATACACTTTATAGGAAGGGGAAGTTCATTTTTCCATCCAAATCTCTCTATATTGGTACATCTAATACAACCCGCTATCATGTGCGCTTGCACAAGGGCATCCTAGGGCATGATTTCATCACACACTCATAAAAACTAGATGGAGTCACGAGATGCGTAATGCAACTCTCGGTCGTAAGTTCACTCATTCAAGTGACCATCCCCACATTGCATCTCTTCTTCTTTTTTGGATTTGATGCAATTTTTAGGGTTTTAAAGGTGAACATATCTTTTGTAGGTTACAGGTAAATCCAGGATCAAGGTGTGACATATAGGTGACCAACAATAACTATCAAAGATACTAGGAAAATCGGGTTCCGACCACTGCGTAGTCATGCAAGTGCCAAAAACAAACTCCTTGGGTGCCCTGACCCATTCCAGGTGCCCTATTCCATCCTTATCCGAGAACTCTAAAATTTACAGTGCACATTTGCAATGGTCTTCCCTTAGTGTTCCTCATTTTTCCAATCCAGATCAATTCCAGGAAAATTATGAAATTAGCTAAGTCCTTTACTCTCTCTCTCACACTTATGGTTTCATATTTATTAGCTTATTTGCTTGTGTCAAATCTGAACTTTAACATTTACTTATAATATGTGACTCTGTAATTAGGGTTTAGCATAATTCTATTTCTTTTAAATCGAATGTTAGATGTAGGCTCGGAAGACACAATAAGAGGTTCACTAGTGGTAGGAGTAAAATCATCATGGGCAAGATTGGAAATAACTTCAAAAGTAGAAGAAATAGGAGTGGTAAATTCACATTCAACAATCAAAAGAGAATTAATATCATCACTAAAATGTTTATAATCGAAGCATAATTAACACAATATCAAACATTTTGGTTGAAGAAATTTGACTAAGTACCAACAAAGCATATAGACTTACATGCAAGAGTGCACACGTAGGGGATAGAGTAGCACACAAGGGGCATGCGCACCCACTGGTGAAACAGGGTATCGTCGTGCGAGGTTGTGCACATACATGCGAGAGGATAGGGGACTTAGCCAAATTTCAAGAAGGCTAAAAATAGGATAACAAAGTTGGAGTGCGCTTAGAAAAGTATGAAAATAGGTAAAAGAGAGATGACTTTGAGGCCAAACAAGGGCTATAATTGGGAAAAGCACATGAAGAGAAAAAGAAAAAGAACACAAATAGAGACATATAATAATAGGATTAAAGCATGTTGTATAATTAGCTTAATCTATTATTAGCATAGATTGTAAAAATCATGTAGACTATTGTAATCATTCCTATTTTTATGAAGGGTGAAGGGAAGGCCCCACCAGTATAAATTGTTGGCATGTAGGCCTAATAGGTGTTGTCATTGATGAAAAACCACATTGTGACAAAGTGGTTGATGTAGGATGATTTTATGATATGGTAAGAGGTCTTAACATGATGATTGAGATGTTTATCATTTTTCTACAATGAGATTCGGTGGTGCATCCTTGATCTACCAAGCCCATATATGTGCCTATGAGGTGTAGCTTGATAGCATGAGCTTCTTGGATGCTTGGGAAGTATGTTGACATGTTGGATAGCATGTTTTTAGGGTTCTTGGGTAGTCACATGATAGTGGCATAGTGCAAAATACAGGTGCTCATTAGGAGTAGGTATAGTTGTTTGGAGAGTGTGAAAGAGTGGTTTGGAGCTATTTGAACTCATGGATACATGCAATCAGGTGTATCATGGTGTATGAGCTATGTTTGGTCCATTTTTAGAGGTTTATTATTCAGTTCTTACATTGTTTTAGTTGGTCCTAATTCTTCTGTATGAGAAACTAAAGCATGCAAACTTAGGCAAGTCTTAGTGACTAGAGATACCATGTCATGGCATTGAAATTTGATGATTCGATATGTTATAGGGATGAGTGATGATTCTCTCATAAAAATATTAGGTGCCCATGATGTTAATTTTGCAAGATATGATAGTTTATGTGAGACGAGGTCAAGAACAAATGAAAATCAAGCTCGAAATGCAACTTTAGATGCTTGTTGTGAATCATGTGGTTTGCATGGGACCTTTTGGCTTTGGGGATTCTTCCAAGGTGAGTTTATAAGGTTTCAAAAAATTAATTAGGTTGTTTGATCATCATATTTTTATGAATGAATGTTAAGAAGATAAAGAGGTCAAAACCCTAGTTAAACCCTAGCTAGGAGTAGTTTGCAAAAGATGAAGTATATTGACCCAATTTTGATTGAAAGTGAAAATTTTTTGATTTGATGTTGTAGATAACTCTTCCAAATTTCCAAAAAACTATGTTTGAGCTAGTGACCATATGTGGGCCCCACCTAAAAATAGAAGTTTCTAGAAAATAAGGTTTTAGGGCAAGATGGCCCAAAGGAGTAGCATTCCAAATTGATGTGGCATGATTATTTGGAGATAATATTGATTTAACATTAAATTTTAGATCAATTTCATTCAGGTTCATGAGGTTTTGAGGTCTAAATAGGTTGACTGGTCAAAGGGTAGTTTTGGGATCTCAAATAGCAGGGTTAATGTTTTGGCCATATCTTGAGCTACAGAGTTGAATTTTGAGATGATTAAAGTTGTGTTGGAAATTATATTTAGATATATTTCCATTTATATATGTATTGTCTCTTGATGAGGTGATTTGATAGGATTTCTAGGAAATCTTTTAGTAAGAAGGTTTTTGGCAGTTCAGGACAACATTTGTTTTGATGCAAGTTTGAGGTTGTTTGAAGCATGAAATAGATTGGGTGATGTTTTATATCACCTGTAAAATTAATAGGGATGTATTTGGATTCAAATTAATTCACTTTTAGGTCTTTAATGCATGTATATTTTATTTTATGAGCTAACCTTTGGAAACAACTATTTTGGTAGGTTGATTTGGTGAAGGAAAATATTGTTGTGGTTTGAATAGAAATATTTTCATGACTTATAAAATTCTTATAAGTGTTATAAAGGTTTTTAATTTATTTTGAGTTGTTACATGGCATGTTTTCATTCAGTGTGAGTGATTTTGTGATCAAATGAAGTTTCCAAGGTGTTGAAAGGTGCAAGAACTAACTATTTTGAGAATTGTAAAGAGAATTGGGCCCATTAAATGAAATAATCTGATTGGTTAACAAAAATTGCAACCATGGTTGATGTTTAAATGATGTATTACTCATGTTTTATGAATATGGGAGCTTGAATAAGCATAGTTTTGGAATGAGGAGAATTTTGGCATCCCAATGCATGTGTTTTGGTAATTTTTGGTGCATGGAAAGTGTGTTTTGGCTAGGCCGACCTACTTGGGTCACTTGTAGCTATTATGAAAATTTATGGGATGTTTTAGTGATGAAATTTTTGAAACAAAGGTGTATGAATGACCTTATTTTGGTTAGAAATATAAAAAACATATAAAATTTATTTTTGGCTCATTTAGTGAGCTATTTGATACGTAAATGGGGAGTAGTGTGACCTAGAGGAGATTTATTCGCAGGATGAAGACATGATTTTATGGAATATCAGATGTGTTTCATATTGAGGAATACATGAAATCATGAGAGAAATATTTTAAATGCAAGAAAAGTGAAGAAAGAAGGATAAAGTGCAAGATTAATGCCCCTGCGGTATTAGCTAAGGTTTGTGAGTGAAATTTGAATTAGTGATCTCCATCAATTGTGGCAGTGAGAATTTACTGAGAGATAAAACATTTACATGTGGATGAGTTGGTTCTTGGCATCCTAGGGGGTTGTAGCCTCCTTGTAGAGTGTGTGCTTCACTAAATTAGGGTTTGGCGTTCTTTGTAGGGTTGGTGCTCTACTAAACTAAGGGTTGGTACTCCTTGTGGGGTTGGTGCTTCACTAAATCAGGGGTCGGTTCTCCTTATGTATGTGTTGCTACACTAAATCACTTTTCTTTGAGTAATATAAGTAGAGTTTCAGTGGGTTTTCTTCCCCATGAGGGTTTCCCACTTACATATGGTGTTCTTGTGTTGAGTACTTTACTTTCTTGCTCTTATGGATGTTTTTGCATATCTTAATAAGCTCACATGATCATGTATGTTGTATAATCAATCTAATGGATGCATGTATGATTGGTAAATGAAAAATAAAATTATTATAAGACTAATTCAACCCCCTCTTAATGCCTTGTGCTTCTAACATAAATATGGGTAGTGTATTCTTGTCGAGGTGGTGGATAGTTCTTGATTTTTCGGGGTTATAAGTTAGAGTCTTATTCTATAGATATTCATGTAAGTGGTTCTTAATATATGCGGGTGTGCACATGGTTCAACACATTAATGGACTATATAATATTGTAATCATCTATATGTTATGATGATGTTTTGCAATGGATAAGTAATTATGAATTGTAGAGATTACTATATTTTGATAATGGGTATCCAGATCTTGTTTGTTATCATTTATGTGTGATTTCCTTATTATACATGTTAATGAATAGTTGTTTTGGTTATGAATATGGTAAACATGCATGCTAAAATTCTGATACAAATAACAAAGGAGGGACCTTATGACTGCATGCTCTTTGGGTGAGTCTCTAGATTGGTCTCGATGAAGTGTCGATGGGCATAGCTAGTGTTGCAATAAAAATACTACATTTGGGTTGTTGTTGGGACCTCTTTTCAATCTGTCTACCAAGATATTACAGTGAGATAGCATTTCAACTCTCTTTGGAGAATATTAAAATTTGTATAGAAGATGCCCAAGATGTTTTTGCATAGAGATATAGCATTGGGCCCGATTTTAATGCGCAAAAGTGGATGGAAGCTAATATATATGATTTCTCATATGGGATGTTTTTATCTTCTTCCTAGTAGATTTGTATCGGTGGTTGGAAGCTTACGTGAAAAACATATGTGTCCAGCCAAGAAAGAAATCTCGGGTAAAAGAATATTACCAAACACTCTTTGATTTGAATGAGGCGTGGACTAAAGTTGTGGATCATTAGTGATAAGGTGTACTACACACTTATACTTTATAGTACACAATTTCAACATTCTCTTTCCCATAAGAAATAAAGTTTTGGTTTTTACATGAGCCAAGAGGATCTTATTTACACGCAATACCTTTAGCTATCAAGATCCTAATGGTAGAATTGGGAATGGAAAAATTACCCATGGCGAGATAAAACCCCACCGAGCATAGGGGCAAGAGAAATTTTGAGAAGGATTTCGGTGGCCTTGGTGGAAGAAAGACAGAGGCAAGAAATATGGCTCGAGATATAATGAGGCGTGACATCGGCTAGTTGATGAGGTGCTAAGGTCAATAAGAATGGTGACTGGCGGAAGTGATGAGAGCCCCATGGAAGATGAAGGACACGCAATATCATTTCCTCCCAAAACTAGGAAAGTGCAGTAGAGATACCCCATCAACTTTTGATGAGAGTGCGTTTGAGGAAAGAATAAGAAGCATGGGCATGCATTTGTTCTAGCTTGGCTTCCTAGCCCTTGTGTAAAGTGTTCCAAATCTAGAGGTAGTTGTTGAAGAGCATCATAGTGAAGGCAAACAAGAAGACTATCCATGTTAGGTAGGAGACACAAATAGAAATGTTTTAGTTACCGCATGGAAGTACGATAGATTAAGGATGTGTACATGGAAACGCAATAGGTGTCAGTGTTTAGGAGTACTTTTGGAGGTATTTTTACAGGCGTGTTATCAAGATAGAGTGTTGGCATGCTGACCATGGGAAGTAATCCTATAGGTTCTTCTATAACATACATAGTGGGTGTCTAGTTCAACACAAAAACTCTAAGACAAGGAATTTCATCTACTGGACCACAAGTCGCAGTGGGAGGATCTATAGGTTCAAGTTAGCCACCGCACAGAGGAAATCTTGGTGGAGGTTTAGGTTTAGGTTATGGTCCTACTCTAGGACAATGTTCCCAACCACCACCAAATCATCCATCATAAACACCACCTCAACAACCATAGCAGTAGATGCCTCAAGTATTCTTTAAGATGTATCTTCATTTGTCATAGTATAGAGGTATGAAGGATGTCACTAAGTACGTGCACAAGTTTGAATTTCTATGGAGAGCTAAGGGAATTAAAGCTTACGATAGAAAGGAAAGCTAGTTTGCCACCACACTTCAATGGCGTGCACACAGTTGGTACAAAAACTATGATCCACACCAAACTGTGGTGGATTATGATTTGTTGCACACTATATTTTTAGCTAAATTTCACATTCCTGAGTTTGAGAAATAGAGTATTGGCATGCTTTCAAAGACATCAAGCAAAGCTTGTCTAAAAGTGTGAGGGAATATGATGCAGTTTAAAAATCTTTTGTCTAAGATATCTTATGATATTCATCACATCCAACATGCATGGTGGTTCGTTCAAGGCTTGTTGACTTTGTTTCAAAGAGCCTTGTCCCATAAGACATTTATTGATCCACATGATGCTTTGGAAGAAACTCTATGTGGTGAAGCGAGTTAGGAGTGCAAACATTGGAGTGAGCCCTTTCCAACAGGCAAAAATAGAAAATATGGCTAAACAATTGGAGAAGATTTCTACCAATTCGGTGCTTGAGACATACAATGGATTATGGTGCATCAATTGGTATGTAGAAGGGAATACTAAGGATAGTTGTCTGCGCATGAATGTGCACAAACTGTTACAGTCTTGTGATATTTTCCACAAGAATCGTGATGTCTAGAATTTCCCCTCTTACAACATGCAACGATAAATAATGTCTCTATGTCATGCGCAAGATTTTCGATGCACATACCCATGATACATTTGATCGTCATTTGATAGACCAGATTCATGAGGCATGCAAGACTAGATTACAATAGACCACGGTGGCAAGTATCTCTCAAACGTAGGAAGCCTAACCTAATAAAGGCGCAACAATGGATATGGTGGGTTCCGAGGTGGATATAGGAGCAGAGGTCATGGTGGTAGAGAAAGGTTTATGCATAGGGATTTTTATACTTGTGGGTCCCCAAACCATTACCTCGGACCAACCTAGAAGACGTCCACCAACATGTTGTTGTCCCATGTAAGGTATAAACCATCATATTCCCCCTCATTTTTCCACCTTTCTAATAAGGTTTACTCATAGCAATGTCCTTTCTCCTATACATGAGTATGATGAGAAGACTACGCTTTAGTACATGTCCATTTGTGAGAGACAATGGGCATAAGGTAGGGAAGATTTACCACCATCTCTTGTTAGAGTGTAATATTAAGTTCCTATAAACCTTAGTTTATAATTAAATAATCAAGATTATTTAGATTCTTTATTATTTAATATAAACTATGTTTATTTATGTTAATTGATTATTAATTAATCAATAATTATTAAATCGGGGTACACCTCAGTCACTTAATAAGGTTTGTGACCCGTGGGGTCAAATAAATATGACCTTGGGTCATATTTTGGATTCACTTTGGTGGATTTGTGGAGAGAAGTGAGGAGGGAGATTTCTTGGATTTGTAAATAATGTTTCTTGCATAGTGGAAATATATTTTATTCCATGGTTTTTACCCCTCGGTTTCCACGTTAAATATTGCCTCTTTGTTATTTACTTCATTCTTTTATTTCATGTTTAATGTGTTATAATATTTGGATTACTAAATATTTAATATGTTAATTTTATTACCATGGTATCACAATGAAGTACTAATGTATTGTAATTATTTATCAAATCATTTAAGGTTGGTGGGAGTTAGTTGGTCGGTTGGAAAAATGTATTTTAATACGCACCCCCTTCCTTGGGACATTTTACACATAGGTCAAAAACATTTCAACCCAACAAAAATTACGTGTGGTGAAATTGCTCAAAGAAAGATTGCTTATAAGGATAAATGAATTTGAAATATTTTATTTATTTTGTATAGTTTCTAATGTGCAAGAAAAAAAGTAAATATGGGTGAATGGAAGGTCTCCCAAAATTCTCATCGTCTGATAAAAAATTATGACAATAGAAAATAATTACTTTGGTTTGTAAAAACCTATGTCTATCATGGCCCCTTTTATTCTAACCTATGTATATTTATAAATTGATATCCTATCAACTAGACATATGTCTATGTATATGTGTATATAAAATATCCCTAACCTAAACTTATACCGGTGGTCTAGCTTTTTGTATAATTTAAAAAAACCTATGTCTAAATAAAACAAGGCCATGGAATGGCATATCCTGTCGTTTGAGATGGCGTTGACTACTTGAGCCATTTTATTTTGCTAAAAAAGGGAAACATTTGAAGAGTGGAGCCATGGAATTTAGCCTTTGGTATTGCATTTGCATTCTCGTTCTTGGTTTGACAATTTTTGTCAAGCTTTTACGATTCTATAATTCTGACATCGAGTATGATTTATTGTTGGCCTTATCCCGCCATTTGAGATGGCGTTATCGCTTTAGCCATTTTATTTTGCTAAAAAAAAGGGAAACATTTGAAGAGTGGAGCCATGGAATTTAGCCTTTGGTATTGCATTCGCATTCTCGTTCTTGGTTTGACAATTTTTGTCAAGCTTTTCTGATTCTATAGTTACAGAGTGCATGGAGTATGATTTATTGTTAGATGTTTGGAATATTTATAAGTTGATTTCGGCTTCCTTTTGCCATATTTTTTTTCACCCAAGGGAAATCAATAAAATTCTTGGTTCCTCTCATGCAGATAATGTAGTAGATGCAAGTTGAAAAAGGCTAACACTCTGAAATTGACATTGCTTTACACTTGATTCACCATCTTCAAAAAAGTTGGAAATAGGCAGATGAATGTATCGATGTGGATACCTTGGAGGAGGACGAGGATGAAAGTAATGTAGAGAGATCTATTGATGTGGATTGCGAAGATTTTTTTATTTATTTGCACTTGATTTTTGTCTAAAAACTTAAAAAGGAAGCAATGCTCTGTTAAAAAAGACTTCTTTTAAACTGCCTCATATGTTTTTCCTATTCATACTCTGTAGATATGTAAATAATTTTCAGTTTTATATGATGTCTTTGTTCTCTCCATTTCCCCCTAAACCCTGACTGAATAAAGTAAACGTGAAGGAAATGAGTGGATGTCTTTGAGAATAACAGATTTTGTTTGCATGCATTCATGGTTTCTTTCTCTTCCTTCGATTTACTCTTAATTAAAAATGTTTCCTCCCTAGTTGAAAAAAAGAAAACGGTTGCACAAACACAAGTATATGTTAAGTATGTTGAAGTTAAAAAATATAGAGATAGAAGATCACAATGCATCTCATATAATAGAAAGATAATTCATTGAGAAACAAGGCGGGTATGCAGATTGTGGTCATATAAGTAGTAAATGCTTTTAAAGACCCTTTTCTGCTCACAAATTAACTACATTTGGTTTCTTACAGGCAGCCAACATTTATTTATATATGTAAAAAGCCTCCTTGAGAATAGTCATTTGTGACAAAGGCAAGCGAAGCATGTGCATCGAGGCCCACATTTGCAGTCATTTTCTTCTGCTACAACACTCTCGTACTAAGAATGGCTACAAAAACAAATTACAAATTAGAAATCTTTTCCCCAACGTCAAAGACGCACAAAAAAGCAATAAGTATTCATGAGAGATAAAATAGGTGAGGAGACCTCATGTTAAAGCCTGTTTCGACTTGGAAGTCATTGTGCTTCTTACTGTGCCATGGACAAAATCATTTTACTTTATGATTACTTAACGAAAATAAGACAATATTAACTAGAAACGTAATAGCAAGAAATTGTGATTGAAGACAACATACGTGCACTGGCTTTTGTTGGCACAGTCGCAGTTTCCATAGGTGGAAGACATGTTTGCAACAATTGCAGCAGAAAAGAAGAAGAATAAGCTGAATCTTGTATTCACCAAATACTTACTCAAACAAACACAAAATGCTTTGAAATGTTTCTTCTACCAAGCTTTGTATTTATAGGCAGAAGATAGTGGAGTGTGGACCATCGTAACTGGTGTGGCCCTTTCTCTCCGTTGCTCAGTTGAGAATCAAATCGTGCACTATTAACTCATTTCATGACCATGACCATGACCATGACAGGCATGCAAATGGACATGATTTTACAGGAAAACAAAAACAAGATTAAATATTCGGTGTTTGTTTAAATGATGTCACCAGTAATCTGCACAAGAACATATTAGACCACTTTTAAAATGATTGAAAAGGTTTGCATCCATGGTGCAGTAATCTTGGAATTGACTTTGAAGGCAGTATGTTAAAAATTACAAACCTGAAAGTTTAGCTGCCCAAAGAACGTGAGTTCATCCAAAAGCAAGGGCATATTTTTCACAATGGTGAGAAAGGGTGTCTTCCTTGCTCCTCCTCTGCATCATGAAGTAGAGATAAACTTGTATCCGACACATACCCTGCCTCCTTCATCAACATAGCTATTTACCAGCATCACATACAAAGCCGCATTTTCTGGTTCAAACTTTAAAAGGCAATTGTTGCACGGCTCCCAATCTCTACACTCAATTTAGAGGATTGAATGAATGGATCTTCTCCATCCTAAGCAATTATGAAATATCAAATAATATTAAAAGTTATTATTATAATTGATGTGGAGTACTGTATAATGAAAATTGAGAATATAGTAATGTATTACAATTGATAATTTATTCAATGTAAATTTATGCGTGGCCACCTATTCTATGCCATCTCTATTAAATGCAAATTTATTTGTAATTAATTTGTAATAATTGTTTCTGTCATTTCAATTTTTTTGGAAGGCGTGGGATTACAGTGCATTAATATTGATGACACAGATTTTTATTTTTTGAATTGACATTATACTTTACTAATGGTTTTTTTCATGTGACATGTTTTGATTGGTTATAGAAAAATACCTATTTTTAACTAATTGAAAATTCAGAGAAGGTTATAAAATTGTTACAGCCAATAAGGAAAAAGGAAAAACATTTTTTAACAAATTGTTAAATAATTTATTTTCCATAAACTTTATTATAAGATTAGAAAATGCAATGTATTCAATTGTGATTGGTTAATTGAAAGTAAAAAATACAAAAGTTGAGACCTATATTTCTTGCCTTCGGCAAGATAATAACATCTTAACATATGAGCAAATGTGGCCTCTTAAGGTTAAAAACATTATATATGCTCTAGATATACATTAAACCCTATCTGCATATTATATAAATGTTTTTAAAGTTAAAATAGTATTTTATAAACTTTAATAAACCCGCATTTTTAAATTATGGTTTTCTTTATTTAGGCTAATTCTTTTTAACTTCATAAAAATTTTATTATTATTAACTTATATATATATATATATATATATATATATATATATATATATAATAAGTTTGTGAAAAATAAATAGAAAATAAAACTTGATATTTGAAGTGTTGTATGGTGGATTTTTTAATTTATTTAATTAAATGTATTTATCTTAAATAAACATTATTTTAAATATATGATTGTAATGTTGCATAGTTCAATTAGTAACTTTCCAATTTATGCAAACTATAGGTTATGGGGTCAAACTCCTCCATTATATTTTATATATAAGAAATTTTATTTTTCTTTTCTTATCCAAGATTTTTTTGAAACTCTAAATCTAAAAATAATTATTTTACTCGTATTTTAGTAGTTATCAAATTATTTTTTATGATAATTAGATGTTATAATTATGAGTTTTTAGAGTTTTATTCTCCTCCAAAACTTTAAAAAAAATCATTTTTATTTCAACAAAATATGCCTTATAGTCAAACTAATATGTTGTGTGTCTAGAATATTTATTTGACAGGTCTAATTTTGATGTGAATAAGGAAAATCTATCAAAATACAATTAGCGTAGTTTGAACAACGATGGGGAGAATTTTTAAACTACTAAAAACCTCGTTGTTCTCATTTGTTGAAATTGTTTAAGTAAAAATGGGATCTAATCATTTTACAATTGAAAAATCGTATATGTTGAATGGATCTAATTACAACATCTGGAAGATAAGATTGAAGGTGGAATTCATGGTTCGCAAGCTTTGGACAATCGTGAATGGTACGGAGAAATCTCCGACCGACAGACAATTGAAAGCAGACAATGTAGTTGCATATCAACAGAAGGTGCAGGAAACAATGTCCATTATATTGTGGAGCATACATGATGATTGTATTCTTCACATTAGGAATCAATAAATTCCAAATGAGGTTTGGACTCAATTAGAATCAATGCATGAAGGTACGCGTTTATCAAAAATTATAAAGTTGATTCTTGAAATTATGACAACTCCCATAAAGGGAGATAAAAAGGTAATTAAGTTTTTGTTCAAAGATAAATGAGTTAGATGTTAGTATTCATACAAAAGAATGGATTATGTTTTTAAAATGTTTTACTTCGGATTCTTGGTTGTCTACTCAAAATAGAAGTAATGTTCAATTGCATTATGAAAGACTAGGTCATGTCATTTTTAAGGAGCATGTATGACATGTATCGACTTAACATGGTTTATAATTTTCGCTTATCTCTCATGAAACGTGTGAAGGGTGCTTACGTAGTAAGCAATCACCAAAACCCTTCCTCGGTCATCTTGAAGCAAACTCTTCATAATCCATGGAATTTTTCCACAATTAGAGGATCTTTTCCTAGATGATTTAGTGTATGTTGTGATTATTCTTGCATGATTTGGTTATCTTTTTAGATATGTTATCTATCAATCTTATCACATTTTTAAAGGCTTAGAATAGATAATGAAGATATATATGTTATTGATAAAATATTTCTAAAATTCTAAATGTGATTACTAAAAATATTATTATATGCATATCAAATGACACTTGGGGATGCCTTTGTGTTTGTATTGGAGATGTCAATACTAATTGCATCTAATATATATTTTATAAGATTAATATGTTGAAATTACTCAACATATTGGTAATATAACATGGTTAGTTAGTAAGCATATTGTCGTTACACAACTCTTGTTTAACATATCAATGTAAGTTTTATATATGGTTAAAAGTAAAATCAGTAAATATTTACATGCTTATTATAATGTCTATATGGGTATTGTGACTCTAACCATGATAATTTCGTGTTAGATATAAAATATATTGGATATGTGCTCACTTTTCTTGTTACATGTGTCATTATTTGAAACGATAAAAAAACCAACAGTCTTCATTTCTTCTAGCTAAGACAAAGTACATAAGTGCAAGAGAAATGAAAGAAGCCATGTGGCTAAACAGACTGTTAGAAGAGATACACATGGAAGATAATGGAATTATTCATCTTCTATGTGATAGCTAGAGTTGCATTGCTCTTGCTAAGAATCCAATTCAACATCAGGGAATGAAGCATATAGAGCTTCATATGCATTTTATCTGAGAGAAGGTTCTCTATAGTGATATAGATCTCTAGTACTGCCTGATTAAAGATCAAGTTGCAAATATGTTTACAAAGTCATTGTGTGTTGTAAATTTTTGTAATTTTCATGTAATGCTTGGCCTTTCAGAGTTTCCATTAAGGGGAGTGTGCATGGCAATGTCACCTCTTAATGGTGGACAGTTGATATCTCCTTCTCCTCTATACTTCTACTCAATTGTAAAGCATTGTAAAAAGATCTTTATGATCTTTGTAAACTTGTCACTCTAAGTTTACAATGTACAATCTAGTGTATTGCATCTATTTGTAAAGGAGGTCCTTGTGTTATAAAAGGATCCTAGAGATGTTGGTTGAGATATTTTCCATGAGAAAATGTGAGATGTAGTCTCAAAAATCATGTTTAGCCTAAATTATTCACTATTGATTTATAGATTCAAAATCCTTTTATACCAAAAGTTAAGTTGAGCATGATGAAGGTGTATAAATCCTTCAAATGTGATATGCTAGCCTAAACCTTCACTATGGTTTATGGATTTGTAAATAATGTTGTATAAACAAGTAATGTTGGCATATGTTCCCCACTTAATATTAAAGGGGAGTGTCAGGACATAATATTAAGTGCCTATAAACCTTAGTTTATAATTAAATAATCAAGAATATTTATATTCTTTATTATTTAATATAAACTATTTTTTTATGTTAATTGATTATTAATTAATCAATAATTATTAAATCAAGTACACCCCATCACTTAATAAGGTTTATGACTAGTGGGGTCGAATAAATATGACCTTAGGTCATATTGTGGATTCACCTTGGCGGATTGGTGGAGAGAAGTGAGGAGGGAGATTAACTAAAGCTGTAAATAATGTTTCTCACATAATGGACATATATTTTATTCCATGGCTTTTACTCCTCGGGAGTTTTCCACGTTAAATATTTCCTCTATGTTATTTACTTCATTATTTTATTTTATGTTTAATGTGTTATAATGTTTAGATTAATAAATATTTAATATGTTACTTTTATTACCTCGATCCTAACATCTCTTCGGATTCATAAATTCTATTTAACATTGAAGGGTTGTGCACGTGCTTAGTATGTCCATGTTGAGTTGAAGCAAGAGGCGTAAGTTGGCGAGACATGACAAAAGCTATTGCTCACACTTTTGATTATTTTTCCACTAAACCACATGTATATGAGGCCTTATAGATCATGAAGTGCATCACTTTCGAGAGATATAACAAAAGAAGAGGAAGTCATGGTTCGGCTCTTGGGAGAACCTAGGAATGAGACATGTGAGGATGTATTGGAAACATAAGAGATACTGAGATAGGACGAGTGTGAGAGAGAAGGAAAAGGGGAAGATGGTATACCTTATTGATAATGAAGAAGTAGAGAACCTAGATATTAGGCACACTGAGGGTGTACGCAGGAGGTAATGGAATCTATAGATAAGAAGGCATGCACATACCATGTACCTATGAAGACTAAGAAGGTGAATATTGGGACTGAGGATGTGCCTAAGGAGGCTATCATTGGAGATTATTGGTTAGAACAAGAGGTAGAAAATATCATTGAGTTGTTGCACGACTTTCAGGACCTATTTCTAAGAGGTTACCATGAGTTGAAATGTGTGCATCCCTCATTAGGAAAGATGAAGATTAAGCTTAAAGAAGGTGTGCGTCCCATTTAGAAAAGGCCTTATAGGATTAATTTGAACCCGCACGTGAAGGTCAAGGAAAATTTTGATAAAATGTTTAAGTATGGAATCATTGAAACAATTGAATAATCTGAGTGGGGTAGCCCCATGGTGATCAACATCAAGGACAACTAAATCAGGATTTTTTTTACTACAGGGAACTCGATGCTTCATGTGTCATAGATCCTTTCCCTATGCAATTCATAGAAGAGATCCTTGAAGATGTTGCAGGGTGTGAAATCTATTCATTTATGGATGGATTTTCAGGGTACCACCAAGAGCACATTATGCACGAGGATCAAGAAAATACCAACTTTTCCATTGAATGGGGAAGCTTTGCATATATTATCATGCCTTTTGGGTTAAAGAATGTCTTGACAATATTCTCATGCATCATTTTCCGGGCATTTCAAGACTTTATTCATAATTTTTTGAAGGTTTATCTAGATGATTAGACCATTTATAGCCTTGTGAAAGACCACTGTGATAATTTTAGATTGACATTTGAGATATGGAGGTAACTTAACATCTCCCTAAACATCAAGATGTGTATCTTTTCCACACCCTTTAGTATATTAATTGTGTAGATCATTTGTAAGGATGGATTGTTAGTAGATCTAACTAAGATTGCAGTCATTTTGGGATTAGAAGAACCTACCAATCAGAATGAAATGCCCAGTTTCCTGGGGAATACCGGATATTACAGGAAGTTTATTGAGGGTTATGCAAAGATTGTTGCACCCCTAGAAGAATTTTTCAAGGCCAAAGGAAAGTTTTATTGTGGTGACGCATATCAGCTCAGAAATTTGAGACATTAAAGGAGAAGCTTATCACATGCACACGATCTTGCACTTGCCTCCATGGAAAAACCTTTTCATGTACATGTAGATGCCTCTGGCATGGCTATTAGCACAACCTAGGTGAAATCAGGAGAGGGTAATGTGGATCATCCCATATGTTTTGTAAGTATGATGTTGACACCAGTGGATCATAACTACACAACCATAGAGTGCAAGAAATTATCCATGATCTACGTGCTTCACAAGTTTTGACAATACTTATTGGCCACATCGTTTATCTTTTATACAGATCATATGACATTGAAGTACTTGATCAACAAACATGTTTGTTAAGGGTGAATTTGCCGGTGGATACTCCTTTTACATGAATTTGATTGTAGACTCGTAGTAAAGCCAAGAAAGAGCAATTTGTGACCTAATCATTTGTCAAGGATTAATTATGGAGAAGATGCACAAAGTATTGAAGACATGTTGCTTAGGTTGAACTGTGTGCCATCTGATTTGGAGGACATAAAATTATTTTTTTGCACTGGACGTGTGCCAGAAGGAATGAAGACCTTAGAAAAGAAGTTGTTTGTTATTTGAGCCACACCTTATCAACTTATTAGAAAATACTTTTATAAAATGGGTAGAGATAAGGTCTAGCAAAGATGTGTTTTAGAGCATGATCTTGAAGCCATTATGGAGGAAATGTGTGGAGGAATTGTAGGAGGACACTTTATGTGGGGAAGTTACCATGGGCAAGATCTTCCTTTTGGTTTATTATGGGAGACATTGTACAAAGGATACTAAGGCTTTTGTCAAAGCATGTGATCACTTTCAAAGAATTGGAAATCTTGGAAATAGAGATGAAATTCCATTAAGGTCTTTAAAAATTCAAAACCTTTTGAAAAATGGGAAATTGATTTTATAGGACCTATTGTACCACCCTGTGCAGGATTAGAACATGCTGCATCATCACATGCACTAATTACTTGACAAGGTGGGAAGAGGCTGTACCTACAAAATATTACATAACAAAAAAAGTAAGGTTTCTTTGGTAAAATATTATTAGTAGGTATGGATGCCCTTGAGTTAACCCTAATGAGTGATAGAGGAACTCATTTTCTAAATGAGACCATTATAATTCTATTGGCATAGTTTATGGTGGTACACCATAAGACTACCCCTTATCACCCTCAGGCTAATGGTACTATTGAAGCATTCCAAAAAAAAAATCTTGGGATAGACACTAATGAAGATATGTGATGTTGGAAGAAAGGATTGGGATGACAAGGTATCAATCGTTCTTTGGGCATATAGAACAACATATAAATGATTAAATAAGGCCACACATTTTCAGTTGGTGTTTGACACGAGAGGTTGTTTAATAATACTTGTGGCTTTATGTTACCATCACTACGTATTGCACACACAAGTGGATTGGATGATGAAGATGTTGTGGATGAGCACATTGACAAATTGATACAATTAGATGAGTGGTGTGCCATTATATGTTGGAGTCAGAAGACAGAAAAGGCAAGACATAAGGCTTAACATGACATACACATCAAGAATAATTTATTTTCATTTGGATAGATGGTACTTCTATATGAATCCAAGTTTTTGTGTGTCACCCAAGGAAGTTAAAATCCCATTAGTTGGGACCCTTTGCATTGACCAAGATACTAGAATTAGACACATGTAAATTGCAAGCGTTTGATGGCACCATGTTTCTGGTTACTTTAATGGGAGTAGGCTAAATCCCTACTATAAATAAAGTTCATTTATGTTTGTAATAAGGTAGTATTTCCACTTAGATTAGATTTCCCTTTCATGTTTTGTTTTTTTTTCTTGTTTTGTTGTAATAAGTGTGTTTATGTACAGGAGTTGATCACTACTTACTGAGTTGATGCGTAGAGGACTGCACATAATTTTAGTGTGGGGTGGAAACAAGTGTGGCAACATGCAAAAGAGAGACCATGATGTTGGTACTTGGATTAAAAAAAATTTAGTGGTGTGCGCAAAATTTTTGAAATAAGGGTTCTCGATGGATACAAGTCTGGTATGCGTGAAAGTAAAGGAAAGTGGGAATTATTCATATTTGGACACCACACAAAAAAGGGTCACACAATGTAACGTGGGGTAGGAAACAACAAGACATACCTACTTGGTATGTATACGCAAAGGAAGATGGGTTGTGGTGCAAGGAAGTGCATCTAAGGATGACTGTACACTTGAAAAGTAGTGCGCATGCTAAAAGGTTATGACTTCCACATGTGTGAAGAAAGCAAGGAAAAGTGTGGAAAAGTTAAAAATCACATTTAATGCTTTAAAGTAGTGGTAGGTAAGGAACAATTAATGCGATAAAATTTTGGAAAAATATAAAAGGACACGGGAGAGTTCATTCTTACCTTGAAGATGTTGAATGATGTGAAAAGAGATTGAAGTGCGAAGGAAAAGACTAAGATGAACAAAACAATATTACACACATCTTGGGTTTGGATCTCCTTTGGTGGAAGTACAAGTGTGAGAAGAAGGTGTGGAGGTAGGAAATACACAAGAATTGGGGTTCAAAGGGCTGTATTCACAGAGCTGGGGTTTGGAGAAAGGTGGAATCACAAAATCAATGTTTAAGCATTAGGGCACCAAATTAAGAAGTAAAGTGGGGATTACAACAAGTGAAAAGGAGATTCAGAGATTGACGCCCTTTAGTACAATGCTTGAGTAAGTAATTTGGAACCTAGGGCACACATTTTCTTTGACTTGTAAATTTGAAGAAATAATTATGCGATCAACGATGACACCAAAGAAGGCAACACTAGTTATATCACCTAAGGAAAAGTAAAAGGCAAGGGTAAGAATAGGAATTGTGAAGTGGAAGACATACTAGAGGAGTGGTTTTTGGAGATGCAGTACCCCGACAAGGTGATTGTGAGGCAGCCATGGGATTCACACATGACCAAGTGCAATATTAGCAACTACAATCATCATTTGAAGGCGTACGAGGTCGAGATAAACATGGAGGTGATGAAGAAGATGGATAAGAGGACTACGGAGGGGTAGTTGGTCTATGATGACACTACTGAAGAAATTGGAGAGAGGAGTTATCCAATTATATGAGTTTCCCTTCTTTGGCAAGGAAAAGTGATTTGATCAATGGTTGATATCACGTGTCCATGAGGACTATTTATATTTTGTAGGAAGGAGAATGCACATTACCACACAATTGATTGGAAGAGTCACAGGCTTGTAAATTTTGAGCTTTGAGATAGAGCTAGACTTGGAGGATGATTCAAGAGTAGAGCTTACGCCACTACGGTAAACTATCGAGTGGAGGTCATGCAATGGATGTTAAAGTATAAGTGACCCAGGAACAAGATTCATTGCACGTCTTTTCAACTACAAGCTAGGTGCATCGAAATATGGTCACGAGGTAAATAAGAAGTGGTTTCACATCACCCACAAAATGGTGAAAAAATGCATTAATACATTACACAACTCATTTATGAAGGAATCATTGAATATGTGCACGTGTAAGTAGTTAAAGGTAAGAAAATAACTTAGGGATCTATTTTGGTCTTAAATGTCTTTTCGGATATAGACATACTAAATGGGCCTCAAGAAAAAGTCTAGAAATATCCTATGGAGAATAAGTCCCCTGTATAGAGGTTCGCAGAGTACACGTGTGATAGAGGCATCACTAATGCATATAATCTTTGGGTGGAAAAGTGGTATAAAGAAATGCGGGAGGCATTCGAGGACGAGTGGCGCATACACAGGAGTTGCCCTCGATTTTGGACGGCAAGGTAGAATTTATAGTTCACCAAAAATGTTTTTTGGGAGGTTCTATATGAGCATTGGAGACTAAATTCCATGATGTAAACTACCTTACGCTTTTAATGTCAAGTATTTATAAGCATCAATTAACATAATCAAGTGATGCATGAAGTTAGTTTTGATGCGAGATAAGGTGGATGTTGAGTGCCACATGTTGTGTACTAAGTTTGTGTACCATTCTAACTATGCATATGTGGAAATGATGGAGTTTGACGTTATGGACATCACTCATGTGACTCTTGTGGTGGGGAAGGATGCGATGAAGTGCATATGTATATCTCAAGCCCAAAATGAAGATTGGAAAATATGTTCATTGAGCATACCTTATCCTTCCAAAATTTTCAAAAGGAAAACAAACTATGGATACCAAAAAATTGTGCGAGGAGACCCATCTTATATAGGAAAAGAAGAAGAAGAAAAAGAGAAAGAGGAGGAGTAAGAGGCGAAGAAGAAGAGGATGACGCCACACTCGACCAAAGTTGTAGGAAGAAATTACAAAGGGGTATAGATCATAAGCACAAGGCACGGGGAATTTAGAGATGCATAAAGATTACCCATGGTAACCCTAACAAATCTAAGTGCCAAGAAGAAGACCCCTCAAAGAAGAGAAGGAGAGGCAGGTTGGTTACAACTATAGAAAACAATGAGGAGAAGTCAAGGAATAGGGTACACACAATGAAGAAGCTCTAGTCATTCATCATGTAGATGAGGATGAAAAAGAGATTAAGGATGAGATTGTGTAGCATGACGTAGAGGTACATAATGTGCATGAAGAAGGCTCGGGGAAGAATGGGAAAACAAAGGTGATGGTGAACCATCTAGAGAAGGCATGGGAGCCATAGGAGGAGTTGGAAGTAGCACGTAGGTAAGTATTGAGACAGAGGTCCCCAAAAGAAATCATAGTGGTGGAAGAAAGAAGAAGAAGGAGATCTTGTGAATATTGTAGATGAACTATATTTATGATCAATTGAAGTTTTTGCGCACAAGGTTTGAGAGAGCTATACCATGAAAGGAACTCAACATTTATGGACTAGGAGGAAATTAACCTAGAGGGTGTAAAGAAAAACACAAGGAAGATACTTTTGGAGCATGTAGACTCATACGGAGGATCCTAATTTCAAGGTTAACAACAAGGACTACACCAAGTGTAAAATGAAGAAATAACTAGGAAAAATCTATGCAACGATCAACCCCACTAAGTTAAAAGATGAATAAAATAGCAATGCATTTAAAAAAATGGTGGTCGAGGTCGCATGCTGAAATTTGGATAAGGGGGTGACATTAAGGGTGTTTTTGAAATATAAAAAGGATAAATAACAAGAATTTCAATGGCTCATAGAGGGTTAGGGAAGGCAGAGAAGCATGTGAGATATGCCTTGAGCAAAGTTGCTCAAATCATAAATCTTATTGCAATACACCCTGACCTAGAAGAGAATGCTAAGGATGAATATCCATCTAAATTGCACTACTTTGAGAACCTAGTAAGAATTTTATTACATTGTAATAATTTTGTGTGAGATTCAAGTAGTAAAGAAGAGTTAGCTGCAGCTTGTAGCGAGAGAAAAATAAGGAAGTTGTGGCACACAAAATAGTTGAATATGAGGTGTTGAGCACCATGATTAAGGATGTGATGAAAAAGGCAGGGTTCACATTTGAGAAATTACAAGATCTAGATCTAATCCTCAAAGCACAAACCACTCAAGAGGAAGTTGAGCTTAATTAGGCACTGAGTAACCAAGAAATATAATAAGGTTGGTCATGAAAGAGATCATGGTTGAGATTGTCTTTGAAGCGGGATGTGTTTAAAATTGTGAAAGAGACATTTAAGATAATGCTTAAGGAACTTGGATCATTGGTAGTGGATAATATGGATGCCTTGGAGGGGATGGCATCAAGCCTTGCTAGAATTATCATGGAGTTAAAGTAGAAGGGTGAAGAAATGACCCCTAACCAAGTGTCAGATATTGTCAGATTGGTGTTGGATGAATCTGTTAAGGAATTGCAGAGTGGGAAGAGTGGAGGGTAACATAAATAAAGAGTTTCTAGAGCTACTTCAACCACCCCATTAATGATTTGAATGCACACAAGAGAAAAGTTACTATTCTTTGATTCATTGTGTAGATGTCCACTATTTTTCGATCTTCCAATTAATTATTATTTAATTATTTGAGAGGAATTATTTGATTCAATATTGCCGAGGAGAATAATATCCCTAGTGTGGGTAATTTTGGAAGAAGAAAATTGACTAAGTACCAAAAATAGAACAGAGGCTTATGCACAAGAGTGTGCACACATGAGGATAGAGTAGCGCGCAAGGTTGCACGCATACATGCAAAGGATCGGGAATTAGCCAAATTTTTTTCAAGAAGGCTAAAAATAGGAAAGTAGAGTTGGAGTGCCACTCAAGAAAAGTATGAAAATAGGTAAAAGAGAGATGACTTGGCAGCCAAACAAGGGATATGATTGGGAAAATCACATGCGAGAAAAAGAAAAAGAACATGGATTAAGACATTTAATAATAACATTAAATCATATTGTATAATTAACTTAATTTATTATTAACACAACTTATAAAAAGCATGCAGAATATTATAAACACATCTATTTTTAGGAAGGGTGCATAAATGTGGTGAAGGGAAAGTCCCCACCAAGTATAAATATGGGTAGTGTATTCTTTTCGAGTTGGTGGATAGTTCTTGAGTTCTAAGGGTTATAAGTTAGAGTTTTATTCTACGAGATCTTGATGTAATTGGTTCTTGAGATTGTATGGATGTGTAAATCTTGATATAATCTAGCTACATTCCACTATCTTGGCATCATCGGCGTGAGGGAAACCTAAGGACACTATTTCACACACAAGAACAAAGAAATACATAGAGTTTAAAAAGTAGTGCATCGCTCGGTCATAAGTTCACTCTTCGGGTGACTGTCAGGGATAGTTTGACTTCACTTTTTTCATTAATATTTGATGTGTTTGTGAGCTTGTGTAGGTAGCTAGGGTTTATTTTTAAGGTTACAGGTACCTTCAGTGATTACATTCATATAATCTCAAGAACCAATCCCCTTCCTATTCAACACTTTCCCTTCCTATACAATGTATGCAACCCAAAAATGTAGTCCCTTTGATGGTAGTGATAGTATGTAGATGTGATTTCCCTTTAGAATTGCCATCCAAAATAATAGAGTGTATGTTGTGTATATATATGGATCTCTTGTTTGAATTTTGACACTAGTGACACAAAAGGTCGATTATGAACACAGGATAAGGATTAGAAAACTAGAAAGGCCAACCATAAATGTCAAAATGTGTAAAAAGAAAAAAGATGATAGAAGCA
Source organism: Taxus wallichiana var. yunnanensis (assembly GCA_018340775.1). Lineage (NCBI taxonomy): Eukaryota > Viridiplantae > Streptophyta > Pinopsida > Cupressales > Taxaceae > Taxus > Taxus wallichiana. The sequence goes on from CM031233.1 coordinate 170,248,937, forward strand.
TCCAGAATGGACATGAGCACCTGGGTGCTAGTGTCCAAAGTGGGTGTTAGTTTCTAGGATAAATGACGACGGATGTGAAAAGAGGATATACTGAGGATCCTTGTGGCCTAACCAAAACTAGGTACATAAATGACAAATGTGAGAGAGAAAGACAATAAAAAAATCGAAGAAAGTAGATGGAAAAATTATTATGTCACCAATGAATATTTTTCTTACTTAATATTGATGCATATAACAATATACTTGATGACATAGTAAAATGGTAGTATGTTCGTGATTTTGTGTCTACAGACAAAGTGCTAGGAAAGCACGGGTAAGTCACTATGGATAGAGAGTTCCAAACATATTTAATATAGATGGTAAGTTGTGATAGTGATAACATGTTTTCATGATGATTTGTGACAATTTTCATGTCAAAGTGAAGAATATTTTGCAAGATATGAAGTTTTTTCCAAAATTGGGTTTTCTAGAGTGTGCTTTTGTGCTAAAAATGGACCTTGTGATGCTCGTTGTGAATTGTGTGATTTTCATGGGACATAGAGGTTTTGGGGGATGTTTTTCCATTGATATAAGAGTGTTTTTCAAAAATAATGAGGTCATTTGATCGTCTGTTTTTTATGAACAATCGTTAAGAAGTTAAAGTGGTTTAAAACCCTAGCTAAACCCTTGTTCAAAAGTGATGGAGAAGATCTTCTTATTAAGTGCCTAGATTGGATTCATTTTTTATATTATTATCATTGGAGGTTTCAGATGAATCCTCCATATTTCCAAAAAGGTATGATAGTGCTTGTGACAATATGTGGGCCCCATTCAAACATGTAAGTTTCTGGATATTTTTAGTTTGTGGCAAAGTTTTCCATTGAAGGCATTGAATAAATCAGCATTGATTGGATCATGATAGTTGTACTATATTTCCATAATAATTTAAAGACATGGTTGAAGTCCTAGAGGGACAAGTGTGCCATATTTATGAAGATTGGTCTTTGGGGCTAAAAGGACCGTTTTGAGCAGATTCTAGATTGACCACGTTGAAGGCCTTCCACTTGGAGTTGGAAGAAAATGTAAGATTTTATGGAAAGTATATTTAGATAAATTTCCAATGATATATGTTTTGTCTCTTGATGAGGTGTTTTGATAGGTGAACTAGCTCAGTTTGTGAAGACCAAGTTTGATTATTTCAGGACATGATTGCTTTGGTGAGAATATTGATGTAGAAGTCTCATGTTTTGGATTTTATGATTCTTGATATCTATTGGAAATTGAATAGGGATGAGTTTTTTTCATAATGAAAGCATGTATAGGTCTTGAAAGTGACAGCAAGAGGCATAAACCAATTGAATTTCCAAAACTAATTTAAGGCGGTTGAGTTTGGTGAAGAGGAAAAGATGTGTGGCTTGCATTTATGGATGGTTTGTGAGGTCTAGAAAACATGGATGTGTTCTATAGGACATTGTATTTCCAATTAGTGGTTATATGGAATAGTTGATATGTTCTTGTGTGATCTTGAGCTCCATAGGTGAAGACTGGTTCCTGGAAACAATTGTTTTAAGTAGGAAATGAGCCTAATTGATAGATTAATTAATAAATTGAGTGGTGCAAGGTAATGTGCGAGAATGGATGATGTTTTTATGATTTATTTTACATGTTTGAGGCATTTGGAGGCTTGACTAATCATGGTGATGTGTTTGGAGGTCCTTGATGAACCAGGTGATGGGGTTTTGAGCCATTTTTGGCTTGTTTGGTTGTCTTGGTGCATGACCAACCTACATGGGTCTATTTTATGAATTTTTATGAGTGTTTTGTTATATTTTAAATTTTTATTGGTCGAGATATTTTTCTAGACCAACCTATGTTATGTTTTTGAGTTGAGAAGCATATAAAGTGCTTGTTTTGGTTCATTTTTGAACTAGTTGTGTATGGAGGAAAAATGTGACCTAGGTGAAAGAGACAAAGTGGATCAAGGGAATCAAGAGAGAGATAATGTTGTGGGTAAAATTCTAAAGAAGTTTGAAGAGCATGTGTGCAAGGGTTTGAATCAAAACTAGTCCATGAAAGAAGAAGAATAGAACGAGTTGAAGGAGAGAGAAGTTGAAGAAGGGTTTGATGTGTGTGAGCTAAACTTGGATCACAATCAACTGTGGGATCATCCTATTTAGTGGTAATTATTCTACAAAATATCTTATGATGATTCATATTCATAGGAGTCTCTTGTTGTGAGTAATATCAACAAGGGTTTAGGGGTTAGTGCTCCTTATGGGGTTGGTGCCTCACTAAAGAAATCTCTTGTGATGTGTAATATTCACTTGAGTCCTTGATTTGAGTAATATAAGAAATGATTTTCAGTGGGTTTTCTTCCCTATGAGGGTTTCCCACTTACATCTTGTGTCTATGTGTTCTCTCTCATGTTTCATGTTCATTTGAATGTATGATGCAAATAAGATCTTATTGAATGTATATGATTGAATGGATGTTTAATGGATGTTGCAAACAATGGTAAATGAAGTAAGAAATTTTTAGGACTGATTCACCCCCTTTGTATCCATTTTCTTCTAATAACCATTATGAGGTTTATTATATTAGCGTCATGGGGTAAGAACACTAGGATTAGTCTCAGCGTTGGAATTGACAATTAACACATTAATATCTTGAAAAGGTTGGCACTACACAAGAACATGAGGAGAGGGAAATTGAGGAATTAGAGGCAATGACGAGGTTCTTTTGATTTTCGAGGTTTATTAGATGGGGCTAAAGTACACATGTTAGGGTTTTTAGACCCATTTGTGACTTTCTAATCAAATATGGTTGTCCATGAGGGAACAATCAAATTTTTTTGGTTGGGTTTTTAACATCGAAAGAAAGTTTTGCGGAGGTTTTAATGTAAAAAAATTACATACGAGGCAATTCCTTATCTAGATGTCAATAGAATCTAAGATCTTTTAACAGTACACCTCTACACATTATAATTGTTTGTTGGGGTGTATAGAGATTTATTTTTCTACTTGTGACAAATGACTCACCTAATAGTGCTCACAATTTTATTCAAAAATACCCATAAAGTGATAGGAGGCTAAGTAACTCAACTTAGATAGGGACTCATATGGTTGTTTGGTTAAAAACATGAAAGGTCCTTGTCAGGTGAATTGACCATGAGTGTATTTTCTAGAAACAAAACTTAGGATTGTTTAAGCAATATTTGCACTGTAGTGGTTCATTAAAGGAAAACAAAAATATAAACCATTGGCCATGTTATGGATCTTTGGTAGTTCATATATCCTAAGGGTCCCTTGGTTTTGTTTTTTCTAGGTCTTAGGGTATCTTGAGATGGGACTAAGGCAATAAAATAAACAATCAAACAATTATTTTCACTTTTTCTATCGTATTAGATTACAAGTAAATATTATGTTGAGAAAGGGTTTTGGACTCACCTCATCATTGTTTTAGTACAAACTTGTGAGCTTGTTTTGGCCCCATTCTCACTAACCCCAATAAGAAAAATTACAATGGCTTGGTTGAGGTCCATTTAAATAGGCTTACTCCACCCAAAGTGCAAAAATTAATGTCCGACTTAAATACAATGATTTTTGAATAGTTTCAAAGATGCAATATAAATAGATAGACAAATATCTTTTAACGTCCATAAGGCCAAAAATGCCTACGGGACTGCAAACCCTGTCATTTTTTCTTTCTAAATTTCTGATCGTTTGTTGTTCAAATTTCAAGATGAGTGCTAAACAAGATACCTACTTCTACAATAATGAATTAAACTAAAACACTATCATGAAATTTTATCTCACTACTACTCTATGATTACTTAAAACATAAATTGAACCTAGTTAAACCGTATGAGCAATCAAATTAGATTTTTTTTTGCTTGATATTTTATGCATGAGAAGATTAGTGAATGAGGTCTCTCTAAAATGGCTACAAGGCTATCAAGTTATTGAATCTAGTTAAACTTATGAGCAATCAAATTATATTTGTTGTTTGCTTGATGGAGGTGAAGGTGTCTCTCTACTAAGTTAGATACCTCCTACTAACCTAGCATGAAGGTATGGATGCAAGATGGAGGAGTTTCAACAATGGAGGATAGCCAAGATCAAATGCCTTATTAGCTTAGCTAATGCAAATGAGGTCTAATGCCAAGATCTCCAAATGTGAGAGAGAAGGACCATTTGAAAGGAAATCCTTAGGCTTGTATTTATAGTTTTTCATATGGAAGAGTTTGGAATTCTAAGGCATGTGGGACAAAAGTCCAAAAACACTTTTAGATTAGATTAGGATAAACATGCTTTAGGCTTAGTTAAGCTTGGTTTAGGCTAGTTAAACTTGATTAACAAGTGATTAGAGACTCTTTGAGAGTTGGGAGGGTTGGTTAATCATTTTTTTGATGATAGATAGCCTATGAAGCCTATAGAAGTGATCAGAGGGAAATAAGAAGATATTTAGCTAATAAAAGGGGTTTATTAACCAAATGGGTTGAATATAGGAGGAATATGACCAAGAAGGTGTCATAAATGGGCATCTGAGAATGGAGCAAAGAATGGTTAATTAACGAAGTGTTGTCAATCGGTTGAATTGGAGAAATGCTAGGCGTAAGCGATTTTAGGTGTCTACATTTGCCCCTCTTTGGGGTGGCGTAAGTTACGTCACTTCAAAGATAGTAGACAAGCATAAACAAGTAGAAAATTTTGAAGGGATAGAAGAAAAATGAGTAGAATGAAGGATGCCCCTCGATTGTCGATGGGGTGATGAAAGAGGTCCATCGATGATAAAAAAGATGAAGGAAAGAGAACAAAAGAAAGAATAGTGTGAAGAAGAAGAAAAGAAAGGGGATATAGAAGAAAAATGAGTATGAGGAAGGGGAATGAGCTAACATCCATCCAGTGCCTTTTAAACAACTTTATTTTTCATCATATTGCTAGTGATCTTCATCATCGGTCCTTATTAAAAATAATGAACAAAAGTGTAATATGACATGAAAATCCATATACGAACAAATGTCCATTGCTAAAAACACCAACTCCCTTGCAACATACAAAATGCAATGCAATACGAGAAAGTAAAATATGCCTAACTCCATGCAATATACATAATGCAATGCAATATGAGAAATAAATGATGCTTAATACAACATACATAATACAAAAATAATAAAGTAAACAAGCTAACCTAACAAGAGAAACATAATGTAATGTTTTTGTTATAAACTTCATTCAACCTTGTGAATTAATGACAAGGGTTGTGATGGTGCCCAAGAAAGGATACATGCAAGGGGAATAACAGAGGACACTTGGGTCCTATGAAAAGCATTGTGCACTATGAAATAGTACTAGGCAACTCGTTGTGCCCTAGAGTATAGACAAAGCATGCAAACTAGCTTTGTTAATGAGGGTAGATCAAAATGATCCATGAGTCATTGATGACAAGAACAAACAAGAACCAAAGAACGACATTTTTAGGATGATTTTGATTTTAAAAGATTTTTAATCATATTTGAATGTTTTGATTTTCTAACATATTTGAATGTTTTGATTTTTCTAACATATTTGAATGTTTTTGTGATTTTGAAAGTTTTCAAAACTATGTACATGAAGAAAAGAAGCATGGATGCCCCCAAATGATAGATGGGATGTACAAGGGTAGAATGTCACACACATGCACAAGAAAGTGAAGATGTAAAAAATGCCCCAACGTTAGGTGGGAGTATTCAAAGGAAAACTCTTCACGAAGCATTAGATGGATCAAGGCCAATATGGATAGGTTCAATCATGATGATGAACATAAACCAATGACATGCTAGGAAGGAGCAAGGATGCCCCCAAAGCGTAAGCTGGTCAAGAACACATGATAGAAAGGAAGTGGAAGATTATTTTTGTGAAAGGGGACAAAGGTGTCCGTAAACATGGAAAAAGGAAATACTATACACATGGATGTTTTGAATGAAGTAGAAGAACAATGAATGTTATGAATGTAGCTTAGAAGCCTCATGATGAAAAAGTGATTAGCCAAAGGCACAAATCGTTGAGATGAGATAAGGACTAAAGCAAGAGTCTGAACAAGGTCAAAAAAAAAAGACACTTGGTAACATACTAATCTTGTTTACTCATAGAGATCCAGTGTGTGCATGTGGAAATTAATTACCTCTTGAAGGGAAGATTTAATAGGCAACAAATGAGGACAAACTAGCCAATGTGTAGGAATGATTTATTTTGAAATTTGATTTGTGAATGGAAAGTGGAAGGATAACCATACATTGCTCTACTGCCAACCAAGCGTCCATAGCCCCGACGGAGATGTATTTGATTCTAATCACAACATTCTCTACTGTCAGTCAAGCATCTATATCCCCGATAGAGATTATTGGAAATACCCCAAGAGAGAGTTATATATCAATTTTGCTTTTGCTTTTAGCTTTTAGCTTTTGAATTTTGATTGATTTTAATTTTTTGCTTTCTGAAAACTTATTTCAGCTCTGGATTTTTTTGACAAGGGGTTAAGAACCACATATGGCTTGATGAAAGGATGTGGAAGTGATTGTGATGATGACATTGGCTAGTGTCAACAAATATGTCCAAAATTTCTTTACAACAAGTTTATTAGATGTTGAGTGTGATAGATCTCTAAGAGGTCAGTCATTCTTTAATTTACCAAGGTGATAAAAGACCAAGGTCAAATGGATACCATAGAGATAAATGTCACAAAATGTGTGTGAATGAGCTAACCAAAATATCATCGAAGGGATGAAAATGGTGGATGAATTGTAGAGGAATGGAATGAAAGGGAAGAAAGAACATCCATGTGTACACAATACCTGATTGCAATGTTTGATCTTTGTACCTTTGATTTTTTTATGTTTTCTCATTTTTTTGTATTTTTGAATTGTTTTTATTTTTAGATTTTTGATATTTTTTGGAAAGGTGGGACCAATAAAGTCACTCGTGTGATAAGATCCAACAATAATGTTTGTGACTTCCTTGATAAGGGATATTAGCATGTTTGTTTATCAAGAGTCATGTTATCCCATGATCTCGATGATCATGGTGAGCTCATACTCAACAAATGATTGTGATTTATCTTGAAAACATGGATTTCGTATGCGGGAGCTTGAGTTCCCTATCCAGAGGTTTATGCACTTTGTGTCATACTTGATGGTGTGCATTGGTGTGTTTTTCTTGAATCACATTTGATTTTTAACTTTGAGATTGTTTGATTTGTTGGGATCTTTGGAGCTCTTGGAAGTTTTGAGCTGAGCTTGATTAAGAAATTGTTTGGGTTTCTTATAAGATTTGATGTGTGACTTTTCGATCGGAGAAGTGGGAGGAGAAAAGTGAACATTTATGATTGATGATAGGAATGAGAGAAATGATGGTGGGATTACCCCAGTCATTGATAGAAGAAGAATGTGATAGGTGAAAAGGATATGGTCCAAGAATTGAAGAGGATGGGCTACTAGGAGGTGAGCCACTGATAGAAGATGATGAAGGGATATGCCCTAAGATGGAGGATATGGCCCAATAAGATGGAAGAAATTAGGCTGAGGACTAGGATGGACCAAGAATAGAAAGATGATGGTATCCCATAGATGGAAGAGGATGAAGGGCTATGTGGCCCAAGAGAAGGTAATTACCCCAAGGTGACTCATAAAGAAAATAATGGAGGGCTACTAGGATGTGGCCCAGAATGGAAGAAGAAAATGAGGACTACTAGGGTGTGGAATAAAAGAAAATGAGGAGGACTACCAAGGATAGATGAGGAGGGACTACCAGGATAGAAGAGGATGAAGGGCTACATAGGATGTGGCCCAAGAATAGAAGGTAGAGGGCTACTAGGAGGTGACCCAAGTAGAAAATGGAGGGCTACCTGGGGGTGGCTCTCAGGATAGAAGAAGATGATGGGATACTAAGGTGACCCAAGGTGAGATTTTGATTGAGGAATGATGATAGATAAGGAATGATTTGGTAATGAGAAGATAGGCCATGGATCAATGCTAGACCCGACATCTCATCATGCTCAGAGGAAGGTGAAGATGGAATAATAGAAGAAGAATCAAGTTCCATGACTTTAGGCTCTTCCTCTATGTTTTGACAAAAGGGATCAATTTCTTCTCCCAATACGTGAGTGTATCAAGTTCTAGAAAGAATCCTTTTTTACAATCCTCTAGAGGGATATCTTTGTGTAGTTTGATTGTTCCTTCATCATGAGAGAAATCAATCAAGTAGAGGTTGTTGTTCTTGACCATAGGAGGTTGATTAGAAGAGATGGTCGATAAGTGGGGAAGATTGATTGAAAGAAGAAGATGAAGATGTTGATGATGTAGATGAGGGAAGGTTTGACCTTATCACTCCCACGAAGATTTTTGATAGTGCTTTGAAAAGATATCTTAGCACATGGCTTCTTTTTAATGGTTTGATGTGGTCACAGACATTGATCTTTAGAAGATGGATGAGGAAATACAATAAGATATAGTTGAAAGGGATCAAAGGGCTGAGAGGGATTGAAGTTGGTTTGATAGTAGAAGATGACTCAAGAGACGACATATATTTGGAGGTAGACGCATCTCATGAATAGATGATTTGGATTTGAACCTAGGTCATTTTTCTAGAAGAAGATGACACAATGTAGGAAGGAAAGTAGGATCACATAGCCATCTGTTAAAGTTGTGATGTAGGAGTTGAATTGGATGATTGACTAGAGGGAATGAGTCGTGGAACTCTTTGATGGAGGAAGGGGTTTTGAAGTGATTGATAAAGGTGGTCCTGCGAAGGAAGGGAGGACCATGACTCAAGAACGAATTAGATGTTGATCGATGGAACTTGGAGTCACATGAGTCTTCAAAGGAGGAAGACATTGAGGTGATTGGGAATGAAGGTCCTTCAAAGAAAGGGAGGACCATGATTCAAGATTTGATCTAGGGGTATCTAAATTATAGTTGGGATCTGAATCTTCAAAAGAAGAGTGGGAATTGAATGTAGTTTGGATCTAAATCAGAAGAAGAGTGGGGGAACTTGAATAATAATTTGGATCAGAAGTGTCCAAACCATACCACCGACTATGAGATGAAGGTGGGGAATGAGGTACCCAAACGGGCCCTCTAGCATGAAGAACCAAATGAGGTTTAGTCGTAATGGGCATCTTTTGATGTGAATGCCTAAACCTAGGTTTTTATTGTTGTAAGTGTGAGGAACCGCGTGATAGTTAGTCATTGTTAGCATTGTTTAGGTACAAATGCCTAGACCTAGATAGTGTGATGGAACTCCTTCAAAGGGAAGTTCCATGTCGATTTGGGCAACATAACGACAACCAACTAGACATTTATAAAGATGGGGATGCTTGTGTGATTTTTCCAAAAGGGATCTAAGGAAAACATACATCGTGATAATGCAATTGTGATAATCTAACAAGGTTTGGATAACAAGTTGCAAGTGCAAAGAATCAAAGGCTTAAAAGGATTTTCCTTAGAAAGGATAAGTCAATGCGATGAATAAATCATAAGACACAATCACACAATGTTCACCCTAAACCAACCAAACAATAAAGTACTTCCTAAGTGACACCAAATAATAGTTTGACACATAAGATGATCAATGAAGTGTCACCACTTATGTCAAGTTCAGAATACAAACAAGGCGTAAGTGATAAAAAAATAGTTAAAGTGATTCCCAAACAAGGTACACAAAGTGAGTTTTAAGTTTAAACAAGACTTATCTCTCAAAAAGTGGGGGTTACAAATAATGAACAACGTAACAACACCACCAAGATACACTTAACCAAACTCTGTGGAAAAAGTAAGGTGTTTGTATCGAAATGATATTAATATGATGTGCATCAAGTAACAATGAAACTTTTCAAAAACAAGGTAATGTTCAAAAGTAAACCAAGGAAAAAGTATACCGAGGAGTTGTTTAAAATGTGTGTAGTGTAACGTTATAGTCCAAACACTTAAGCCAAGTTCATGAGGAACAAAACATAAGTATCAAAAATGTTACGACATGATATAAGCAACATAACCACTCAAAGGAGAACCTAATGAAGAACCAAGCCTAACTACAAATGATGATCTTGACTTGGGTATCAAGATCAAATGGCTATCAATGACGTAAAGACGTACCCACACACTTTAGATGTTTAACAACTCAGCCGTAAACATGGATGAGGTAAATGGACACAAAAGTGGTGATACAGTCAATTGACAACACTCGTATAGTTGTTCCTCTTTTGATCAACAAAGTGTCAAAAGAGAACAAAGGAAATAGACCAAGTGGGGGTGAAAATGTTTGGCGTCACTTCAAAGAGTTTCACCTCATCTTACGGTGAGTGAAAACTAAGTAAAAGTGATGTCACACAAGTTTCACGATGAAATACACTTAGATCAAACTTAAGAGGACTCTTTTCCTTGTTCGAAAAATAAGGTTTTGAGTCCAAACAAGTCGTCACTTCATGAGAGTTGAAAGATGTGATAATGGACTAAAAGTGGGCTCCTTGAAGAAATGGCTTTCCTAAGTAGTTCACTCAACTAGGTGTCAACAAGTTTGTCTAATGCGAGCTTGATTTTCCAAGAAATTTGCAATGACTAATCTTGGTTTATCTCGGCTTTACTTTACCCCCTTATAATACAATGAACAACTAGTGTGTTCAGTTGTATTATCATTGGAGTTTGATATGGAACAACTTTGACTTTAACTCACAAAATATATTACTACTCAAGTGGGTAAGCGGGAGCGCTTCTATTTCATCCACGAGGTTACTCAGTGGTGGATTACTTTAGGGTTCCTAGAACCACCCCCATTGTTGTAGCTTAAGGTGTTATGCCAAAGGGGTTATGTTCTAGTTGAGCGGATAGGGACGTACCCTTTTCGAAACCTGCAATATAGTGTGATGAATGTGGTGTGTTTTTATCTTGTTTAACTTAATGTGGTTTTAAGTAGCACACCATTTGGCAACCTACAATCAAACACGTATTAGTGGGTTTGTGTTTTGAAACTCCTTTCTTCGACAAAATGAATTTGGTTCTATATGCGAAAGGTTAGTATTTTTCAAAAAAGATCACAATATCAAAAAAGAGAGTTTACGTGTTGTTTTTATTCCCAAGGTCACCAAAAGGTGCGAGGGAAGAGCATACACAATGCAAAAACTCAACTACAAATATGTAATGGAAAAATACTTGAAGTAACTTGTGAAAATGAATTCATTTTAACCAACTTTTGAAGATTAATCCATTATGAAACATAAATCAAGTGTTTTGAAAGCAATAAGAAGGTTTTGGAAGCGTTTTTGGTTCCCAAGATCACCTATAAGGCAGAGGAAGAGCATACGCACTTTGAAGACCTCAATCAATTAAGAAATGAAACACTTAACTAAGTTAATAAAAACAAAACCAAATAACCTACAAACAACTAATTAGTCCCACAAAGACCTTTCAAAGTGTTAGAATAACAAAGAAAACAATTTTGCAAACTTTAAGACACATTAGAAAATGACTAGTTATCTAATAAAGTAAACCATAAATTTTTGTAAGTCAAAATCCTAATTTTATGTTTCCATTGCATAGTTCACTTCAATACCTTTCCAACACAAAAAAATGGAGTCGTTTTGAGTTCGGAGAAAAATTTATGGCCTCCGGAAGATAGGTAATGAATAGGTTTGCATACACGTGCCCCAATGAATGACACATACCTGCACAATGATGGATGGACATGCATTTTGATGGATACGCCTAGAATGATGGATACATGCCCATATGTAAAAAAATGGTAAAATTTGTGCCTACATGATAATGATGGATACACACCTTTGACAAATAATGGATACCATGCCTATGAATGATGGATGCACCCAGAATGATGGATACACACCCATTTCAAGATGCACTTTCCAAGACACACTTTGCATACCCCCTAAAAAACCTCAAAATTCACGGAAATGAAAAATTTAAAGAATCAAACAAGTTAGTCTTTGACCATTAAAGCCCATTTTCAGCTCAAACCCATTAAACATGCATGAAAAAGGAAGATTTAGCTCACTTAAAATGTTAAATCAATTGAAAAACAAGATATTTATCCTTTAAAGCATAAAGTGGTTAGAAAATGGAAATGACAAAGCTCAAAAGACCTCCATTAATGGAGTATGGACTAAGAGTCCCACCGGGCGTGCCAAATGTATGCATGAGAAGATTAGCTATGTTAATGAACATGAAATTAAACCTAGTAACTCCATGATATAACTAACTTATCATAAACATCAAGATGAGTGCTAAACAAGATAACTTCTACAATAATGAATTAAACTAAAACACTATCATTTTATCTCTAACTACTCTATGATTACTTAAAACATAAATTGAACCTAGTTAAACCTATGAGCAATCAAATTAGATTTGTTGTTTGCTTCAATGGAGGTGAAGAGGTCTCTCTAAAATGGCTACAAGGCCAAGTTAGATACCCTCCTACTAACCTAGCATGAAGGTATGGATGCAAGATGGAGGAGTTTCAACAATGGAGGATAGCCAAGATCAAATGCCTTATTAGCTTGGCTAATGCAAATGAGGTCTAATGCCAAGATCTCCAAATGTGAGAGAGAAGGACCATTTGAAAGGAAAGCCTTAGGCTTGTATTTATAGTTTTCCATATGGGAGAGTTTGGAATTCTAAGGCATGTGGGACAAAAGTCCAAAAAGCACTTTTAGATTAGATTAGGATAAACATGTTTTAGGCTTAGTTAAGCTTGGTTTAGGCTAGTTAAACTTGATTAGCAAGTGATTAGAGACTCTTTGAGAGTTGGGAGGGGTCTGGTTAATCATTTGAGATTGATAGATAGCTTAGAAGCCTATAGAAGTGATCCAGAGAGAAATAAGAAGATATTTAGCTAATAAAAGGGGGTTTATTAGCCAAATGGGTTGAATATAAGAGGAATACGACCAAGAAGGTGTCGTAAATGGGCATCCAAGAATGGAGCGAAGAATGGTTAATTGTTGCAAAAAAGACAAGTTCTCCTTTCCCAATCCTCCTTGGGTATAGTCCATCTATCGGTTTCACATCGAAGATGATGTGATCCGGTCCTCAGTTGAGCCACTAAAATCCTTGCTTTACCCTTGATAGCTACCCCTAGATAAACTTTTTCATCATGCTCCCAAGTGGGGTTAAATTCTTTGATGTAGTATGCTTTCTTTCGACCAATCTGCTTTGTCCACATGGCAGTCCTAAATTTTTCTATCACATAGTTTTTATTTCCTTGTTATTGTTAGGACACTCCTGAAAGTTGATGCCCCATTTGTTCATCCATTTGTTGTTCTGCTTCATCCAAGTTTTCTTTCTACGCTCTAATTTTTCCTCCACAACCATTTTGGGCCAGCAATGATTATCCATGCTTTCAACCTTTTTCAAATAACTTAGCAACCGAGTTATTGTTGATGCTTCCATTGGGAAAGTACCGCTTCAGCCAACAAGATCTCATAAGTACGACTTTAAGAGTGCTTGTGATTAGATGTTTCTGGATTCTTTCTAATTGTCTCCACCCATGATTTGACATGCTACTCCCCATACTTCGCAACCATAAAGGGTAACTGGGATGACCAACAATCTAAAAGGGTTTTCTTAGTTTTCCAGTCCCAAAGTTCAGTTGTCCTACACCTATTTTGAAGTAGGTAAGATGCTTTCCAACCCCCTGTATCATTTTTGCTCTACAAGTCTCCCAACTAAGCTTGTTGTGCAAATCAATCCCAAGATATTTGTATTCTGTTACAATTTCCAACGGGCTCCCTAAAAAAGAATCTCATGGAAGACTTGACAAGAGAACCAATAAAAGCCATACACATGCCAAAACTACAAAACCTTAAAAAGCCCCCAAAAACAAAACAAAAAAAAAAAAACAAAACATCCTTCCAAAATTCGAGAATAATTCTTTGATTGATTGAAGAGCCTATCTAATCCGAATTTTTTTCGAGTTAGCAATTAATTGAAAGCAACGTTGGCGGAAGCTTCGTCGCCATCTCCGCTGATCTCTATGCAAACTTATTTCATCTTTATTGCAGATTTTCCTCTCACCAACCAACTTTGATTAAGGTATTCATTTCAATTACAGCTACAATTGTTCAGATCCAAATATAATGATCTTCAACAATTGAAGTCGGAAAAAAATTGTGGAGCAGAATAAGTTGCCATTTCTTTATTACAGAATGGCTTAAGCTGCAGTCGGGAAACAATTCATCAGGTTGGAGAAAACTGTACAGATTTTGTGGGTATCATGGATATTGCAGGTTATATGGAGACCCCCAAGAGGCTTTATCAAGTTTGGAAAGGAAGAAATGTAAAGTGCAATTTCAACCCTGTTCTTAATGCTTGAATTGCAGTTCTTATTTGTTTGCAAAATATGAAATATTTATTGTTTAATACTGATTTCTATTCCTTAGAAGTTTAGGTTTAATATAGCTTTTTTAAGATAAATTCTGCAGTAAGAAATGAATGATATATGTTCTTGATTTTAAGAGTGAATACAAATTATTATAGGTAATAAGGTAATGTGTTGTTTGTTTATAATAATTTATTTTGACTGTAGAATAAGGAGCTGCTCAAAACTTAAATGCGCCTACATGAAATTTAGATACTGCCTTGAGAATCAGTAATCTCTCATATGGTTTTGTCAGGGTGTCATCATCCTAATTTCATTAATTTAAAAATAAAGACAAAAATATAATTAATGTTTTACAAAAAAATGGTTTGTGGGTATTCAAGTTGCTAATCAAAATGCGTGGAATCACTTCAATGAAAACATGCCAACAATATACTGTTCCTAAAAGACCTTTCCTTAATGAAATCCAATATTTTTACAATGACTTAAATCTAATAACCTACTTTCAGGAATGAGGAAAATCAACTTACCTCGTTTCTATCTTTAATACAGTATTGTTTTCATTGTTTATAAAACTGATGTTTCCAAAGACATGCTATGACTTTTTCCAATTCAACCGGATCTGTTTTCATTTTTCAATCGATGTTTCCAAAGTAGGCAATTATATAAAATGATTTTTACCAATTTAACTCTATCTCCAACATTGTTTTGAAAGATTTTAGTTAGATGAGCGTATTTTTCTGATTTGTCACTGGTTGGTTGTTATCTTGTTCAGTATTTTCCGCTTCAGTATTTTTGTGAAGTGAGGATGAATATCGAATGAATGAATCATTCAGTGTCTTTATTTATGTATGGAGGAGTGAGTTGCATCTATTTCATCCCCAAAAAAATCTAGTCTCCGATTTAGTATTATCTCTTTCAGTTTACTATTATATATATATTAGTGGTAAGTTCGGAGTTTATTTTTTTCCCTATTGTTTTTTTGGAGTCTAGAATGATTCTATTTCCACTAATCAAAGAGAGATTGATGGAGAAAGTAATTGAGCTACTAATGGATGTGATATGTAGAAAATCCAAGATAAGAACATTAATATTTCTTGGTATGCATCATATAAATGTATTTAAGATGTCTTTACTAATGGTTCATATAGGTGTATTTAAGATATCTCTATTAATGGTTCACTAGTGGTAGATGAGTATATTTGCTTTTTGATCTCTTCACTTGCTCAAATTTCCCTCTCATTTTTATAACTTATTCTAATTTCTCAAAGCCTTTATCAGATTGAGAAATTTGTAACCCAAGGAAGAATGATAACTCACCAAGCATGGACATCTCAAACTCCTTTTGCATTTCCATAGCAAAATCTTGACACATTTTGTCACTACTACCTCCAAAAATAATATCATCCACATAAACCACAACAATTAATTGATCATCACCTTCAGTCTTGATGTAAAGATTGCTATAAGCAATTCCCCTTTTGAAACCTTCTTGTTGTAGATACTTGTTGATTCTTCAATACCAGGGTTTGGGGCTTGTTTCAGCCCATAAAGTGTTTTCTTTAGCTTGCACACATAATCCTTATCTTTTGATAAGAGGAACCCTTTTGGTTGTTCAATATATACTTCTTCCTCTAAATTTTCATTGAGAAAGGATGACTTGACATCCATTTGATAGACTTTAAAGTTCTTAAAACAAGCAAATGCCAAAAACATTCTAATATCTTCTAGTCATGCAACATAAGCAAAAATTCTTCAAAATTAATACCTTTAACTTGAGCATACCCCTTACAAACTAATCTTGCTTTATTTCTCACTACTTGTCCATCTTCATTTTGCTTGTTCCTAAAAACCCACTTGGTGTTAATCACATTTTTGTCTCTTGGTCTTGGGATAAGTTCCCAAGTCTCATTCTTTTTAATTTGATTCAACTCTTCTTCCATAGCCTCAATCTAATGTTTTTCTTCGCTTTCTTCTGCAAAATTCTTAGGTTCTATTTTAGATAGTAAGGAGAGGTTTGAATGTTCTGATGCATTTGTTAATCTTCTTCTAGTTTGTACTCCAATATCTTTATCACCAAGAATTTGACTTTCTAAATGGTTCTTCTAGAAAAATCTAGATGGTGCCTTTGTATCTTTTCGTTCAATCACTTCTTTTCATCTTCTTCTTCTCCTTTTTCTTCTTTGCAACTTGTTTCCTTTGGGTAATCAATTTCTTGTGCTCTTTCCTTTTGATACCTTACTTCATCCACTTTTACATTTTCACTCTCAACAATCTTGTGCAATCTTTTATTATAACATCTATAGGCCTTGCTTCTTGAAGAGTAACCAAGGAAGATACCTTCATCAGATCTGGAGTCAAATTTTCCCAAATCCTCATCATCTCTTCTTATGTAGCATTTGCTTCCAAAAACTTTGAAGTACTTAATTGTAGTTGGTCTACCCTTCCATAGTTCATAAGGTGTTTTACTATTGTTGATTCTTATTTTCCCTCTGTTCAAAATGTAGATTGTTGTATTAACTGCTTCTCTCCAAAATGTGTAATCGACAACTTAGATTCATTCAACATTGTTCTTGCCATCTCTTGAACAGTTCGATTCTTTCTTTCAACAACTCCATTCTGTTGTGGAGTCCTAGCAGAGAGATGTCTCCTTATTCCATGATGCTCACAAAATTCTTCAAATTCATTTGAAGTAAATTCTCCTCCTCGATCTGATCTTAGGACCAATTTCATTTTCAACTAAGGCTTTGAATGCCTTAAACTTCTCAAATGCTTCGGATTTCTCCTTTAGAAAAGTAACCCATGTCATTCTAGAATAATCATCAATTAGCAACATAAAATAACTCTCACCTTGCAAACTTTGTGTCCTTGTAGGCCCATAGAGGTCTATATGGACAAGTTCTAATGGTTTTGATGTTGAGTACTCCTTTGATTTGAAGCTTTCCCTTGTTTGTTTCTCGTGTTGACATTGCTTGCAGATAGTGTTTGAAGGCTTAACAATCCTTGGCATATCCCTTACAACTTGCTTAGTGCTAATTTTTACTAGATTATCAAATTTTATATGACCCATTCTTCTATGCCATAACCAACTCTCATTTGTTTGTCCCATGTAGCATTTTTCTCCTTTGATCTCACTAAGGATGTAAAGGTTATTAGTTGTTTTGCTTGCATCTGCAACTAGTTTTCTTGTACTCGCCTTCCTGATTTCACAACCTTCATCATGAAATGTGAGGGTGTGTCCTTGATCACACATTTGACTAACACTTAGAAGATTATGCTTCAACCCTTCAACATACAAGACATTCTCAGTTTTTGTTTTTCCATTGTCAAGGCTAAGAGTACCTTTACCAATTATCCTTGTTGTAACATTGTCTCCAAATTTTATTGTACCTCCATTTACTTCTTTCAAAGTGAGGAATTTGCTCTTGTCCCCTGTCATGTGGCTTGAGCAACCACTATCAATGTACCATTGATTTCCTTCATTTTGAGCATGAAAGACAATTTGTACAAGCATGGATTTCTCCTTCTTCTTTTCTTGCTCCTACTTCTTTTCCAAACTTTTGCAGTTTCTTCCTTTTGTTTATCCATGGCTTCCACTTTCTTGTTCTGCCTAGGAGGTTCCACAAAACCACTTCTACAGAAGTGTGTTGTATGTCCATAGTTGTTGCACTTATAACATATAACATTGTAATCCACTAAAGGAGCAAATGAATTATAGTTCCTATTTGAGAACCCATAAGGACTTATGTTCTTGTTCCAACCAAAATTTCTTGCATGAGTCCTACAATCTATTGCTTTATGACCAAAGTGATTACATGAAAAACAATAACCAAAGAAAGAGTTTTGAAACCTGGTCATGTGATACTACCTTGGAGGAAAAGATCTTTTGATTTTGTCCTTGTTGTCTTTGGGAGGAATGTTGGTATTTTGTGGAACATGATTTTCTTTCTTCTTATTGCTTTCATTTTTATGGGACTTTTGAGAGCATCTGCATAGCTTTTTGGCTTTTCTTCATTTACCTTCTTTGGTGGCTCTTTGGGATCTTCTTTGGTAGTCATCTGATTTTCTTTGTACCCAAGACCAGTCTTGATAAATGGTGACCTCTGGCCATTGATGATATCATCTAATATTTCAGTACTTTTTTCAAACTTGAGGCTTCTATTCAACTTAGTAGTTGTTTTCTCTAGTTCCTTCCTTAAGGAAACAATTTCAGACTCTAGCCTCTCACAATTTTCTTCTTTTGTCTTCAATTGGATTCTCACCTCTTCCTCTATTATTTTTGCCTCTTCAAGTTGAATCTTTAGGTTAATGATCATTTTTTCTGATTCCTCAGGGTTTTGTGACATTTTTGCTTTTGAATCACAATCCTCTTCTTCATATTTCTGAAGTTGTAACTTTTGTTTTAGATTCTTTTTCTTAAGCTTCTTGATCTCATTTAGGGCACAAATGAGTTCTTCTTTTAGATCCACTTCCCCATCTATTTCGGCATTTTCTTCCTTTTCTGAATCCTTCTCTTCATTTCTTTTGTCTTCACTTTCCAAGATATCCCCTTTTGATTCTATTTCCATGAATAGAATTTCTTCTCCATCACTAGCGGAGATACTTTCATTACTCTCTTCAAATGAGCTACTTTCCTCTTTGGAATAGAGGTTTTTCTTGTGCTTATGAAAGTTCTTTTTTTTCTCAGGTTTTCCTTGTTTGTAGCTCTTTTTATATTGATGATGTTTGCTACCTTTCTTCATGTTATGATCTTCTTCATCATCACTATTTTCACTTTCTGCATATGGACATTTAGTGGAAAAATGTCCTACTTTTCCACAATTAAAGCATTTAAAGGGCAACTTACCTTTGTACTTTTTGGATCCTTTCTTAAGCTTCCTTACAAAATGAGCTTCCTCTTCATCTGATTCATTGTTGGAGCTATCACATGGCTCGAGATTTTTATTCTTCATCTTCTTTGAGGCTTTGAAGGTTGCCTCTCGCTTTGATGATTTCTCCTTTTGGTTCTCATTTCATATGCCATTAGGATCCCATGTAATCCATTCATTGTTAAAGTATCTAGATCCTTCATTTCTTCAATGGAAGAAACTTTGGCATAAATCCTCGGGGAAGAGACCTTAACACATTTTGCACAATCATTGCATCTTCCATTTTTTCTCCAAGACCTTTGATGGTGTTGACGATTTCATCCACACGAAGAAGATAGGTTGTAATGTTTTCTTCATCTTTCATTTTCAAACTCTTGAATTGTCTTCTACGAGTTTGAAGCTTGAATTTCTTCATTTTATCATCTCCTTCATAGATGTTTTTAAATTTGTCCCAAATTTCTTTTGTTGATTCACAATGCATTAATTTGACAAACTCTGGTTCTAATAGACCACACAAGATTTCATTCATATCTATTACATTATGTTGTCCAAAATGACCTCCTCGGGCTATTTCAATAATGTGTATTTTCATTTTGGAGTTGGAGCTTCTAGTTTCCTTTGTTTTAGTTTTTTGAGTTCTTCATGCATCATAACACGTTAGCCATAACTCATATTCTATGTTGCATTTCTTCCGCCCCCGAAACCCTAATGGTTTCGTTTGTGTTGAGTTTTCAGGTTCTTCGTGCATCAAAACTTATCGTGGTCAATGCATGTTCAATGTCGTGTGTATTTCACCCTTGAAACCCCGATGGTTTCCTTTGTGTCGATTTTTCAAGTTCTTTGTGCATTAGAACATGTTGTGGTTAATGCATGCTATATGTTACATGTTCTTCGATCCCAAAACCTGGCGGTCTTAGTGTATCACGTTTTTGGGGTTGCTCGAAAGATGCATTTTGTCGAATTTCTTGTGTCAAAATTTTCGTGTGCTCAACATGTGTAATGTCCTCACAATGTTTTGGATTTCTCAAGGTGCAAATCAGGGGTCGAAAACCCGACAATGACAGTGTTTAAATTGAATCACGTGCATTTAATGAAGAAAGGTGTCCTTACCTTATACAACAAGAAAAGTGACGTGGGGGATGGTCTTGTAAGGGTGCCCATGCATGTATTCAAATATTTAATGTATGTTGGTGGTTGAAGCAAGAAATCCAAGTTTCCATCTCTTTTCCCTCCTCTCTATCCCATATATATATATATATATATATATATATATATATATATGTCAAGTTGTGCACATTTCTAAAGGGTGAACCATCTTAGAATACATGTACAACATTTCAAAGTGATTGCAAAAGTATTTTTGAGTTGCAAGCCTCAAATTTGGGCTCTAAATGGTGTTTTTTCCTTCTTCCACTCCATTGTAATGGTTTGTGCATACTTCAAGCAATAAAATCTGGTTTTGTGGTTATTTCTCTACCCTGGCTTTTTTATTGCAATATTACCTCTCTATTGTTGTTGTGGTGTGTTGTGCATGTCTTTTCTCCTTTACAGGTTCTAAATTTGTTATGCATTGTGTGAAAAGGGAAGATTAAGTGTTGTTTTTGTCTATGGCATAGTTGTTGCCCTCTCCTCCTTCATTTTCTTCCCATTTTCCCTCATTGATAGTATATTTCCCCCTTTTTATTGGTGTTATCACCTCTGTTTAGCTTAGGATTTCCATTTTATGCATCCTTATAAACCTCTCCTCTCTCCTTGGTCTCTTGGAATGTCTAAATTAAGAGTAGATAGATGTGTTTTTAGCTTTAGGAGTAGTTTTAACACTAGATTTAGGTAGAAGAACCAACATTAAATGGAGGTTGATTTCAGTTTGTAAAACCCACATTGCAGATATCATCCCATGTTGCCTCAAATTCTTAGATCTTCATGATTTAGGGAAGGCTACAATTCGAGCTCCAACACATTGTTTTCACTAGCCTTCTTTCTAGCTATATCCGTTGGTGGAGATGATGGAGCTACATAACCACTCACAACTGATTGCCAAATATAAAATCCAAGAGCCATTATATAATTTCACATTCTTATGCTCCAAAATGCATAGTTTGTTTTATCAAACAATGGAGCTCTATTTGAGGAGAAACCTTCTTGACTAGCCATGTGTGCTCTCGAGATCTACCTTCTAGTGGTTAGACTATTTTTAAAGGAACCCACTCGATACCAATTGATGAACACATACTTATACTTGGGGGTGAATCAATATAAGATAATATTTTACTTATTAAAAACTTAATAACCATAATAACAATAATCACACAAGATATAACAATTATGAAACACAAGATTTATGTGGAAACCCTTTCGGGAGAAAACCATAGAGAAAAGACTACTTGGATCTATTGTCCAAATCCAGTCATAAAATAATAAAAGTCTCTTACAAAAATTTGTAGGCACCAACCCACTAGAGACACCAATCCCCACCGTTAAGCAATTTGTAGGCACCAACCTATTGGAGACACCAATCCCCACTTCTAAGCACCAACTTAGCAAGAGACACCAATCTCTTCTCTTAGGAAGCACCAACCTCCAAAAACTTCTTAAATAGATCTCCTTCACAAAAACATTCCTTTAATGGGAGTCTTGGAAATCGAGAGATTAAACAAGCCAAAATTGATATTCAATATTGATTTGCTGTGTAACTTAACTATTACAATGGCTATTAAATAGCCATGGATACGAGAAAACAACTTCCTATAAAGAGGAAGCACTAATAACAAACAACAAACCATAACCCATTTAAATGAGTTACGAGTGTAACCAAACAATATGCGAATCGATATTGTTATATATGATATAATCATAATCATTGTTTGGCTATACGGTAACTAATTACCATGGAGTACTAAGTATTTCCTAACATTCCCCCTAGTGTGAACATGGGAGAAAACAATCACACTTTCTTTGCAGCTTGTCGCTCGTGCGTGCTCATGATCTGGATGGTTTTACAGACAACCAACAACCTCAACAAGGATGGTTTTACAGGACAACCAACAACCCAAATATCATGATGTTGCTTTTCCTTGTGCTTTCGTCTATCCACTATGTTTTTCCTTCAGGGAATTATGTAGGAAATCACACTGAATACAAATTTGAAAAGAGGGAAAAGTGAAAATGGAACATTGAAACCATGTTCCCCCTCAATGTGAAATTTTCACTTATTCAACACAAAACAGAACTCTGAAATCATACTACACACAACTAAAACAAACTGCAACTTTGATATGAAAGCAAACTCACACTCACACAAAATTCCACCACAACTTCGTGTGGCCCCGCGTTGGTGGTGACCGACAAGAGGTCATTTGATTGACCTCCATTCTCCTGTGCCTCCGCGTGCCTAGTCTCATGATGCTAGCTCAATGAAATTTGAACATGAAACACATTTGTTTCCACATTGAGCTTATTCTTTTCTTCCCTCCCATAATGTGAAACACTTTATTCTCTGGACGTTAGGTAACACTAAAAATAGTACAGTAAAACATTTTTTTAGTTTCAAAATTTTGACTATAAAAAATGACAACTTTATGAAATTTGACAGTAGGACTAATTTTGATGACATAATACTACAAATTTCACTATGACATAACAACTCTAACTTACAGTGACATGTTACGACGTAATTTTTCACAATACTATCATGACAATTTAGATCAACGACACAATGACTTTGATGAGGTGATGGTGACAATATTTATTCTTTTATGAACCTAACAATAGAATAAAAACACAAATTCAAAAGAAAAGCTTTAAAAATCCAATTTGAAGCTATGACATAGGAGACTTATATGACTCTTTTGTTTATTTTGATAAACTTCAGAGGAAACGACTCAAGACTCATATAATAGTCTAAGAATAACAATTTAATGAGATTTGTAAATTCTTGACCTATAGTAACATTTAAAAACTTATAACCTATTAAAAATAACAATAGACTTCGAGAATGACTCTCCACTCGCTCGAGTCACCACTCATAGTGGATATTGCAAAAAGATGAAGGAATGACTAATCGACCAGATATGACAAGTCACCAATCTACATATCGACAGGCCATATGAATATTAAACATAGGTAACTGACATATATACCACAAAACGACCCCACCAAAGTTGAAATTGCACGTTGAATCTACTAGAAATACACTTCCCTGATCTAGTTTTCTCAACAGAAGAATGAGACAACGTAGGACTACATGTTCAACGCATCAACGACTGAAGGAATTATACACACCTTTTCTTTATTATGCATATGGGCTGAATTGATATATGCACGCAGTTCTAAAAACCGATAGATCATAGAATGCTTCACGAGGACATTGAGGAGACAACGTGAAATATTCACCAAAACGTACATTGATCTGCTTCACATGTGAGAAAGAAGGTATACAGACTATATGGAGCTGTAAAATGAGAAATCTTCAACAGTTCCCAAATACCATATCATTCATTAACAAAGCTACCCATAACCAATTAATTTGCAAAAGACTTTTATGACTAGATAGATCAATCACTCTGATACCAAATCTTGGAAATCAGAGATTAAACCAACAAAATTGATATTCAATATTGATTTGTTGTGTAACTTAACTATTACAATGGCTATTAAATAGCCATGGATATAGGAAAACAACTTCCTATAAAATAGGAAGCAATAATAACAAACAACAAACTATAACCTATTTAAATGAGTTACGGGTATAACCAAACAATATGTGAACTAATATTGTTATATATGATATAACCGTAAACATTCTTTGACTATACGGTAACTAATTACCATGGAGTACTAAGTATTTCCTAACAAGGAGAATGGGAGGGTGATAGATAGGAGGTACCCTCCCCCTCCACTCCCATCCCTAAACTATCTTATCTTATTGGGATTAAATATTAGTTCAAAATTCAAACCCATTTCGTCACACAAGTCATTCCATCACACAAATTTCAAATAGAGAAATATTGTTTCCACATTAAAAACAATGAAAACTAGAGAAAACATATAATAATTTTTTAAAAATTGGATCCAAGTATCTCCCATTCTCTTCCTTGACCCCAATCCCCTCCCCTCCCCAATGGGATATAAGCCCGAGATACCTAGATATAGAAGCCCCCAACTACAACTATATAGATGAAATGAGAGGATGAGATGAGAATCATTTTTCGTCTCATCGCCAATCCCCATAGATTATATGGCCAAGTTGATTCAAGAACTTAATTTTCTATCTATATCATTATTTATACGAGGGGTGGGGATAGATAGATGGGCATATCCTAGAGAAAAGAAAATAGAGGGTGAGCCATCTATCTATACTATCTATATAGAGACCATCTATACTCTATATAGGGCCAACTAAACCATATAGTGACAAGCTAAACTATATAGCGTCAAGGGGTCGAGCCCTTAACTATAACTAGATCTAGATATCTTAATCTTACATTTTTCTTGTGGACATGATCGATATACCATATAGAGAGAGGTCGACCCCAATCTCCCCCCTCGATCTGGACCAATGAATTGAGCATAAATATTTTGGACACGACTTACATATATAGAGAGAGTTCGACACTAAAATATTCAAGAACCCTCCTATTGATATGTTACCTCAACCCTAACCCCAACAATACGAGTTTAGGGCTTGGGTTGAGTTTGATCTACCCTAGTCGTTGTGCATTCTTTCTAATTGCAGGACTACCTATTATCTATTGATCGATTTGGAGATTCTTTCTTCTCATGTGATTGGAGATTCATTCAAACACTCAAATAGAATAGAGGGCCGGGCGAACAAACATCATGCTCATGTTACGTATAGAATCCATTCGATCATGTAGATGACGTATAGAATTCATCACGCGATGGATTTGTGTTGCGATCGACATAACTCGAGATATTATATATAATACATACATACATACATACATATATGTATATACATACACACACACACACACGACAACCATTTAGATATATGGGAATTTGGGGACTCAACTCCATATTTTCCTCGGGGGTAGGGGGCACATGACCTTGGGTACTCGTTATATCTCCTTCTACATAATAATGGGGGTAATAAGTGTGTCACCCCATGATATAAATATGGCTCCCATAACAATATATACTCTTTGATGAGAATATGAACATTTCCACGATGTTGATTATTTGAAATAGATATTTATGGATCTATTATGTTGAGTAAAAATTAATCACATGTTTTGAACACAATACGTGCGCCCATCCACATGGAGAAGAAAAAATATCATAATTGTTAGAAATATCGTAGGATTAGTGTTCACATATTTATTTGTAAGGGTTAAATGTAATATTCATATATTACATTAGTGATTTAGTGAGATATTAATATCATATTTATGTGAGAAAAATAAAATAGTGTAATATTATTGATATGAGTTATCAAACAACTCATTATTAATAATATAGGTTGAATAATATTAGTTGTGAGTTTGTTGAATAAACAACACACATAGCTATTTAGAGTTGTGTGAGAGATTGTTGGGTTTGGGAGTGATTCTAGGAGAGATAGGTGAGTATATCGTGGGATTGAAGATTGGAGTTGAATCCTTATATTAAGGAGATCATTCTCTATATATTGTAAGATACTCACCGTGTTATTGCTCTATATATGTTGAATCAATAATATAGTGTGTTTATTATATAATTTGTGCTTTGTAATTTTTATATCTTCATTATTCTATTATTTCATGTAATTTTCACTATTCTAGATTAGATAAGATCTTAATTTAATATCATCTAGTATCAGAGCAGGCGAGATCAAGCTATGAGAGTCATTGCAGGATAAAATCGTGGCCTTTAGGATGCAGATCTGAGTTTTTTTGGGGCTTTTGTCGTTGTTTTTTCAATTATGGATTCGTAATAGAGGGATTGCCAAAAATTTCTCCAATTGATGTCGATTCTTCCTGATCGCCATTGATTCTACCTACGGATTGCCAGAGATCATGTGGATTGACATCGATCCTTCTGATCATCGACAATCACTGTGTAAAAATAACAATGAGATTTTTTCGCATTCACAGTACATTTTTCAAGCTTTCC
The DNA here is from genome assembly GCA_018340775.1 of Taxus wallichiana var. yunnanensis. Lineage (NCBI taxonomy): Eukaryota > Viridiplantae > Streptophyta > Pinopsida > Cupressales > Taxaceae > Taxus > Taxus wallichiana. The sequence goes on from CM031233.1 coordinate 170,275,260, forward strand.
AAGTTTAAATTGAGGGGGGATTTTCAAACTAAGCTTCGAAAGGAATTTTTGCTGAGTTAAGCAACAAACGATAGATGAAATAAAGGGAGGAGGTCAATTAGTGAGCTCTCGTTAGCTGCTTCTGAGTGATGGGCTATATAATGAATTTGTGTTATTTTGTTTGTTGTTGTGTGTTTGATTTCCGCCATGTGAAAACAAGAACACATGAAACATTCCTATTCAAAATTGTAATGTGTGAGCAATTTCTTGTATTTTACCTTGAATGTAAGAAGATGATGTGAACTAAATATGTATGCTGCTATGAAATGGTTTTGGTTCCATTATAAAACCTTCTTGTGAATTGTTGGTTCTCTTATAAAACCTTCTACAAAATGGTTGTTGGTTCCATTAGAAAACCTTCTTGTGAGTTATTGGTTCTCTTAGAAAACCTTCTATAGATTGGTTTTTGGTTCCACTAGAAAACATTATATAGAGTGGTTTTTGGTTCCACTATAAAACCTTCTTTCTACTATTTGTGGTTGGTGGTTAGCCAATATGTAAAACCATATGTAAAACATGAGCATGTACAATATAATTTTATCCCCATGTTTGCACTAAGAGGGGGAATGTTAGGAATATCTTAGGATTAGTGCTCACATATTTATTTGTAAGGGTTAAATGTAATATTCATATATTACATTAGTGAGTTAGTGAGATATTAATATCATATTTGTGTGAGAAAAATAAAATAGTGTAATATTATTAATATGAGTTATCAAACAACTCATTATTAATAATATAGGTTGAATTATATTAGTTGTGAGTTTGTTGAATAAACAACTCACGTAGTTATTTAGAGTTGTGAGATATTGTTGGGTTTGGGAGTGATTCTAGGAGAGATAGGTGAGTATATTTTGGGATTGAAGATTGGAGTTGAATCCTTGTATTAAGGAGATCATTCTCCTATATATTGTAAGATCACTCACCATGTAATTGCTCCAGATATATTGAATCAATAATATAGTGTGTTTATTATATAATTTGTGCTCTACAATTTTATATCTTCATTCTTCTATTATTTCATGTAATTGTTGCTATTTTAGATTAGATAAGATCTCAATTTAATATCGTCATACCAACTCGAGAGTAACAACATTAAAGACTAGCTTAAATGATAAAAATATTGATCAAAGCATAGATCATAAAAGGCATTCGATTGATTTCAATGAAATGATTAATTAAGCACATTAGTCCATAAGGTTAATGTTGATTAATAAATAATTTAAAGGTAGTTACTCAAGCTTAAATATATATTGTCACACATTCTTAAGTGATTCATTATTGGTCGCCAAAATCTACCTATGCCCAAACCATTGTCCTATTAAAATTAGCAAGTATTTTTTTCAATTTTAAGAGTTTCTCTTACCTTCCTTTTCCAATAATCATCTTCTTTTAATTTTTCCTCATTATCAAAAATTTAGTGTTTGGAGACAAGGGAATGTTCAATGAAAGAGGAAATATCTTGCTAAGAGTAATGAATGTCTCTAGAGTGTTCTTCAATTTTAACCCCACATAGGGTTTTTCATAAGAACAAGGAATTGTGTAGACACATTTTTGTAACATATGATCTAAAGGATCTTTTGTAAAACCTAGAGAAGTGTGAAGAGTGTTATGGGGTTTGAATGTAGTTTGAATACCAAACCTTCTCATGATTCTAGCTATTTTTTCATAGATCATTTAATGTAGGGGATGGTAATCTTATGGGCTTCAAAGATATTGCTCAAATATCTTTGGTTATTGAGGTTAGCCTTCAAGAAAGTTTTTTTGATTTCCTATTTTTATGACCATTCGTCATTAAGAATTTTAAGATGTGATCCTTCTCATGTTTGAGATGATTTGGGTTAGAGATTCTTGAAAGCCCTAGTTCTTAAAGCGTTGAGTACAACATTTTTATAGCAGGGCACCTATTGTGTGAGCCAACTTGAAGATACAAACCATGTCCATTTTATTTCGTAAACCTCATGAGATAAAGAACCATCCAATTTCTTTGAGACAAAGACATCAAGGTTTAAAGATAGAATACTATTTTCCTCTTTCTCCATTGCTTTAGATTGGGTTTGATTTGATTGTAATTTTAAATACACCACAAATTTATCAAGTTCATCACTACCATGGGACCACCATTGGTCATCTATAATCCTATCCTACCAATCATATTTTAGAGGATAAGATTTCAAAGCTTTCAACTCAAATGCTTGATGAATAAGTTAACAATAGGTGACGATGGTGATCCCATAGGTACTCCCTTAAATTACTCATAAATTTCCCCTTAGAAGGTAAAGAAAGTTGACCACAAGCATAATTCCACTAAATTGTAGTTTGGCAATCATTGATATCATAGATGACTTTTATGGTTTCTTCACATCATATTTCTACATATTTAGTGAAACTACATAAAAATCATTGGAATACCATCATCCGTAACCCCGCATTCCTTGATTTTAAGTACAACATGTTTTGATTTTTAATGAAACAAGAAATGTTAGGCCCACTAAATGCTCTAATTTTCTTGCCAAATATGTAGTAAGATGATTGATGGGATAGTTCCTTGTAGTGACAAGTGGTCTAAGAGGGACCTTGGTCCCCTCTTTGTGAATCTTAGGTGCAATGTTCCTTTAACTCTACAATATCCGCTTCATCATCAAAAAACAATAGTGCAAATATATTAAATGAAGGAAAACCATTTATTTATTTTTATCACTCCCAATGGGAGAATATTCTCATGATCTTATTTTAAAGAGGCTTAAACACCTTCTCATGTAGTGGGAAATTATAATGATTAATAAGGGGTCTTAGGGTTTTGTGTAATAATAAATTTTAATAAACTACAAAAAATATCTTCTCTCAAAATGTGGATTATTAACAACATAAGAAGACCATTTCTAATGTGGTGAGAGGTGGTGGGGTTAGACTTGATGCGGCTACAATGCATTTTTTATGGCCATATGCCATAGTGTAAGTGGTGGGTCTGTTTCAACAATCGGTTCTAGTTGTATTTTCTATTATCACTCGACGTTTTTAATTATAATGCATGAGATTATTCAGTTGTATAAATTCCTAAATACTCTCAAAAACATTCGTTGAATAAAACTAGGAAGAGCATGGAAACATAACATGCAAACTTCTGGGATTGTAATTTATCTCGCAACGACTACAAGAAAATAAAGTGTTACCTCATCCACGAAAGCCCTATCTTAACCCTTTTAATATTGCACTCATATAGTAATCAATCTCCACCTTTATTTAAAAAGGATCTTTTTATCAGTCCCATTATATTGGAGGTGTTACCTCCTTTTTAAAACACAAGGTAATATAACAATAAAAGGGTGTGCCCCATAATTAAATTGTTTTGGGACAAAACTCGAAACAAGGTACGATTCTTTCTTATCATCTTAATTCAGCTATTTATGGGGCACGACTCTTTCCACTCATTTTTCGTATGACCAACATTATACTAGTTATCGCACCCAAGTGGTGCAATGAAGAAGACGCTGAAAGGGAGACATAAAAGAAGTTAAAGTTGAAGGAGTGAAGGGGAAACATTATAGGGAGAAGAAGGGAGATGCGAGAAGAGGATCGAGGGAGGAAAAATGAAGGCATAAACATTCCTAAGAAAATTCCATTATTCCACAATGGAAAGTGTTACTACATGGAAGAGTGGTTGGTGGAAGGTGTACTTGACATTGGGCTTCTCTTCAAAGGCATGGTGGCATTTTGCATGACTGCGGTTTGAACCACGAATCCTACGTGAAAGCTCCCGGTATGATCTTTACTTGCGAGGAAGACAATCACAGAGCATTTGAGGTCTCGGAAATGACTTCATCTGCACCGTAAGCCTCCCTCAACATTTATGGCAAGTTCACCACGTGTTTTCTACATCTTGAACTGAATCTAATTTTGGGGACTATTTATTTAGTCAACTAGGGTTCAATTAGGTGTCTATTAAAATTGTAGAAGAGAGCATGTAAATAAATATTCATTCCTATGTGTTTTCTGTTTCCTATGAGATGCTTTTGAGGAATCGTATTTTTCAAGTGAGCAATCTTGAAAACTAGTTTTGGGTGATTGAAAATTAGTAGAATTTGTCATATATTGTTGATAGAAAATTATGAAGAAATGACATACTCCCGCTTTGTGCCACAAGACCTCCACCTTAATTCAACTATTTATGGGGTACGACTCTTTCCACTCATTTTTATGTATGTCCAACATTATACTATTTATATTTTATATTAATAAATTGAAAAAGATTATATGTTGTTTATATATACCTTCTATAACGGTAAAGAATCCTACCTCGTGTTTTTCCTTCAATTTGAAAAACCAGAACTCTACAAGAAATGAACAAAATCGTTCATGTAAAACATTCTTAGTAAGTATATACAAAGAACGACGCCATTGTAAGGAGACTGTAATAGTGGTTATCCATCAAACCCTCGATCCGCGAATGGTTTTTATCAGAAATATGGCTTTTTCTGCTACAATTTTAGTGAACACTCTACTCATTAGGGCATTCTACAGTCTGGCTAGCGGTAACGTGAAATCTCAACCATATGTTTTTATCAAGATTTTTTTTTTTGCTTGTAAAATAAAATGAATGTATGTTGTTTAAATCGAAAATTAAATTCCTGCTTAAAGCCTTAAATCTGGTAGCTGTTTCGAAGTAAGAAGGTTAACGTGGAACAATTCTCTTTTGATTTTGTGTTTTTGGGAGGCAGTGCATTTATATGACCGGTTGGTCCAAAAACTGGGCGCTTATGATTTGCCAAATTGTCTCTGTTTAAAGCCCTAGACCTGAATGGTGGCCTATGTTGTATTTTTATTGTATATTCGTGTCATTTGCATATATCCTTCCTTGTTCCGTGCCTCTTCTGGAAGCTTTCCTTTCTCTCAAAGCTTCCTTTTCTCTTTCTTATCTGAGAAGCTTCCCTTTGTCTAGAACCTTCTTTGTATATTATTGTACTCTATAAAAGACCTAATACAATCAAGCGTATGTCACATGTATCAATTGCAACTATTTGTTGTCTCTCTCATTGCCGGAATTTTGCTCATATCAGTTGTAACCATATGCTCATATCACTGAATGCAAGGTAGATTTATTTTCTCCATCCTAAGATGATCATCACTATATTCGTTCCTGAATGCTAAGGGAGGCTTTACACTCCTAATTATAACCAATAACATATGTGTATGGTAATCATAAGATGTGGGTCTACGAATGGTTTTCTGAGTATAGGGTACATTTCATAGTCATACTCACAAATTCAAAAATCTTAAAAAATTGAAATGAGTTATTAATATATTATAACATCAGGACTTTAATGAATATGAGGCTGTTTCTCTCAGCGATCCTCTTTTTGATACTCTTGCTTGCAAATCTATGCTCCTATTCTTTGTTTTTAATGTGACTTTTCTTTTTCAAAATCTTGCTGATGCATTCTGCAAGTTCTCCAAATTTCGTGTTTATTGTTTTTGGTTTTGATGAGTATGAAGGGGCTCAGGTGGGATCTATTGATCTTCTCAGGCACAGGGTATACCATATACAACTGTTTACTTTAAAGTTCATTGAAGCATGGGATGTCTATTGAGGTGTTGTGAGATATCAGAGGATGTGTTCTGCCTGCTCAAGATGTTTCTAAAGATCTCTGTTTCTGAGATGTAGACTTGTCTTAGGAATGTGTACCCTTCCTCTGGACACACATTTTTGTGTTTCAGTGCATGCTTGTCATCCTCAAAAGCTAGAATGAAATCTGTATCAGAGCAGAGCTTACTAAAGCATTTGCCATAGCTTTATCTACTTACAACTTCCCAAATTGTATTAAAAAATAAAAGATATAAAATCAGGAATGAAAAAATCAAAATTGAGCTGCCACCATCATGATTGCAGAGGTCTTTAAACTGATTGTTAATGCTCTCTGTTGGTTCTTCACAAGTGAGTTCTAGCCTAAATTAGATTGAGAAAATTAGATTGAGATTGACTAGTAACAATATCCATAAGCTAGTTAGGGAGAATTTAGAAAATTAGATCCGAGGATAGCCAGTAAAAATCTCCATGAGCAAGTTAGGAGAGAAAATATAAAAGAGAAATGTATCTTTGTTCTCTCCACACGTAGGCAAGCCGTAAAGAGTAGAAATCAGTATATGCTTGAAAAGGAAAATTCCTCTCCATTCCATCTGCAACTCAACTGATAAAGATCTGCAAAAATGACAATGCGAATTATAAAGCGTTGACATGTCATTAGGTCATAAGCATATAAATCTAGTGTTCGACAGGGAATTTTCCCATACGTTTGTTGTACCTTAGGATGTGGGGATCTGTATGGGACATCCCCATATGTCCTCACGAAGTAGTAGACATGTCTCGAATTTACCAAGGATGTTCGATCTCAAATAGGAAACATATGCACGGTTCCTATTAATGCAAGAAAAAAAGCTAAAAATGATTTCTTTTTAAAATTTTCAAGTTATGGCCTTTTCCTAGTTGAAATTACATTAGATTGAAGGCATTTATCCCTCTATCCATAAGAAGCAATTTTTTTCAGATGTTGGTATCTTTAAGGGATTTCTAGGGCTCCAAGATCAATTATTTTTCAGTCTATTTTAGCATCTAGAGGTATCAAGCATGGGCTAACTTCTATAATAATCTGAATAGACGGTGATGAAATCTGTGAGAGGATGCCCTCCTATGTGGACGACCACTAAGACACCCCATTCCTCTTATCCTCACCCTCGAAGTAGAGGGTCAGCTGCTCTTAATAGTTCACGTTCCAGAGTACAAGGGTAAATGTGTATTACCAATTTTCTCCCCACATTCAAAGGATTGTTGCTCTTGAATGTTAGGAGAGGTATTGGTAGGACTAGTTTGCTTGCTCCCAAAGATTATTCAGCCATGTCCTAGTCATCATTTTGAGGACATCACAACCTTTTATTCACCCCTTCATGCTGATTGATGAAGATAACAGCCCTCTTTTGCTCCCAGTTGTGCTGCGGATAGTTAGAAAAATCGTTTTCAGCAACTAATCGACACCCAAAATTTTACTTGGAAATCAGGAATTGGCAATTTCTTGGCATTAGTCAGCAACTTTTTGCTACTTTAAACCACATTTATATCCATTAAATAAACTTAAATTAAATTTAAAACATTGTTAAATGACATGAGAAGTTACATTAAAGCTATATTAAAGAAAAGGCATATATTTTTATTGATAAACAAGATGAAATTTGTTTGGGAGCTACAAGAAGAGGTTCAAATAAGGTTATCACAATGTTATGAAATTCATTTGGGAGCTATAGATTGCTAATAGACTGCAACATTGCTAATATCCAATGATGATGGACAAGAAAGTGTTGTTCGAACTTCAAAACACTGATTCTATTCTCTTCTCCAAGCAATTTTTCCCAAAGCTTGTTTATTATACATTATTAGTATCAAATAAGGTTATCAACTTATAATGGTGCTCTTCAAGACGCTCAAACTCAACTTAGGAGCAATGTCGACTTTTCAAACACTTAAGAGTCTCAGGACTTATAGTCTTACACATAAGGATTCATGAACAATAAAAATAATTTAAAATGATTATGGTTTTGTAACCTATTACTCCTACAGGGTATGCCGCTGTATTCCTTGAAGAGAAAACATGATCTTTGAAACCCTAGCAAATTGGGAATCCTATCAGGCTCAAAACCCTAACAGGCAGTTACCAAATTCAGACAGACAATTCACAGAAAATGTTGGAAAATGACTTTTTTCTGTTTTGGACGTTTTATATATTTTCATGGTGATTTTTGGCGATTTTCAGTGATTTAGTTAGTGGCTAATGGCAAAAATAATTGCCAAAGATCAGCGATTAATCGCCATAAAAAAATCACGAATTTTTGGAAGATAAATTGTTTTAGGGCTGAATTACGACTTATCATCAATTTCTGCTGATTTTTTAAACAAAGGTGTTACGTATGAGAGCCTTGTATTCCATTGACTCCTAGTTCTTTAAGTGACTCTCTATCTTGAGCACAAGACTTGACTTTCTTAGGATTGGCTTGTTTTGTAGCACATAGCTTTGTGTTTATTGATTTTTCTAGGGCTTTCCTATTTGGGTTACGCATTTCTTTTTCAGATTTAGTTTTAGTTTTAGTTTTAGGTTTTCATTTTTCCTGGTGTAATTTTAGGACATAGGATTTACTATTGTAGCATGCTCTACTTTTGAGTCTCGTGAACCACTTGAGTCATTCACGGACATTAAAAGGAAAAAGCTGGTGAGACGAAAGCCCACCCGTGATTTTTCTTTATTTGGCACTAGAATTTCAGAACCAATGTACTTCCATGCAACGATGCATTGGGTTTGATGTGCCCTTTGTCAAGAAGATCTTGAATATAGTGTTAAATCTTATCATGCTACAAAATAGACCTAGCATGTGCACGGGGACCAATTTTTTTGGGGGCTTGGGTATGCTTGTACAAAAGTATATAAAATATAATAAATATAGCTAATTAAGCAGAATTAACCATATCATATGCATAGAGTAAACAAAGTAAGCTAAATAACCGCAAAACATATTGATAATTCAATGCCAAATGTCATGATATTCATTGATTGAACTTAGAACAAGTACATTGTGCAAATGTTACAATGTATACACAAAATTCAAGACAAATCAACATATTCATTATATTCATAATCACAATCCTTTCCTATGTATTCAACAAGAACATCATTAGAACTATCATGCGGTTGAGGAGTATCAATGCCGCTCCCACTAGCTCAATCATGTGAAATACACTTTAGCTTGAGGTCTACTAATGAAAGGTGGCCATTAGATGCTTTCAAGTTTGGATTCTCTGGATCTAATTTCCAACACTTTGTTTCCCCTTGCTTGTACCCTTCGTACTTGTGTGTTAGAAGGCATAGATTGGAATGCATGAAGACCTAAGTTACTAGGAAACGAGGACGAGTATGGAATGCAAAAATGCTGATTTTTAAAAATCCTTTGGTATGAAACGACACGAAAATGTCCACACACACATATATGAACTAAAATTGAGTATTTGCTCTCTCTCTCTCTATATATATATATAATGCATAATACTCAATTTTAGTCCATAAAAGATAAAATATTAAAAATATTGTGTTTTCATAACAGTTCAAAACATTCAACATGTTCATGAATCACGTGACATAAATGAGAGTTTCACTTATTCAAAATATCATTTCACAGACGACTTATTAGCGCATCAATCTCCTACATTGCATGTCTTAAGGAGTGTACCGAGAAAGGGATGGGGTTGATTTGTGGTATTTTAGGAGAGATGTCCATATGATTTTCTATTATACCTATCTATTCCTTCATGCTTTACCTTCGTGCCTCCTATGACGTCTCTGCAAAATCTTGAAACCACGAAACCCTAAAATATGGCCAAGTCCCAAACCTTGAAATGTCGAAATGTGGCTAAGTCTGAAATTGGATAGATCCTTCAAAACTTACAATCCATGTTATAGCTCCTAGATGTCCGAAACCACTCTCAAACATTACGGACGTGTGTGTGTGTGTGTGTGTGTGTGTGTGTGTGTGTCTATAACTTTAAGTATAAACATATACTTAAATGTTTATCTCATGTATATATCAGCTGTTTTAGGATTATTTTTTAGCTATTTTTAATTTTTTGTTTTGACTGCTTTTTTTTTGCATTTTGAAGTGACATTTATGCCAAAAACGGGACAAAACCTTCTTAGGTTTGTATCGGGAAGGGTAGATAAATGGATTGCCTTTTTGTATCGTTTCTGATATGAACTTGAGATGTAGCAAGAATTTTGGGCTGCTTCATACCCATTTCCGCACTGTGCCCGTTTTGGGTACATTTGTACGTGGAAATGATAGTCCCTTAATTTTTTCCTTGCAACCGAAACGAAGACGAAATCCTCTGCCTTTTTCGGTCCCAACTTGTTGCCATTAAGCGAGTAGATAAAGGAGTATGTAACCCAATTTTGCTTTCAAGTTCAGATTCTCTGGAATTTAATTTCCAACTCTTTGTTTCCCCTTGCTTGTACCCTTCATGCTTGTATGTTAGAAGGCATGGGTTGGAATGCATGAAGACCTAAGTTACTAGGAAATGAGGACAAGTATGGAATGCAAAAATGCTGATTTCAAAAAAATCCTTGGGTACGAAACGACACGAAAACGTCCACTCACACACATATGAACTAAAAGCGAGTATTATACTCTCTCTCTCTCTCTATATATATATATAATGCATAATACTCAATTTTGGTCCATAAAAGATAAAATATTAAAAATATCTTGTATTCATAAAAATTCAAAACATTCAACATGTTCATGAATCACGTGACATAAATGACAGTTTCACTTATTCAAAATATCATTTATTCGACTTATTAGCGCATCAATCTCCTACATTGCATGTCTTAAGGAGTGTCTTGAGAAAGGGATGGGGTTGACTTGTGGTATTTTAAGAGAGATGTCCATATGATTTTCTGTTATACCTATCTATTCCTTCATGCTACCTTTGTGCCTCCTATGACGTCTCTCCGAAATCTTGAAACCACGAAACCCTAAAATATGGCCAAGTCCCAAACTTGAAATGTCAAAATGTGGCTAAGTCTGAAATTGGATAAGATCCTTCAAAACTTACAATCCATGTTATAGCTCTAGATGTCCGAAACCACTCTCAAACATTATGGACGTGTGTGTGCGTGTGTGTGTATATATATATATATATATATATATATATATATATATATAACTTTATGTATAAACATATACTTAATGTTTATCTCATGTATATATCGGCTATTTTAGAATTTTTTTAGCTATTTTTAATTTTTTTTTGTTTTGACGCTTTTTCTTTGCATTTTTAGTGACAATTATGCCACAAGCGAGACAAAACCTTCTCGGGTTTGTATCGGGAAGGGTAGATAAATGGATTGCCTTTTCCGTATCGTTTACGATATGAGCATGAGATGTAGCAAGAATTTTGGGCTGCTTCATGCCCATTTTCGTACTTGTGCTGTTTTGGGTACATTCGTACATGGAAATGTCATTCCCTTAATTTCTTCCTTAACCCAATCGAAGACTGAATCCTTTGCCTTTTCGGTCCCAACTTGTTGTGATTAAGCGAGTGGATAAAGGAGTATGTACCCCAATTTTACTTAGTTGAAGAAGATTTCACAACCTATTGAGGAAAGGCACAAAATCAATTCAAATTTTTTTTTTTTTTTTTTGATTGGTAAATACTTTTAACCGGAGCTATGAACCGGAGGGGTAAAGGCCCCTACCCAATAACAAGGAAGAAGGAGAAGAAGAAGGAAGAGGGAAAATAGCAGAAAGGCACACGAGCAGGAGGGAAGAATGAAGACGGAGAATAGAAGCACAAGAGAGAACCGGGGGAGACGAAAACGAAAGACTGCGACAGGAGGACGCCGAGAAGCACTGCTAGGGCGAAAAGATTAACCATGTGACGTGCCAGCATGCTCGTTAGCCGCTCTGAGCAGTAGATTGAAAGCATCGCCGACACGGTCTTTTAACTCATTGAGGTGGTCGATCGCCGAATGCACAGGAAATAATGCAGCGTCGATGTCGACTGCAGGGAGGAAACGATGGTCCAACGAAGGATGAAAATTTTGTGCAAAGGTGACCAGGTCGCGATACTGGCCGCAAAGCCATTGGATGCATGCAAATAGAACCCAAAGCAAGTTCATCAACCTCCTCCACCCACAACAAAGGATCTGGGAGGGAAAAATCAGCCCGTATTCATGCAAACCCACCCTGTGAACTGGGTAGATTTCATCCTCTCATGACGAATTCAACCACAAGCAGGATCTGGATGTAGGAGGAGGCAAAAAGAAAAAAGGCGACGCGATTTCCGAGTCTGTCCTGGGCGCCGGGAATGGAAACGATAAGAATCACCTAGAATGGATTCGATTGCTTCTGCTTCCTCGGGCGAAGAGTACTTGAAAATGATAGAGAGACGATGGCGATCAATAGTAGAAGAATCGGCCCGGTTCACAGGCCCGAGAGCAACAAAGGGGAAACCGACGAAGGCCATGGGGCGGAAGCAAAGTGAAACCGAGAGAAAAAGCAAGTCAAAAATCAAGCTAAAAAGAAAGAAGCTCTGGGTGGTACTTAAGGGAGCCATAGCGCGGAACACTCGGAACTATCTTTCAGTGGAAAGGATTGACGTGAGTCCTTCCCAGGCCGTAGCGTCACTGGAGACTATTGCTGCGTGTGAGAAGTCGATCGCGAAATTAGCTAAAAGATCTGCCGCCGAATTGGATTCTCAGAAAATGTGACTGATGCTCCAAAATTTGAGTTTACCGAGCCAGAATAAGACAGACTGAATAAAAGGATTAATACACGCTAGGAAGAGGCAGAACCCTTAGAGACGAAAAAGTAATTATTTGGGAGTCTCCTTCGATATGCAAAGTATCCCCACCCATTTTGATGGCAAGTTTGACTCCTTCAAGAGGGCTTGTACTTCCGCCAGATTGCAAGAACAGTTGCTCAGCAGAAAGGAACCCGCCGCAATGAGGGTGCCAACCTTGTCTCGGAGAATGCAACGCCCCCGAAAAACCCGGATTGCCTCTGGAGGCTCCGTCGAAATTAAGTTTCCACGAGCCTTTGGGGGAGGTCTCCACAAAGCCTGTTTCCTGCGGATGAGCTTCTCAACTTGGGAAAGGCCTCGTTTGACAATGGATCCGGGTTTTGGAATTTTGATTAGAGGCCAGACCTTGGAGATGCGAGCATCCATCGAGGAGAACGAAGGATTGTTCATACTATTCTTGGAGACTATTTCAGAAATAACAACTTCCAATTTGCTCAGAAAGGCAGGAAGAGAGCTCTGTTGATTACGGAAAAGACGCAAGTTTCTCTCCCACCAGATATGCCACATAAGAAAAAAAGGGGCCACCTGCCAGATGGAACTCAAAGAACTATTGTGTCCCATAAAGCGGCCAGGACAGGAGGGAGTCTCTGATGTTGTTACAATGCACCCAAGAGAGGTTTAGTTTACCCAATAGCCATTGCCAACCATGACCCGCAAAGGGGAAATGGAGGAAGAGATGATCGAGATCTTCTTCCACCGAGACCACAGAGCGCATTTGGAGGTGGCGTAACCCAGGATCTTCTTCGTAATTGGGTAAGAACTTTGTTTTTAAGAATGAGCCAGCCGAAGATCGCCACTTTAGGAGAAGAGAGGAGTGCCAACATCCAAGCTTGGGGAGATCGATAAAACCAGATTGAGAGAGAAGCATGCGATAGCCATCTTTGATAGAGTAGATGCCTGAGACGAGAGCAAGCCAGAGAAAATGATCCTCATAGTCTTTATAAGCAACTCTTCTCGAGAGAATCTCCTCCAACAAAATAGAGCACTCTGATACCGGGACATTCAGAGGAGAGGGATCTTTCCATTGCCACGTAGGAGACCCGTCGGATGACGGGAGCCATAATTAGCAACGTGAGAACCCCAGGACAAGCTGGTTTTATTCATAACATTGTTGAGAGAGGGAACCAGGTTAAGAGGAGAGCACCCATTCCAACTATCCTCCCAAAAGTTGACCCGAGTACCATTGTTAACAAACCAAGAGACCAAATCAGCAATTAGAGATCTGCATTTGCGCATGAAATTCCATATATGGGAACCTTTGGGGAGCTCTTCGCTGGAAAGAAGAAGCTCCGGCCTACCAGCCGCCAGATATTTGTGGGAAAGAACCTGATGTGCCAACTTTTGCGGGGAGGAGATAAAGTTCCAAACAAGTTTTGCCTGGGAAATATTATGCAAAGCTAAATCCACAATCCCCAAACCGCTAGAAGAGATGGGAGATTTAACAACATCCCATTTGACCAAATGGAATTTGCGGTCTTCACTATTCCCTACCAGAGGAAGGTTCTGATAATCTTTTCAAATTTCAATAGCACCGAATTAGGAAGAGCTAGAACAGATAACATATAAACTGGAAGAGCGCAAAGAACTGACTTAATCAGAAGCAAACGACCCGCCAAAGAGAGCCATTTCCCTTTCCAAGATTGTAGCCTAGCCAACAGGGACTGCAGAAGGTCATTCCATAAACTAGCTTTGCCAGCTCTAGAGAATAAAGGAATACCCAAATATTTATGAGGGAGTGAGCCAGAAACGAAACCAAGGATCGCTAGAATCCTTCTTGCTGCCGAGGAGGAACATTAAAGAAGAAAATGACATAGACTTATGGAAATTAATTACCTGGCCGCAACATTAGAGTATGAATTAAGAATATTTGATAGTGCTCAAGCTTCGGGGACAAGTGGCCACTCCAAAAGGAATGTATCATCTGCAAATTGTTGGTGAGTGAGAGGAGGCAAGCTGGAGGAAGACGATAGGCCCATAAGTGAGCCAGAGGCTACTGCTGACTTAATGCTACGACTCAAAGCTTTGGCCACCAAAATAAAAAGGAAGGAAGAAAGGGGATCTCCCTGCCTAAGGCCCCTGCTGCTCCGGAAGAAACCTTCAGCAGAGCCGTTCACCAGAACCGAGAAGCAAGGAGTAGAAATGCAATTAAAAATCCACTCACAAAAGAGATTGCTGAAGCCCAAAGCCTGCAAAGATTTAAGAAGGAACCTCCAATTAATCCGGTCATAGGCTTTGCTATAATCCAACTTGATCATCATCCCTGGGCGTGAAGAGAGTTGTAAGGTGTGAATAAGTTCATGAGAGATGATCACTCCTTCAGAGATAGATCTGCCGGAAGAAAGCCACTTTGCTCTTGCGAAACAATAGAACTGAGGAAGGGGTGAATACGGGAAGCAATAGCTTTAGAAATAATCTTATACGAGGTATTGCAAAGGGAAATTAGACGGAAGTCATCAAACTTATCAGCGGGAGATTTTTTGGGGAACATACAAATGAAAGTGTGATTGAGAGAACCGAGGACTTTGCCCGAAGATCGGGATTCTTCAACAGCTTGCCAAATAGAAAAACCAATCACTTCCCAGAAATCTTGGTAAAAAGCAGCCGGGAAACCATCCGGACCAGGGGCTTTGTCCCGGGCCATAGAGAAAACAATTTTATGGATCTCCTCCAAAGTGAAAGGAGAAGATAAACTTTCGTTATCGCCTCGTTAACCAACTTGGGAATTTGATCGAGCAGAGGGGATTGAGAGGCCAAAGAAGAATGTGTTTCTTCGGTTAAAAGCTTATGGAAAAAGGAAACCGCCTCCTCTTTGATTGAAGGTTGAGTGGATAACCACGTATCATCGGGAAGCTTGATAGAAGAGATGTAATTTGTGTTTCTCCTAGCTTTAACCGAAGCATGGAAAAATTTGGTATTCTTATCCCCATCTTTTAACCAAATTTCCCTAGATTTTTGATGCCAAAAAGATTCTTCCTTCAAAAGAAGATCACCCAGCTCGCTGAGAAGGGACTTTTCGAGATGAAATCATCAATCTGCATACCAAACCTGAGAACCCTTTCATTTAGAATACGGAGAGCTTTCTCCACTCTTATCTTTTCTTGAAAGATGTTTTTAAAGGAAGAAGAATTCCAAGCTAAAAGTTTATCTTTAAGCATGGAAAGCTTTTTAGATAGAATGAACATTTTGGTGCCAGGCACTGAGAAGGAATCCCACTAGGATTTGATCAACGGTTTAAGAGTGGGATCCTGCATCCACATACTTTCAAACTTGAAAGGCGAGCACCGAGGGGAAGATCAAAATTAATAGTTAAAGAAATAGGAAAATGATCGAGCCGAGACTAGAGAGGGTAAACAACTTTGCTTTGGAGGAGGAAATTCTGATGTAGCCAAGATTCCGAGATCAGAAATCTATCCAATCTAACCGCCAAGTTCCCAAAGCCTGCTCGACAATTATTCCAAGTGAACCACCCAGAGTGAGGTTCCAAATCCACCAACTTGGAGGAATGAACAAAGGAAATGAAATCAGATTGGGAATGAGGTTGCCAACTGATTCCACCACGTTTATCCCGATCAGAAATTGTAGCATTAAAATCCCCACCACTATAGATTTAAGATCTAGGGAGGGAGCTCAAGGAATCCTGAATTTTAAGCCAAGTTTCCCTTTTTGAATAGGATTATTCGGACCATAAACATTACAAAGGAAAAAAGTCTCCTCGGAATGTTTTAGGCTTACCTGGCACCATTGAAAATTGGCATGAGAAGAAAGGGAGGCCACTGCAAATGGAGGACTTCCATAGAAGCCCCAACTAGAGGCACCTTCCGAGTTAACAAAAAGGCCTTCCCAACCACGCCAACTCCGAAGCCACCCTTCTAAACACGCCGAGCTAGACATCTTGGTCTCTTGCAACAAACAAATGGAAATGTTCATATCGGTGACATAGCGCCTTAGCAGACGCTGCTTGTTAGGGGCGTTAAGGCCCCTAACATTCCATGAAAGGATGTTCATCTTTTGTTCAGAGAGGACTTGCCTCTCTTACTTGAAATAGAGAAAAAAGAGCCTAGCTGAGATTGATTACCAGATGCCACCTCTTTTAAAGAAGACCGAGATTTGGAGGGCCACCCAACAGGAGCTTTCGGACCGAGATTTAGGTTGCGGATTGGCGGAGTAGGAAGAATACCACGGCTTGAATTCAAAATCTCACCTTCTTCTTCCGAAGGAATAGGTTCTTCCTCATTGCTTCAGCGGAGGCATTGAGAAAATCTTCTTTATTCCCCACCCAATTTTCAAGAGAGGTGACATCAGAGCCAAGGCCTAAAGCAATACCTTCTTGGAATAAAGAGAGGATGCGCGTTGAGTCTTGAACCACCGAAGCCATTTCTTTTACGAGAGAGATGGTGCTGGGATCCAAATTTAAAGGTTCCAAGGAAAGAGACTTTTCCTCGACAAGAGGAGGGGGGACAAAGAGGCTTGGAAATAGGAGGGTTCGCCACTGTAGGAGCTTGAGACTAGGAGTGCTTCTTCTTCCAAACAACTTGCCTCGAAGAGGGAGGCTCTTTACAGGCGTTGGAAGTGACCCGGTAGTTTACAAGAAGCAGCAGTTTGAAATGGTCTCATAGTCCACCCTCTGAACCCATTTGCCGTTGGGGGAGAGAATCACAATTCTATCTCGCAATTTTTAGATAAATCTACAAAAATACAAACCCTTGCAAAGGAAGAAAGGGTGCCTTCGAGGGTAACGGGTCGATACGGATGACTCTCCCCAGGCCAGAACAAATTTGTGAGAGAGAAGAAGGAGACCAAAACTCACTAGGAGAGAATAAAGTCGAACCCAGACCTGAAAACCTTCCATGATGGCTTGATCAGGATCGAAATGAGCTGACCACTTCCGAAGATGAAGACCAGAGTCAAGAAACAAGAACTCTTTCCTTTCAAGGGAATCGTCCCTTTGAGCTTGGCTATGAAAAATGACTAGGAAAAAGCCTTTGTCCAAGAATCTAATGCGAAGACCACTCCCCCATTAGGTGTCACACAGGCTCTGATACTGTCAGCCGAAAGTTGCCGACCCATAAACTTTGCGATAATAGCCTGCTGACCAAGAAGAAGCAGTTGGGAATCGAGGTTGACTGAGCACTCAAGAGAGACTGTCACGGAATCCGCTTCCTCCGAGGCATCGGAAGAAGGAACATTCCCCAAACACGAACTAGGAAACTGCGACGAAGAGCCCAATGCGGGTCCCGAACTGAGCGGGTCAGAGAGAGCAGGTCCCATCAAGCCGACGGACGATCCATTCAAACCAGTGTGCAAAGAAGGCGTTGCTATCCGGGCGGTTTGAAAAAAATGCCCGTTCGCAACTCCTGTACTCAAGGAATTCAGGGCGATTTTTTCCGCCTCATTTTCCCTTTCCATGTGATGGCATATTCACTCCATATGTAGGGGTGCAGTATTCAAAATTTAAATTTTAAATTTATAAAAGTAATAAGTTAAAATGGAATGTAGAAATGAAAGTGTTAAAAAATTAAAATCTTACTTGGCACAAAATTTTTTTATTGCAAGTGTTTGGAGGTGGGGTATGCTTGCCCATGGAGGTACCACCACTCCATCTTGTACATGTCACGAAGAGCGCTAATGGACTGATCCCTTCTAGATATGAAATCCACAAACTCCTTCCTAACTGTGTCATGTACTTCTAGATCGGGGAAGAGTCTAGTCAAGGCCGCCTTGTACCCCTCACTAACCTCTATATCCCTATATGATGTGACCCCTTGGGAAAAGAAAGGATCTTTGTGCTATAGTATTTTGGAGTCAAGCTAAAAGAAAAAGATGCAACGGGGTGGTTATTTTGTTCCACCTATCAATGAGATGCAATTGCACTTCCTTGAAGAAGCTCTCTATAGGATCTTTCTCTTTGTCATTTATGATGGACTTAATCGTCTCAATCATTGAGTCGATTCCATAATAAATTTCACCCAAACATGGATGATCCATTTTAACAAATTTAAGCATACTCACCTAGGCTCGAAAAATCTAAACAAGCACTCCACACGATTTCACCTCCTAGTTTTGCATTTCTTCTTGTGCCCTAATTGACCCTCATAACCATACGGCTCAATGAATCTTTCGCCTTCACAAGTCTCAAGATGAGTTTGTGAGATAAATTGAGTCTCAACAATCTAATAATAAATTAAAACAAGTAAAACGTTCAAAAATTAAATGTCTACAAATTGAAAACCTACAAAACTAATTTAATATCAAATGTTTTAAAAAATAAAAAGGATGGTTACCTTTAATAGGTGCAACTTTGAGAAGCTCTTAAAGATGGCTTGGGATGTGTAGTGGTTGTTGATGAACATTTTGATCTTACTTGCCTCCTCATAGACTTGTTTGATCGAAGCAATTATGGTGCCCAATTTTTGTATCATTAGGTTGAGGGAATGATGGCACATGCTATACAAAGTATGTACACATACCTTTCCCAATCAACATCCTTGCATCTCTCACACGTGGCGATACAAGTGTGCTTGCATAAGCCACGATAAAAAAACTAGAATGCTGGATATTAAATTTGAGCTTCACATTTTATGCTTGGGATGCTCCTTCACAATGAATTCATGCCCTTCTTTTCTCAATGATGGTATGCATAAAAACAATAAATGAGGTAGTTAGGTCTTTTGAATGGGTCAAAATAATAATGACTAGAGGGGAGTGGAGTGGAGTCCTTACCTTTAACACCACCATGATGGATGCCTAGGCCCTTCTCTAAACTTCATCCGGCCATATCAACATATTTTTAATTTGATTTATGCCTTTTGGGTTCATCACTTCCTAGGCTCATTTATATTTGTAAGACACTCAAACACCTTGGTATGAAAATCATTTCCTACGAGGGACTCTAAGCGAGTTGTAGCCATAATGTTTGCAAGTAAATTTTGAGTAAATGATGCTTAGGGATAATGCTTTTGTCAACTTATTACATTCCTCTGAGTTCATACTTTGATCGTTAGGGAGACCTTTTACGCTCACGTGTGGATCTACCCCATAAGTTGCACTATCACAACAATCACATTTGGCTTGCATGTAATCTTATTGACCCAAGGATCTCACTAAT
Source organism: Taxus wallichiana var. yunnanensis (assembly GCA_018340775.1). Taxonomy (NCBI): domain Eukaryota; kingdom Viridiplantae; phylum Streptophyta; class Pinopsida; order Cupressales; family Taxaceae; genus Taxus; species Taxus wallichiana. The sequence continues at coordinate 170,294,798 of CM031233.1, forward strand.
GCAAGGATAGAAGCTTGGGGAACCACTACAATCTTGCTCCCATATGTGCTCTTAAAACCCAATTTCCATCACCTCAACATACACGACAAGAGGGTTTTCCCTACTTGACTGCACGTTGGCTCAAAACCTATTTTTCTCTTGAGGTGTATGTGTGGCCATACTCTATATGGAATTTTAAAGTAGATTGCAAATTTCAACTAGCAGATTCCTTAGTCTCCATTTCTCAAGGAGATTACTTTTTTCCTTTTGCAAGTAATGGCTATACCGTGAGTTGGTTTCAACCAAGATAGACTTGATCCACTCCTTCCTAAAGCAAGCTATAAACCTTGGTGTACTCCAATTGCTCTAGCCATGTTGTTGGATTTGATAAGTAGGCCCTTAAAAAACAAAAGGATCCCTTTCCCTGCTTTGGTTCTTAATCGTTCCTCTGCTCTTTCCAACCCTAGTAAAGCCTCATCCTATTTTAGTTTCAACCAATTCTCTCGAGGAAAGAAATGAGTGGGAGGGGGTTGGATTGGCGCACCCCTTAAACACCACCATGATGGATACCAGGACCCTCCTCCAAATTTCATTCAACCATATCAACATATTTTAATTTGATTTATGCCTTTTAGGTTCACTTCTCCATGTTCATTTATTTTCATAAGAGACTGAATCATTAAGATTAAAATCACCCTTGCAACGATGGAATTTGATTTTAGCATAAAATCTGCCTTTAAAGAGGAGTAACTTCATGTTTATTGTAATAGTGTTTGCAGTAGACTAGTGCATAGTTCAACTACTCTTGGCGATTTTCCGAGTACTCATGCAAAGTTTGTTGGGTGAGTTTTTACAAATCTAACTCACAAGTCTTTCTTGGGACGGATTTTTGCAAGCTTCTACTTGAGTTTTTACGAGTCTTTGTGTACAGACCAAGTTTTAAGTATTTTTTAAGTTGCCAAGTTTTTATGAGTTGGAATTTTTTTGGTTTGCCAAGTCCAAATATGTGAACTATGGACTAGTGTAATTCACAAAATGTTTGAAAACCCTATTTTTCGCTTGAGGGGCATGTGTGGCCATACATTGTGAGAAATTTAGAAGCATATTGCAAATATCAATTAACAGATTTGCAAGCCTCCATTTCTCAAAGGAGTTGGCTTCAACCCTAATTGACCTTAACCCATCCTCCTTAGGAAGCCATAAACCTTGGCGTAATCCACTTCCTTTAGCCCCATAGTTGGATTTGACACCTAGACCCTCTAAAAACCAAAGGATCCCTTTCCCTGTGTGGTTTCCAATGGTTCCTTTGTTCTTACCATCGGAAACCCCATTGAACTTTGTTCTCAGCTAACCCTCTTGTACATGGTGCCATTTACCACTTTTATGTACCTATCATCAACCCCCTTATAGGAGAGGTTGTCATCTTAGCTTTGATAAAAGCATAACGATCAGTTTATAATGGGAAGTGAGATTAGAAATGTTAGAGCTTTGAGAGTGGTGCTCATTAGCTACAAAAGATTTTAATCCCTTGTGCCCCTCATGACTGTATATGGCCATTCCTCTATTCTTAGCAACCAAAAGTTACTCCCAACCTTCCAAGAAAATCAATGGGTTTATTGGCTTCTTAATAAGAATGTGTAGTATCAAAACTAGGGTTCTAATCTAATTAAGATATATACTTGTGTTACTTATGACCTAGAATAAGAAATAGAACAATATAAAATAAATATGCAAATTCGAGAAACATGTAATGGTCATTTATTAGAATTCTTCAAACTTCAGAAAGTTGATAGATGAATGTACTAGTTAGGGTTAAAAGTTTAGAACATGATTGCACTAGTTTAGTATTTCTAAAAACTGATCTAGCAATTGTGATGATGGATTTGGGATGTCGGGAAGGGAATTGGCTTTTGTGCAAAACTGGATGACTCGACAATGTACGGAGGGAAAAATCGGCGGTTTGTAGTAAAAATGTCGAGCGGTTTGACTTATTTGGCTGATTTTGACTTGTGCAACTTTACGCTCAAATTTGGTTTTGCATTGTGATCTTGATGTTTTGGGTTCTCGAGTCTATCCTCAATTTGTTGTGATCGCAACTTTAGAACAGATTAGAGCTTCTTCTTCTTCAAAACCATAGCACTCTCTTGAACACTTGAAAAAGGGGTTAGTCCAATTGTGCTGGACAGATCTCACCCCACCTCTCTGGTGTGATGAGTGTTGCACTATGTAGCAATACTCCAAAGAGGAATCAAGTGTCACAATTCCCCTCCTAGTGAATGTGTGATAAACGTCGTGTTGGCAAGATCCTAATAAGGCCTCTTACACTTGGCAATGATCGTTGATGTAGGTTGTAGCTCGTGATAGTGATCTAGGGCCTCCGTGTAAGATGTATTCAAACTTGGTAGCTTGTTGGTGTGCTTCAAGGAGTGATATTGCAATGATAGTCCTTCTCTTGGGTGCTGTGTTGTGATCTCCTAAATAGCCCAAAAATGTAAGAGATGAGGCCCCTCTAATGGGTAGAGTGATTGTGCTTTTATATCTGATTTGTGTGAAAGGTTTTCCCACTCAATTGACCCTAAGCTGATAGGGCTCACTCGTGCATTTGACAAAATGATCATTGCATGAGTGGAGGGTGAAAATGTCAGCCTGAGACAAAACGGGCGACTGGTTATGACCCTGCTAGGTGATTTTATTTTGGGAAAGTTCAAACTTTGTTTTGAAAAATTGGAGGTGGCCACGAATCCAAAGATGTGTTTTGTATACAGTAAATAAGTCTTTGACGGGTCAAAGCTGAGTAACGAGTGCGATCTAGTGGCTATGAAATGTTAAATTGAGTGAGATGCATGTGGAAATAAATTAATTAATTGCACAAACAGGAATGTGCTGAGATAAGGGCTATGGATAATTGCCAAATGCCATTGGTCCAAATTTAGGGTACTACATCTACCCCTATTCTGAATCTAGTAATTAAATAATGCTTGATTAAAATAAATGTATTGTAAACACAAACCCCAAAAGGACAAGGTATGTGCAAGTTTGGAATCCGTGCTCCCTTCTCTTTCTTTGCCATAAATGTGAACCTGTACACCACATACAAATCTATGTATTAATGTCTTGTAAAGATGTTTATAAAAATCAATAAAATAACATAAAACTGAAATTAAAGCATGAAACGTGTACAGCTGTATGCCCACGATGTCAAATGTAAGGATGAAAATGTTGTATGTAGGAAAATTTTGGCAATTGAGCTTGCCATAAGCCACTGCAACAATTGAGTTTGCTATGAGAGGCAACTTGTTTGCATTTGAGACTGCCACAGGACCAACGTGTGTGCATTTCAGCCTGCCACAAGGCCAACTTGTGTGCATTTGAGTTTGCCACAAGGCCAATTTGTTTGAGAGCTTGATATAACAACTATATTGTCATGTAAATGTTATAATTCATGATGTTCAAAGTTTTGCAATATGTCTGGAAGAATTGTGTGAATGTCAACATATAGTGTCAACTGAAGCACTGTATCTCTAAATTTCATGAATTTGTTAGAAAAAATCTATTATATGCCCCCTTTGAGATAAGGGATGTTGTAAAGGATCACATAGCTCAAAAGAGAAAGTGTTAGTCATATAAAGCGTGCAAGCAACAACATCAATGATATAAACCACATCTAGTGTATCAACTAACATGGTAATAAGAAGTAGTGTTCGTAAGATTCAAGCATTTGAGAGCACATATTATGTATCATTAAAAGATTGAAACATGTCACGAGAATGTTCTAGTAATTCAACTAGTATAGTAGTGATATGAATAATAGTATGATAACAACACGATTCCACCTAACTTGTCCATAGTGACCTATGACATGACACGACTCAGCATGAGATGACAAGCCCATCATAAAGAGATACAATTAACAAAACATGCCTCAACATGACACGACAAGCCCATCATAGAGAGATATAATTAACAAGAAATGACTGCCTTGTCGAGTGTTAGCAGTGTTAGTTAGCTTGTGTGTGCAAAAATAAGTATAATAAACAGGGATATAAACCCAAGTATTTGAGAAGCAAATGATATAACCCTGATAGTGTAACAAGCAATGGGCCTAGAGCCAATGTGTAAGAAGTAGGGAAATAATCATGAATTCCAATAACCAATGGTCCTAGAGCCAAAATGTAACAATCAAAGTGCCATGAGCAATGTGTATAGAAGTAGTGACATAATCATGAAGTGCAACAACCAATGGGCATAGAGCCAAAATGTAATGATCCAAGTGCCATGAGCAATTTGTAATAAGTAGTGATCCATTAGTTGATGTGTTAGAAGCCGATATGTAAAAAGCAATTTGTTGTGATCAAGCAATAATTGTAGTGTAAATCAACCTTAGGCCTAGAGCCAAAATTGTTATTAAGAAATGTGTGCTAAGCAAGTATGTCAATAATCTATGTATTCTAAACAATGTGTACAATACACGATGTGTGTTAAAGCAATGTATATTGTAAGAAAAATATGTTGTAACAATGTTTATTTAAGGTCAATAACTCAAGCAAGGTAAGCAATATGTCATAGGATGTTTGTACTTGTCAAAAATATAGCAAATAACATGTCACAGGGGATTTGTTCTAGTCTAAGGATATAACAAGTAATGCGTTTATGAAGCAAAAGGAGTGATAAGCACCCGGTGTGAATGAGCATAAAACAAACAACAACAATGAAAGATCTTGCATAGACAACCATGGTATATGAATATAGAGCATACAAGTGAACATGACATAGAGCATACAAGTGCATAGAGAAAACACATCATAGAGCATATGAGTGCATAGAGAAAACACATCATAGAGCATACAAGTGTATAAAGAAAACACAATATATAACATACAAGTGTGTAGAGAAATCAAAGAAGACAATATAACAACTCATACAAGTGTCTTAAGTAGTTAGAGAAGACGATATCATAGTAATCAAAGTATACAATTACACAAGTGCATAACGAAGTCAAATCAGTCGATGTTGCAGAGTAATTAGAATATGTAATGACACAAGTGCACAAAGTAGCCAAATCAATGAATGTCATAAAGCAATTAGAGTATCTAATGACACAAGTGGATAAAGAAGTCAAAATTAGTCAATGTTGCCAAACAATTAGAGTATTTATCATACAAGCGCACGAAGCAATCAAATTAGTCAATTTCGTAAAGCAATTTGAGAATGTAATCACACAAGTACACAAAAACAATCAAATCAATCAATGTCACGTAACAATTAGAGTATGTAATCTCACAAGTGCACATAGCATTCAAATTTGTCAATGTCGTAAAGCAATAAGAGAATGTATAACACAAGTGCACAATACAATCAATGTCGTAATGCAATCGAGAGAATGTAATGGAAAAGTGCATAGAGTAGTCAAATCACGCAATATAGAGAAACGTAAAAGTAAATAATATAAGCAACAATATCGGGTAGCCAAACAAGAGCCCAAGGCCAATAATAGTGGGCTTGTATGAACTGTAAATGTTTAAAGCAAGCAAACATGAAGCATGGTCAAGTCAATGTCTAGAAGCACACAATGTCATCATTGGATAAAACATGATATATCACATATAGTAAGGAGTAAAGAAGTGTATGATGGACAATAGTAGTGCAATGTCTTGCAATGGGCTAGTGTAGATAAGATAAGATAAATATATTAAATGTCCAACGAATGACCACAAAAGTAGGTCAATGGGACTGCGCCAATACAAAGAAAGCGAATAAGAACCCAGCTAGAGAACCAAAAGGTCCCTGAATACAACCAGAAAAGAGAAGAAGAAGTACGAAAATATGGTCATTATTAACTCAATTGGGTAGATGCCCCTAGTGTAGGTATGCCCTCAGGGTGCCAGGTTATAGGTGTTGTAAGATGTAATCTCCATGGGTTGTAACTGTGCAAGTGCTAAAGGTGTGTAGAGTTCTCAATTCAAATGATTGTAAGGCTTAAATCTATGTAATGACCTAACATGTCACATGTAGGCCTTGGTTTTGTAGTTTCGTAATATTGTATTTTTAGAATAAGAGATTGAATAGATGGAACTGCTAGGCAGAGCTAGGTAGAAACAACCATAATGGCCATAGGGCATTGGCTATAAATGGTGAAAATGGCAAGGTGAGGTCTTGGGTAAGTATAGTTCCCTCAACAATCACATTAGACCCATTAAATGAGGTGCATTGTCGGATGTAACTAGGGAAGAAAATGTCAAATAGTTGATAGTCATGTTAAGAGTGTGTGTGTGCGCAAGTTGTACAAGCCATAATACTCAAAACATGGGTGCTATTGCATATGCTGCTCAAGCGTAGGATCTATGCCCATAGGTGTAGTGAATATGTCTAGTTATGTGAAAATAGAAGTAGAGGGAGTATTGGAATTAGAGAAGTAGCCTCAAATAGTGTGGTTTGTTTCTAACAATTAGGATGATGATGATTGTGTAGAGTCCAACCAAGGGCCAAACTACATCGTAACATAATAGGAGTTTGCAGTGGTGTCTTGATGGGTCATGTGTGAAAGTTTGTTGTGGAGCTATTGTTTGGCACATGGGCTAGAAGACTCATGTGATTGTGACGGGGGTTGTATAGAAGGCATAGGATGTTGTTCGGGTCTTTTGTCACGGAATCGAGTGTTGTGCAAAACATTCACTAGTGCCCTTGGTGGCTTTGTTGGTGTAACTATGTGTGTCATATTATTTGAGTAGTTCTTGTTGTTTTGAAGATCATGTGATCTAATAACCACTATAACATGATTATCCTCGATTGTGTGGTTAACATGTAGAGTTGTCTTTACAAGGAATTTTCCATGTGTGATATCGTCTAAGTAGTTCTTGTTGTTTTCGAAGAATATGCGATCCACTAACAACCACAACATGATTATCATCGATTGTGTGGTTACATGGTGGGTTGTCTTATAATGAACTTTACGTTTTGGAGACAAATTATATAATTAGTTTATGTCAAATGAGTCAAAATTGTCATGGTATTTACCATGTCCTCTCGGGGTAAATTGAGTTTATCCAACATGTTATCTATATCGTTAGGAACATATTCTTCATCATTACGGTGTTGCTCAAAGTGTCTTGTTTGGGAATAGGTGGTTGTTCTTGTAGTATCACAATATTGTTGTTAGGCATAGTATTGACCTCAAGCTCTTCTTTTGGTTTAGGTGCACTTCGCTTTTGAAATTGGAATAAGTTATAGGTGATTGTAAAGGCGGTTGTGATACACTTGTTTGTGAGATAGAGTGGTTATATGTGTCCACTACCGACAATAATTGTAAGGGTCATTATCGTAGGGCATGTATATTTGCATTTGTCATGCATGTATTCAAGGAACCGATCAACGTGTGTAGGGTACAACCCCCTGGTATGAATCCATGGTCGTCCCAATAATAGATTGTAGTTTATGTTAGATGGTATAACATGGAATTGTGTGGGGATTAGTCTTAAGACCCACGGTAACGGGTAAGGTAATGAAACTTGCTATTGGGCGATCAATGTTGTTGAATCCTTTGATTAGTGTTTTAGATTTTTCGAGAGGTTATGGAGGCCCATTACAGTTAAGAAAGCTTTACTACATATATTTAAGCCGAATCCATTATCCATAGGAATTTGTTTAACCATTTTTAAAATACCTAAACTTGGATATATGATGGCAAATTAAGATCAACAATGTGTTGTGGTGATGAATTCTCTTTGTCAAAGGAAATGTGCTAATCAATAGCCTTAAAAGTGCTTACAAGGGTTGCAAAATATGCAGGTTTTGTGTTTGGCTAGGATGGTTCCTCCTTATAGTGCGTGACAGAGAATATACTTATGTGCTACTGAGTATCGAAGTAATTCCATAATAAAAATTCATGCATTTGCATTTTTTGTTAGTCAATGTCATATTCCTTGGTGAAATCATAGGAGCTCTAGGAGGTTGAGGGATAATTGGGTTATTATTAATGGAGTTTTCAAAGTGAGGAGAGGTTTGTGTAGAGGTCTATTGTGTTGTGTTGTGATCTGCGGCCACTTTAGGTCTAGAGGTGTGATTGACCAAGAATAATGAGTTTTAGGTGATGAACTCTGGTAGGACCCAATGTATGAGTTGGAGGAGGAATGAAGGGTTTCTTAAGAGCTCACTCCTTATGGATAATGATAGGGAACATTTCAGATGCAATCCCGGGAGCCAAAGACAATGCGTGGATAATAATTAACAACCATGGTAATGCAAATTATATAACTACAAATTAGGGTTTTTAGAAAACCCAAAAGAGTATGCTAATCTAAATTAGATTTATAAATATGAAACCTTAGATGTAAGGCACAAAGCCCTAGATTGCGTGTTCTTTTAAATAAGTGAGTCACTAAAATTTAATATCAATATAAGGCTTTTTATCTAAGTATGATATATACTTGTGTTAAAATATGATCTAGAATCAGAAATACATCAATGTACAATAAAGCTACAAATTCTAGTAAACATGTAATGATTATTTATTTGGATCATTCAAACTCTAGAAAGTTGATAAATGAAAGTACTAGTTAGGGTTAGAACATAGTGTAAAGCGTAACTATTTTTGGAAATTGATGTGGTGATTGTGATGATGAATGTGGGATGTGCAAGAAGGGAATTGACTCTATGGGAATCTAGACAACTTGGTATTCTACGGAGGACGAAATTGGTGGTTTGGACCAGAAACACCAAGCGGATTCGACTTGTCTAGCCGATTTTGACCTATGTAACTTTGAGCTCAAATGTGCTTTTGGCATTGTGATCTTCAGTGTTATGGGTTCTTGAGTCTATCCTTAATTTGCTGTGATCACAACTTTGTAACAAATCAGGGCTTCTTCTTCAAAAATTAAAACCATAGATCTCTCTTGAAAACTTGAAAAAGGGCTTAGTCCAATTTATTTGGATTGATCTCACACCACCTTTATGGTGTGATGAGTGTTGCACTATGTAGCAAAAGACTCAAAGAGGAATCAAGCCTCATAGTTCTCCCTTCCAGTGAATGTGTGATAACGAATAAGGCCTCTTACACTTGGCAATGATTTTTGGTATAGGTTGTAGCTCGTGATAGTGATCTAGGGCAACCGTGTAAGATGCATTTAGACTTGATAGCTTTCTGGTGTGCTTCAAGGAGTGATATTTGCAATGATAGTCCTTCTCTTGGGTGCTTTGTTGTGATCTCCTAGATAGCCCAAAAATGGAAGAAATGAGGCCCCTCTAATGGGTAGAGTGATTGTGTTTTTATATCTATTTCGTGTGATAGGTTTTCCCCCAATTTACCCTAAGATGATTGAGTAACTTGTGCATTTGGAAAAATGACTATTGTATGAGTGGAGGGCCAAAATGTTAGCCTAGGACAAAACTGTTTGGTGGTTTTGACCTTGCCAAGAAATTTTGTCTTGGGAAAGTTCAAAGTCTGCTCTAGAAATTGGATAAGGCGGCCATGAATAAAAAATGAGTTATGTTCTAATGTCCCTTTTTGGGGGTCTCGGAAATGAATCAAAGTTGAATTGTGGCTAACAAATCAGATTTGGAACTGCTGTTATAAACCTGCAAACCTGCAAATTAAACCCTTTTCTAAGGCAGCGACCTGTTTTGGGGTTTCAACCCCACCTTCGTGCCTTCAAAACCCTTCCAATCAACTTCACTTAAGTCTCTAAAATTATGATATATCATCAACAATCATATAATGCAAGAAATCTGATTTTTAATACCCTAGATATGGAGATATGAATTTCAACGAAACCCTTGCTTGCACCGATACTTTAAAAATCATATAATGCAAGAAATCTGATTTTTAATACCCTAGATATGGAGATATGAATTTCAATGAAACCCTTGTCTGCAACGTTACTTTAAAAATTCACAATTCAACTTAGGAAGCACCAAAATTCATGAAACTCAAGATATTGACCTTATAAATTATGAAGAATAAGCTAGTAATTTCAGATTTGCCAAATTAGTATCACACATACCAAATTTCCACTCCAAGGTGGGTTGCTCCACTCTAAACAATTATAATAATGCACCAAAGAGACCAAACATGCAAGAAATAGATACTTTATTGCTTTTCAAACCAGCTTGCACACCAAAATCTCATGAAGGGTTTTTATCCTTCACAAGTTTCCCAACCAAGGGTTTTCGTCCTTGAGAGAGAGAGTAAAAGGGCTACACTAGCCAACTTTCACTAAGATAAGAATAATCACCAAAATATGAATCATTAATGCCCAAGCGACCTCCTTAAATAGCCATAAGAAGTGCTTAAAAACATAAAAGTGATGGCCGACCCCTTAAAGTAAGTGCTTTTAATTATTCAAATGTTATTTGCAGCCTACATGCTCATAATACCTTTATACCTAATTACTTAAGTTCCTTTATTGGAGCGCTAGGCATCTCAATAGGACATGATAATCAATGAAAACAACTTATCTAAACAACAATAAAAATATAGTTCAGATCTTCTTCTTGCTTTCCTCCTTAGACCCACGGGGAGAGAATGGGTTAAGGTCTTCGAAAATCAGCTTCCAAATAGGGACATGACATATGTATATAGTAAATAGGTTTTTGATATTTCAAAGCTGAGTAACAAGTGTGAACTAGTGGCTATGGAGTGCTAAATTGAGTGAGATGTGTGTATGAATAATTCAATTAAGTGCACAAATGGGAATAGGCTGAGATAAACACCAAGTGCCATTGGTCCAAATGTAGGGTACAACAAAATGATGGAACCTCATATGCCTAAAGATGTTTAAAATTTGGAAGTTTTCTTTGATGATACTCTAAAGCCTCCAACTAGAGGCGACTCTTGAATTTAGTGCATGAAGAATCAACAAAGAGTCCCTCTCAATCTCCAAAATGTTGTAGTTGTTACGAAGCACCAAGTTACTCTATTGACGAATGCTATGGTCTCTGGCTCCTTATTGGTGCCTTAGGGTATGCCCTTTGCAAAGGCACTAGGAAATATCCCGGTTACTCTTTGAGGAGGTCACGAGCTTTAGATTAACCTAGATTATTTTTGAGGTCATTGAAATTTGATTTGGTACATCCTTGCTTCATGGAGAGTGTTTGATCTTCCTTCCTTTCTTAGGGAATGATTGACATGAACCCCATTAGTAGAGGTTTCTTATTTGTAAGCTACAATAGAGCAGTAATGAGTAATTTTCTAATTTTTTTTTTCAATTTAATTTATCTGAATACATTTCAGCGATGGAAGTGACAAAGCAAGTATCAATACCTTTATCTAATTCTAAAACATCGGAATCATTTTGAAAGATTTCTAAAGAATTCCTCAATTTATTAATTCCCAAAATGAAAACAATTTCCGATCAGGTACACAGGTTGATAAGGCATATGTTTAATCAAAGGATTGGTTGCACAAAATATAGTGCTCTTGTGACCCTTAACATAAATTCTGGTTATTGATGGCTATACTAATGTTCTGCATGGAATATAGTTATCAACCAATGTATCTACCATCCCTCCTGTAAGTAGCTGATGGGTTGATACATTCCGAGTTCTATATGAGTAAGGCGTGGACATGTTGGAGATCATTTATGTTACAATGATTATTAATGAAGACGTTTCTATTTCTCTGAAATGGCTCATTTCTATTTCTGTATAACATTATACATATCTATTTTGGGATTGTGTATTATGCATAAGTGTTTCGTGAAATGCTTTCCTGTCAAAGTATTCTCTGGTAGAATGAAATACCTGAGGCTTTGTATGTATTTCTAAGATAAAATGCTTATGAATTCAGTACTCACCTTTTTCGTTGCTTTTCATTTTTTTGTATGCAGAAGTTCCTCCTGGGTGGGAGGTTTATATTTGGTCCAGATGTGAGATCAGTGATACTGACACTCTTCCTCATTATAGCTCCAGTGGGAATTTTTGTGATCGTGTTGCACCCATATTCCTCATGAATTATCTCATGGCGGGAGATCTGTTATGTTTGTTGCCATTGTGTTCACTGTTATTGTTAGTACTCTTCCTTCATCTTTCATACTTGTAATCAAATCAGTACAAGCTTCGTTAATTGGGCTTATAATTTAATTCCTAGACATACAGTTTCAACTTTCAATAGGCTTTCTTTTGGGTGCACATACACGTGATTGGAATTTCGGGGTAGGTTGGAAACTTTGGGAGCAGAATCTAGTAGTAGCTACTAAATTGATATAACAATGTTGATTTAATTCAAAAATTGTGAACTTAGAAGACCAAAAATTAAGTTTTTGACATACTTAGAAAAAATAATGTCAGTCTTAATGATCCAAATGGCCATTTAGAGCAGAATTCTGTAAATTTTCGAAAATATATTTTTGGTTTTTTCTATATTTTTGGTATTTTGCATTGTTGGGGTTCTTTAGTGCGGAATATGGCCTGGAAACTTTAGTTGGAAGCCCCAAATATTTGTCCAAAGCATGTATTTAGGGCATTTAAAGTAGTTCACTTGATGGGCTTTTGAACACATATTCCTATTTCAAATTCTTATTAACAGGCTAGGACATATGACCTTAACAAGCTGCACTACTAAACTAGCAACATCATGAACTGAAATCAAACTATTTGTCCACTTGTGGCCATTCAATTCCACTTCTAAGGGGGATACATGTCATCTCCATGTGGGGTGACCCGTTGGTTACTATTCTGAATTCTTCATTTATTATTTTTAGTAAGTTCTCTGATTCTGCACTGTATAACTATAAAGTAGATACCATGGAATGAAGAATGCAGAGTTCACGGCATCATCTCTTGTATGGAGATTACCCTCTTTGCTATACAATCTCATTTGCAATAAAATACTATTGTTTTTGCAAATTCACTTCTATTTCTATAACACGATAAGGTCCATAGTTAGCGTGTTGTTCACTGAATTGCATATTTAATTCAGATCACTTAACACAATAAACCAAACTTTAGTTAAATATTAAATATATATATTTTTTATATGTGTGACTTTTGGGAGGCATAAGTCACCTTGAGATGAGGATTGTGATGTGGATACCATTTTTCCAAGAAGCAGGTGTGAGGGTACTTGGAGATGACAAAATACAACAAATCAAATATATTGACTAAGCACACTTTATGTAAGGTTGATGAAACTATATATTTTTGATTTGGTAAATTCCCATGGGATGACCTCTTGTTTTAGATTCCACGACCGAGGGTATCTCTTCCATCAGATCCACCTGAGACTGGCTCGTGCCCTTGTCCATTGGGGTACACCACACCCAACGAGGGTGTTTCTTCTGTCAAATTCACTTGGGACTTGCACCTCACCTTGTTTGTTGTGGTATGCCACACCCAACAAGTTGGGTGTGGTATTTTACCCAATTGTACACTATAATCATGTTTTCTGAGAGTTTGAACGTGTGTTGATGCTTTGGAAGCTCCAATGCTTTTATCACTTGGGCACAACCCATTCGACACCAAAGAAACTATATTGATAATTTAAAGTTTTAAACTATAAACTTAAAGGCAAAAACAGTAGTGTCACGAGTACATACTGATATGCCAACAAATTTTTGTGCAACAAAACAAAAATGTGACTGTAAATACATATATGCAGTAACTGCTAAGATTATTTCATCTAGAAAATAAACTCCCACATCACCAACCTTGTCCATGTGCAGATCCTTTTGCCAAGATATTCTCTAGTTGTTGTAACACTTGAGTTTTGCTTCCTTCATAGGCAACTGAATTTGGGGTGAATCATTGAGGCCATTTAGTTTGATCACCTCATCCTCCAAGTCCAAGGTTTTTCCTTAGATATAAGTTGATCTCATTTTGTTGAAGGACCATCCATTTATTTCTTTTCTAAATATATTGACATTTTGCTGCTATAATCATCAAGCAGTAAAAACTGTGGTATCAGAAATAGAGTTGACCTTCATAGGTTCCCATATATCACCATGCACCAGCTCTAAACAATGCTTCGCTAGCCAAAGGTTTTCTTTGAAGGTTATCAACTTTGTTTCCTTGCTGAGCATGCTGAAAAACCTCTTTGTTTTGTAGCATGTGAGGTAATCCTTCTACCATTCTATGCTTATACAAAATAGAAAGAGATTGTAAATTCAACCAACCATACTATTGGTGCCAAAACATGCTAGTGATGGCAACAACTAAGGTACACATTTGTGAAGGGTTAGCTTAATGAAATTGGTAAATATTATGTTCTCTAATATCGACCAGCGGTGTCTTGCCCTTTACATCCGTGAGTCTTTGCTGCTACGAGACTGGATTCTTCATCCCCCTCCAAGAGTCATCCCCACGAGACGAATTACAGCCTTCTTTTCGGTTCTACCCGCAGGTGGAGGAACTAAATGGCAGAGCCTTTTTGACCCAGATAGCGTGCATAGATCAGTTCGTCCCCGGTTGGACCTTCACTCTTCCCTCGATCACCGCCAGCAGAATCGGATGCACACACGTACCAGAGGGCAATCCAGCTCCATTTGTCCCCTGGTCATCGCGTCAGTCTCAGATCTCAGCAGGGAAGGAGGTTTTCACCCCCCTCTTCGGGTTGCCAGTCCATCGGGAGTTTTTCACAACCTCTCTGTTAGGAGGGGTGTGGCTACCATTCCTGATTAGACCATTGGTCCTCGTTTGCCCCCCCCCTTCATCCCTTCTTTGCTTCCCTCGTTTTCTCCCCCGCTTGCTCCATTGCCCCCGCATGTGGGGGTATTGGCTTCGGGTTTCCTTTCTGTTGTCTTTTCTCTTCTTTTCTGTTTTTGGGAACTCGTTTTGAGTTGTCCCCACTCGCACTTTGTATATTGTTTGGGCTGCAGTCCCATTGACCTACTTTTGTGGTCATTCGTTGGACATTAATATATTTATCTTATCTTATCTTCTCTAACATTGAAGGGTAAAACCTTATTAGGCTTCTTGTTGTGTAACTAGGCCGAACACTTGGATTGTCTTGACACCTTCAAGTTTTTGGCCCATATAAAAATGAATAAGGTTTTGGTCATGGTTGACCCTTGTAGCACTAGGTTGTGTCTCCATCTAAATACTTTCAAAAGGTTTCCCATTTGAGTACTAGGACATCGAAGAATTGAATGCCTAGGTGTGGTACATAACGTGGAGCTTACGGTGGCTGATTATGCCCTCAAGGATAAATTTGATGATGTTGTTATTGAGGGAGTGGATATCGTATTTGGTGTTTAATGGTTGTACTCACTAGTAAGGGGAAAAATGGTTTCTAACATTCAAGCAAGGGGACCACAAGTATGCTATCAAATCCCTATCTTTGAGGCAAATCAAAACTATTGATTTAAGACAATTAAATAAAATTTTGAAGAAGAGGCATCATGTTTATGGCCCAATTTATCATAGGGATGAGAAATCTAGTGATCCACACAAGCAAGCTCCAAATTTGTTAGAGTTACTATGTAGATACATGGTAGTTTTCCATGACCTACCAAAGAGTTTTCCATTGGATAGGGGCTGGAACACATTATTGAGTTTGATCTTACCAAACACCCGATAAGGATTCACCCTTACAGATACAACCACTTCTCGAAGTCGAAGATTTAAAGGCTTATACCATAATAGCATTTTATTTACACAACATTGACATGGCAAACTAAAAGTGTAAATGAAATTCAATTCACTGGGGTTTGACATCGGAAATACTTCAAAAACTAAGAAATGGTGAAATATTCGTAGAAAAAAAAAAGACAACTATATATACTTTTCTTTCTTTCTTAAAACCAAAAGTAACACATGAGGTAATCTTGAGTTATTGAGTAGCTTGTGGGTTATTGTTATTCCCAGCTTTTTTGAAACAATTGCTAGTCCTTTCCATTTTGGGGGCTTTGAGTGAAGAACTACACAACGGTTTGATTTGGTATAGGAAAACTAGCGAGCCATGATTGCTGGCGAGTTTTCCTCATTTTTGCTATTATGGTTTATATAAGAGCTATTGGACATTGGGATCATCATCCTTAACTAGAGCCCTAATGTTGCATCAATTATCTTAGCTAGGAAGAAGGATAGGTCATTCTGTCTTTGCATTGATTACAAAACAATCAACAACGACACTATTGAAAATAAGTTCCACATGCCCAAGATTCATGATCTGCATGATGGGCTACATGGGGCAAATTAATTGTTTAAAAAATAGATCTTAGATTTGGGTACTATCAAATATTGATTTGGATATGTAATGTCCCTTTTTGGGACTGAAACTGAAAAAGTAGGAAACCACACAAACCCCAATAGATTAAATTCAGATTTTTAAATCAGCAAACTGATTTTTCTAACAGCTGGAAATCAGCAGTCTGATTTTTATAACAGCAGTCCGGAATTAGAGGAAAATCACTCAAATATCATCAAATAACTCAACCACAATATAGATAAATACTTTAGGAAGAATTTAAGACACTTTTCATCATCAAATTTGATCACACACTCAGCTGGAAATTTAATTATGAACAGCAGAAGTACAACCCATGAAAATAATGAAAAGAGAGGTTTCCAAACCCCGATAACCACAAAAGAAGATAGATTCCGGCCTTAGAAATTATGCCAAATCAGAATATCAAATAAAATCTGAAGTATGTGCCCTAGAAGGCACCCAACTATCACCAAACCCTAGTCGCTCCCTTTGGGGAGAGCTCTAAAATGCATGCAAAGCCTTTGTAGATACTCCTTGATGCCCTAGATCCAAATCTGCAAGTAGTCTTCAAGAGATGTCTTCAAATCACCCAAAATGGAGGGTTTCCGTCCTCCACCAAGCCACAAGGAAGGTTTTCGTCTTCCTTGGAATGCCACACAAGAGGGGTTTTCCCCTCAAGTCGATAATCGTGAGCACTTTGCCCAAAACCAAGTATAGATAAAATGTGCCAAAGATAGGATATAAATGAAGTCAGACATCTCCCTTTATAGCTTTTGTTTGGTGCCAACAGCCAAATAGAAGTGGACTGACCTCTTTAGGCTTCTTTTGTTTTTTAATTTGCTTTTATGACTCTCCTAATCACAACCGACTTGCCTTATAAAGGGAAACACTAAAAAGAAAATGTTAAATCTAATAAAGAAAACTAAAAATAAAATGCAATTCCTTCCCTTGTTCAATCATGCTTCTTTGCCATGCAAAGGAATGGCCAAAAGTTCACTTTTAGGCCCTTAATTCGAAAAAACGAGACATTACAGTCCCCCTTCCCGAAGTTGCTTGTCCCCAAGCAATTGCAAATGTGGATGCTCCAATATTGTTGCACTTTCCCATGTAGCATCTTCAAGGGGCAATCCCTTCCAATGAACCAAATATTCCTTGATGCTTCGATTCCTTAACTTCTTCTCACGAACCTCCAAGATACTTTCCGAATTAGAACCAACTTACCCTCTTCATCCAATGGTGGCAACTCAAGTGAGGGAGTAAGGTGCTGTCCAAGTGCCTTTTTGAGGCATGAAACATGAAAAACATTGTGTATTCTACTATGTTCCGAAGCTCAAGTTCATATGCAACATTTCCCACCTTTCCTTTTACCTTGTAAGCTATGTTGCCACATTCAAATTCGTGTTCGAATTCGCGGAGGATAAAATTCTTTAAAAATTCGTTGTTAAAAAAATCGGCAATAAAATTTGTGATTAAATTTGATTAAAAGAAATATAATTTCAAATTAAATATTAAAAAATTATATTTTAAACCTATAAAATTAATATACATTTATAATGTTTAATAAACTACAACACGTCATTAAATTTATAAGCATATAAAAACATTAAAATTATTATATCCTAAATTATTTTAAGATTTCCTGAAATTATTAAAAGAATAAGCTATAATAAATTAATAATTTATGAATTTTATAAAGTGTAGAAAATAAAGGTTTTATTAAAGTTATAAATATATAACTTTATATAAAAATAATAATATCAAAACAAACATTAATAAGAAATTTAAACCTATCGAATTTTTCCTTCATGCCGGGAGAGAGGTCATTCTACGAGTTCACGGAAAGCTTGACGATTTCGCGAGAATAGCTTGATGACTTAGCATAATAGCTTGACGACTTCACGAGAAAATCTTCGAGACTTCATAGAAAATCTTCCAGACTTCACAGAAAATCTTCCATGTTTCACTCTGACGAATTTAATGGCGAATCTCAACGTTTTTATCCGACAGCTATAGATTCGGCGATTTCGGATTTAATGGATGATGTTCGCGAATGCGGTGACTTAGCTTCATAACGACCATAAAAACATGGTTTCAGCTTCTTTGCACCTCTTTGTTTGATAGAAGATTTCCTATAGGGCTGCAACCTCAAAAACACCATGTCACCCACTTCAAATGACCTCTCTTTTCTATGCTGATCTGCATATAGCTTCTGCTGATTTTGGGCACGTTGGAGATTTTCTTTGAGCTCTTTCAAGATATCATGGCTTTGCTGAATTAAATCTTGGGCCTTTGGCACTCTACTATCCGTCATAACCAAATCAACAAAAGATGGAGCATCATAACCATACAAAGCTTTGAAAGGAGACATACCGATGGACATTTGGAAGGTGGTATTGTAACAAAACTCAGCCATGTATAACCATTTCATCCATGTTGATTGTTTCCCATCAATGTAGTTTTGTAGGTATCCTTCCACCCATTTATTAACTATTTTTGTTTGTCCATCTGTTTGAGGATGGTAGCTAGTGCTAGGAGTGAGTTTGGTACCTGTCAATTGAAACAACTCTTGCCAAAACATGCTCATAAATCTGCTGTCCCTATCACTTACTATATCCTTGGGCAGCCCATGAAGTCTAAACACTTCTTTGAAAAACACATCAGCCACTATAGGTGCATTGTACTTAGCCGGAAGTGGACAAAAATGAGCATATTTAGTGAGTCTATCAACCACCACATATAGACAATTCTTACCTTGAACCATGGGCAGCCCCGTGATGAAGTCCATAGAGATACTTTCCCATTTTTGAGTGGGAATAGGAAGTGGTTGTAGGAGCCGACTGGAAATGCATGTTCCGCTTTGTTTTGTTGGCACACTAGACACTCCCGGATGTATTGGAGTACTTCCCCCTTTAGGCCTTTCCAATAGAATCTTTCCCTCACTTGTTTGTATGTCTTAAAATAACCTGCAGATGAACTCGATGGGTCATCATGAACAACCCTCAATATCTTACTCTTCACCTTCGATTCGGGCACCAAATAAACCCGGTTCTTGTAAAGAATGAGCCCATCCATAACCTTGTACCTTTCATCAATCATTTCACCTTCAAAAACAACATTAGCAAACTTGTTCTTGACATACTCAGCTGTAATCAAGGACTTCTGAAATGTCCCTCTTCCTAGAATAATAATAATGAAGACCTTTAGCCTATTTGGTCTACCCAGACGGCTAAAGGATGAACCCAAGGGTGACTTAAGTCACAATAAATTAGTATTAAGTGCCTAAAAGAAAAATAAAATTATTAAAGCACTTATATTAATTTATTTGGCTTAATAAAGGAATGCACTTATAAATAAAAGTTGTAATCTCTAGAAAGGTGCAAAGGGACAAATATTGTGTTACAAGGGTCTAATTTTATGTTTGTATCCTTCCTAGGAAAAATGGCGAATTGCCTAGAAGAAGGATAATGGCCATTTAGAAAGTAAAAAGACCCATGCTAATTTTTGTATTCCCCCTATGCAAAAATGCGACTAGGCCTAGGAGGGAAATTTGCATAGAAGAAAGCATTGCAAGCTGATTGGAGGTGAAAAAGGTTTCCTTTGGGTCATTTTTCCTTTAAAAAGGAGAGGTCGACTTAGAGGAGGACATTCTATGATCATTCTATATTTTGAAAATAGCTTGTAAGCTGAAGCACTTGTTGCTGCAACTTCTGAGGACGAAAACCCTCAAGAAGAAGAGTGAAAGGGGAATGAAAACTCTCCTTTGAGCTCATATTTTGTATTGGAAACTCAAGGCAAATCAGGTTGTTGAACCATTATATTTTTGAACCAGCTGGAGCGACCCAGTTGTGGGCAGATTATTGCATATTCGAAGGCTCTAAGATCAGTTCTGGACATTTGCTGTTAGGAGCTGAGTTTCAGTGATTTTATTCTTCTATATTGAAGGTTTTTTGTTGGGTTTTAGGCCTTCTTTCCACTGCTGTAATTGCAGATCTGATCTGCAGCATTCTGACAATTAAAATCAGACTTTTGGATGCTTAAAAGTGGTATTTTTCTTTGCCATAATTTTATTAAATCATTGCTGCCATTAAAATCTGAAATCAGTCCTGTTTTGCATCACTTATGGTATTTTTTATCCATAGTACCGGTCGCCATTTCTGGGTATTTATTTGCTGCAGTATAAGTGATTTACAAGGACATATAATTCAGTTTAGGGTCTGATTTGGGTTTAATAAAATCTGCACATTAGTTTGGAAAGGGAAAATTATCTAATGTTGTCTGATTGGTATGATTTTCATATAAAACTCTAGTCACATTTTTCTATTTAAATCAGATCTGCCATAAGAAACTCTGATATATCTTCCATAAGCTAAGTCTTCAGCAAGGGGATTGGCCAAAAACTACCTAGGGCAAGAATAGTCCCATTCGGGGACATTACAACTTACAATTTGCAGTGATCTTAGATAAAAAGCAAAAATATGATTCCCATGACAAAGTGTCTTCTACCAAGTACTTGACTTGAGGTGTTTCCGGAAGCATACCTTGTAATGTAACCTTCTTACCCTTGTTTGTAAAGCTTATTTCCATGTTTTGGTAATTGAAAGTGAGTTCTCCCAATGAATGCAACCATTGGACCCCAAGCACAATATTCATATCAGCCATGCTAATTAAATAGAAATCAGCACATACCTCATGTTTTCCCAATGTGACAAGGAGTTGGGGACACCTCTTTGTGCATGGCATAGCGTAACCATCTGCTATCTTCACCGTGAATCCCTTGAAGTCTTCTACATTCAACTCCAACTTGGCCACCAAGCACTCATCAATGAAATTATGAGTGGCTCCACCATCAATCAAAACTATGACCCCTTGCCCTTGTAGGTCACCCTTCATCCGGAATGGATGATAACTAGGTGCACCGGACAAGGTAGCAAGAGTGCCATCTAATTTTTCCGGATCCTCTTTTGGAATACTATCATGCTTGGCTTCATCAACATTATCTTCATCATCCTCACAATCTGAAAATACTTCAATATAATGCACTTTACCTTTACCCAAACAACGGTGTCTAGGAGTCCATGGATCCTTGCAAGAGAAGCACAAATTCTTCTTTCGTAGCTCGTTTCTAGACTCTCCTTCATTGCTGGTTTTGGGCAGCTCCTTGTGAATAATAGGCATCCTTTGGAAGGGCTTCCTTGGCTGGTCCAAGGGAGGGTTTCTAGGTTGTCCCAAGGGTCCTTTGGGCTGTCCCTCACCTGAAATAACCTTGGAATGTCCGCTGATTGCTGCTGTTTTTGGGGCAGCACCTTCGAGGTCCAAAGCTTTTTGTTGCCTCTTGAAGAGACAAAGGATCAAAGGCTCTAACCAAACCCTTGAGTGGTTCGGTCAAACCCTCAATGAAAAGAACCACAAGTCTCCTCTTTGTGACATTTGTAATCATGACGGAAAGCCTCTGAAATTCAGCCACATATTCATCCACCGTGCCTTGTTGCTTAATTGTGCAAGTTCATGAAAGTGAACTTCCGGATCAACTCTATCAAATCTATCAATGAGTCTTCTACAAAACTCATCATAGGAATGGATCTCATTGTGCCCTTGTGTCACTAACCCATGAAACCACCACTCATGAGCAATCCCCTCAAGGTGAAGGGTTGCAAATTTGATGGCATCATCCTCCATCATAGGCTTCAAGGAAAAATATGTATCTAACTTTTGGATCCAAGCCCTAGCAGTTCCCTTGGTCGATCCATCAAAAGTGGAGAAAGTCATCTTCCCAACACATTTTGTACCTCCTTCTGTGGCATATGTTGTCTTGGCTCTGGCCTAGACCTTCCTTTGCTCACGCCAATGAACTCAACAAGTGTAATGGCCTCATGTATCTCCCTTGGAAGTGTCATATACTCTTCATAACTCGTGGCAATGCTTTGCCCCATAGAGGGCCTTACTCCCACCTTTGGAATGACTTCTTCTCTTGGAAGAAAAATAGGCCTCGTGGCTGATCCGTTGATCCATAGGGATCCAGAAAAACACACCACTTCATCAGTTCCATCAACACCAAGAAGGAGAATTGAAGAAAATGAAGAAAATGAGGTAAGCGAGAGGTTTTGGACAGAACTTCCACTCTGTGAAACCGGCCTTGGTTGGGCAGCGAGCTGGCTGGGCGGGGTGGTGGTCCTGACACTTTCGAACAGAAAAGAGAAATAGAGCATGAATGGATGCGAATTTGAAGCGCTTGACTGTGTCTCTTCCCTCTCCGACCTTTCCCATTCTCTAGTGCACGGGAGGACATGTGAAAAGACTATAAATACAAGGAGCAAGAGAATTGGGGCATTCGAAGATCCAGAGAGATCAAGAAGCAAGTATTAATTATATGAGAGCAAGTGAGCAGAGATTCTTCAGTGCTAGAGTGGAATTGTAGGAGCAAGGTGTAAGAAAATAGAGCAAGCAAGTAATTGGAGAGAAGGTTTACATTGTTGCTTCTTTTCATACTTATTGTAATCTGTAAAATTTGATTATTGGCCAATACAAGTGGGAAGAAAGAGCAATTTCCCTTCCCGATTGGTTTTCCCTCAAATTGGGGGTTTCAGGATAAAATTCTTGTGTTGTGTGTGGAATTCCTTTAGCATTTCTCTACAATTTTGTTCTAAGCACTAGTTAATCAATCACTAAAGCTCTAAAACTGTCATTTTCCAAAGTAGAAAGTAGAACAACATAATTGTGTGATTCGTAGAGTTCCAAAGTAGAAGTTTACAGATCATTTTGGTATCAGAGCTGATTATATATCCAGGACTGTGGTATTCGATTCTTTCTTGTGATTTGTATGACAATGACAAGGTCTAAAGGCGAAGAAGTTTTACCTTGTGAGCCAGATATTTCTATGAAGAAGTGGAAACAGAGAATTCGATCTCAAATGGAGGAAGAGAACTTGGTCCGTAGAGTCGAAATGCTAGAGACCATGATGGATAGGTTACATAGAAAACAAGAAGAGCTTTTAGATCTGCAAAAGACAGCTTTAGTTAAGCAAGATTCCATGGACTCAGTGGTTTGAGCACTGGCGAAAAATTCGGTATCGGAAAGAGCCATGAAGAGGAAGAATGGGAAGAGCGTGAAGAAGAGATGCCAATTGTAAGCAAGAAGGTAAAATCTGCTCATACACCTTTTAAATTCAAAACGAAAGTTGAAATAAAGAATTTTGAAGGACAAGTAGATGCAAAATTACTGGATAAGTGGCTAAAATAGTTGGAAGTCTATTTTAGTGTGCATAGTGTTACTAAGGCACAAAGGATTACCTTTGCATGTCTCAAAATGGAAGGTCATGCTCTGGTTTGGTGGGAAACCCATCTAGCCACTTGTGAGAAGAAGAAACGTCCTATTATCAGTACTTGGAAAGGTTTTAAAGAATTGCTTAGAGCTAACTTCTATCCTATTGGCCATAAGACTGACATGATGATTAAGTGGCAGTACTTTAGACAGGGCAGTGGTCAAAGCGTGTAAGACTACACTACGGAATTTTGGAGACAAGCCATGTTGCTTAATATGGACTTGGAGGATGAGGACATTCTGACCAAGTATTTGGGAGGACTTCACACTCACCTTCGGAGGAAGGTAATCTCCACAAAGCCGGGATCTCAATGAAGCTTGTATACAAGCATACTACGTTGATGAGAAGAAGAAAGCGGAGAAAGCAGAGCCAAAGGGAGACTAGTGATAGATCGGCGGGAAAAGAACAGGGAAGACAAGTAGCAAAGGTAAGCGGAAAGGTAAACATGCATTCTGCTTGCTTTGCATACTTGTAAAGATCCTAAAATTTTTGTAAGAATTGTGATATGAATGGACATACTAACGCCACATGTTAGAAGTTGCATCAGAATTACACCCAAAGCACTTGAATCAAGGACTCAAGAAATCCATGGCCATTGTGAAAACAGAAGGAGAGGTGGAGATTGAGGATGATTCGGATGTAGACGAGAGGCTGGGATGCACTGACCATTAACATGTATGGGCGTGCGAAGAAGAGTTGAGTAAGCTATTTCAAATCGAATCCAAATCAAGAAGACTAAGGTAAACACTTTAGTAGATTTTGGTTCTCAGTCAAATCTGATTTCTGATGCGGTTGTAGAACAGCTTGGTCTAAAGACTTATGCGCATCCACATCCATACCCATTGGGATGGGTGAAGAAGGGTGTAGAAATATAGGTTACAAGAAAGTGTAAGTTTCAGTTTGGGATAAATACCCAATATATTGATGTATTAGAGGCTGATATCATTCCACTTGATGCATTCGATGTTATCTTGAAATCCTTACTTGTATGTCGGGGATGTTGTGTTCACGAGGGAGAACCGGTATAGATGGGTCGAGGATGGAGTCGGTTTCGACATCCGGGCACACTAGAGCAAATCAAAGAAGGCTATAGTAAGCGCCTTGACCAAGCACCAAGACTTATTCGGGCAAATCATCGATTTTGTTTACTTTCATTGGAAGAAAAGCAAAATGGACGTGAAAGCACGGATATTTCGACCAAAGGATGGAGAATTTGGATAGCACTTGTCAGTTTTTTGTAGAAGAAGGCACCATAGAAGGCTGCTCATTCAAGAAGTAATACAAATTTCGCTATGCGATGCACGGTCACCGTATCTACCTATTGATTCACTGGACCTGACCGTGGGGCAGCAAGGAGAAGAGGAGATACAAGGAAGCGTGGTGACTATAACAGCAACGTACATGGAGAGGATTCGGCCAATCCATCTCAAGAGACAAAGACAAGCAAGAAGGATTAAACCACTACAGATATGGGACCTTCGCCATACTTGAGCAAGTTGGAAAAGAAACCTTCAAGCCACACTTCATGCAGATGCACACGATAGCAAGTTGCAAGAGCTCGCACCTACTAAAGCCATCTATGCATGACAAAGAAGGAAACATACAGAAGCTGCCTTCCAAAGAGGATTGTACTCGAGGCAACTCGGAGGAGGATGTAGCACTGGAGCAGCAAACTAGAGATCCACAGAGCCTTGGCAGATTGGACGAGAGAAGACACCAAGGCAGACCCAGTGGTACTCGAAGGAGCAAGAGAGGGAGTTGATTCCTCTACCACTCCCCTACTAAGCTTTTGTGGGACCAAAAGCCTCCTAAGCAGGGGAGGTATGATCCATGGGATCGAAAAAAACCACTTCATCGAGTTCCATTAGTACCGAGACGGAGAATTGAAGAAAATGAGGTAAATGCGAGGAGGTTACGGGCCAGAACCGCCGCTTCTGCGCCTGCAGGCGGCAGCCTTGAAACCATCGGTCTGCACAAGGTGGTGGTCCTCACACTTCTGAACAGAAAGAGAAATGGAGCATGCATGGATGCGAATTTGAAGTGCCCGACTGTGTATCTTCCCTTCTTGACCTTTCCCTTTCTCCAGTGCATGGGAGGACATGGGAAAAGACTATAAATATAAAGAGCAAGAGAATTGGGGCATTCGAAGATCAAAGAGGTCAAGAAGCAAAGTATTAATTATATGAGAGCAAGTGAACAAAGATTCTTGATCTTTGGAGTAGACTTGTAGGAGCAAGCAAGTAATTGGAGAGAAGGTTTACATTGTTGCTTCTTTTCATACTTAGTGTAATCTGTAAAAGTTGATTATTGGACAATACAAGTGGGAAGAGAGAGCAGTTGCCCTTCCTGACTGGTTTTTCCTCAAATTGGGGGTTTCCAGGATAAAATTCTTGTGTTGTGTGTGGAATTCCTTTAGCATTTCTCTCTGATTCTGTCCTAAGCACTAGTTAATCGATCACTAAAGCTCTAAACTGTCATTTTCCAAAGTTGAAAGTAGAACAACATAATTTTGTGATTCTTAGAGTTCTAAAGTAGAAGTTTACAGATCATCCGTTAGCTGATCCCAAGGGTTGGAGTGTAGTATTAGCTCCGAATGAGCTACTGTCTCCATTATGAACCCTAGGTTCATGAACCCTTTGAAGTGATAGGGCTAGGAAGTCCATGGTGTCCGCCAATCTCTCTTGACTTGCAATAAGCTTGTCTATCTTGGCTTCTTGAGGATCTTGGTGAGCCATATTATCCTCCTCTCTTGGTTGGTCCACTTTCCTTTCTCTCCTCTAATAGTAGAGGAAACCCTTGTTGCCCTCTTCCATGAAAACCCTAGGATGGGAAGACCGAAGCTTTGATACCACTATAATGTCCCTTTTTGGGACTGAAACTGAAAAAGTAGGAAACCACACAAACCCCAATAGATTAAATTCAGATTTTTAAATCAACAAACTGATTTTTCTAACAGCTGGAAATCAACAATTTGATTTTTATAACAACCGGAAATTAGAGGAAAATCACTCAAATATCATCAAATAACTCAACCCCAATATAGATAAATACTTTAGGAAGATTTTAAGACACTTTGCATCATCGAATGTGACCACCACTCAGCTGAAATTTTAATTATGAACAACAAAAGTACAACCCATGAAAATAATTAAAAAGAGGTTTCCAAACCCCGATAACCATAAAAGAAGATAAATTCCAGCCTTAGAAATTATGCTAAATCAAAATATCAAATAAAATCTGAAGTATGTGCCCTAGAAGGCACCCAACTATCACCAAACCCTAGTCGCTCCCTTAGGGAGACCTCTAAAATGCATGCAAAGCCTTTGTAGATATTCTCCTTGATGCCCTAGATTCAAATTTGCAAGTTGTCTTAAGAGATGTCTTCGACTCACCCAAAATGGAGGGTTTCCGTCCTCCACCAAGCCACAAGGAAGGTTTTCATCTTCCTTGGAATGCCACACAAGAGGGTTTTCGTCCTCAAGTGGATAGTTAATGAGCACTTTGCCCAAAAAACCAAGTATAGATAAAATGCGCCAAAGATAGGATGCAAATGAAGTCACACATCTCCCTTTATAGCTCTTGTTTGGCGCCAAAGGCCAAATAGAAGTGGACCGACCTCTTTAGGCTTCTTTTGTCTTTTAATTTGCCTTTATGACTCTCCCAATCACAATTGACTTGCCTTATAAAGGAAACACTAAAAAAAACATTAAATCTAATAAAGAAAACTGAAATAAAATGCAATTCCTTCCCTTGTTCAATCATGTTTCTTTTCCACGGAAAGGGAATGGCAAGAAGTCCACTTTTAGGCCCTTAATTGAAAAAGGGGACATTACTGAGATATTTAGTTAATTCCGTTGTAGTTTTGCTCTTGTATTTGTTGTTAATATCCTTGTTTATAGTAAATCATTAACATCCCATCTACTGACATATGGGCATTTTGGTTTAAGCGTTGTATGCCAAGGCCACTAAGTGTGAATTTTCTAATCCATCCTTGGAATATTTGGGTCACATTATTTTTATTGAAAGGGTACACAAACCACCACAAAATTATAGGCAATATGTGATTGGTTGGTACCCAAATCACTTAAGAAACTTCACATTTTCTTGGGCTTGATAGGATGTTACTTAAGGTTTCATATAAATTTCCCTACCATAGCTAGTTTTGTCACTGCCCTCACCAAAAGAGAGGCTTTCAATTGGTCTTTTGAGGCACATAATGCTCTTGAGGAGCTCAAGCAGGCTCTTGTGGCTACACCAGTTTTAACAAATTACAAATTTTCCAAGCCTTCCATCATCGATTGAGATGCTTGTAAGTTCAGGCTCGATGCTGATACACTCTCGAATAATCATCCCATTTCCTTTAAAGCAAGAAGTTGATCATAGAGAGAGGTAGATGTCAATTAATTGCGAGGAGATGTTGACCATCTTGCATGCGGTGGCCAAGTGGCATCAATTTCCATCGGGAGCAAACTCTTTACTAAAACTGACCATCTCATCCTAAAGCACTTGTTGACTCAACAAACACTCACAGAGGAGCAGCAAAAGTGGATCGATCATTTCTAGGCATTTGAATTTGGGATCCTCTATAATAAGTGGAAAGAGAATGTGGCACATGATTCTTTGTCATGCCAAGATGAGTCACATGTATTTCATGCCATCTCCATTAAGGAACTTGTTTGGCTAGGTGATCTTGCTACGGTCAATCAAGAGAAAAATTTGGATAGGAGGAAGAGAAAGGCTTGCTCGATCCATGCAACGGAACCATCTTCCTTAGAGATCATATTTATTTCAGGCATGTATTCCCTTTAGCATGGAAGACACTTGGGCATGGGCACAAGTCTTCATTCACATGTCACACAAGGTTCCAAAACCCTACAACAACATCACCTTCATTTTCTTTTGGAAAAACATGGAGCGGTTTTTGTAATTTGTGGCAGAATGTGACCATTTCATCCCTAGTTCTTATGCGACCATTCACTATTCCCACTCGAAGTGAGGAATTGTATCCATGGACTTTATCTCACGCCTGCCAAGATCTGAATGCAAGGATGAAATATATGTTGTTGTAGAATAGTTGACTAACTATGCTCATTTCATCCCTATGGAAAATGCAATGTTCAATGGTTCATGGCTCTAAGCTTTATTTCTAACACATGTTTAAGTTGCATGGGATCCCACACAATGGGTTATTTGTGATTGGGTACATATCTTCCGTTGCAGTTTTGGTTAGGAATTGTATCGGTTAGCAAGGCGACATTCAAAATGAGTATTTATTATCTCCAAACAAATGGAAAATAGAGGCAAAGATTAAATTTTTGGAAGGCTACTTGACGATGTATGTAGGATAGGTAGAGAAAGTGTGTGGAATGATTAAATATGGGCAAATATTGGTACTGACACCACACACCACTCCACCATAGAGATCTCATTCAAGGTGTTTTAAAGATTCAAGCCTTTGTGACTAGTGGAATGGGTACTTTAGGGGGTAGAGACATTGGAGGAGATGTTGGACATATTAAGACAATTGAAGGACAATTTGTCCACAAGTGCAAAATTTATAAAGCAACAAGAAGACCAAAGCAAGACAAAGCACAAATTTGAAGTGGGGTTTATGGTGTTCGTTTGATTGCATCCATACAAGCAAATATGATTGGAGTAGTGAAAACAAAACCTCGACCATAATATTATGGACCACTATAGGATTTGTGAAAAGGTTCGGGAAGTGGTGCATGCATTGGATATCATGAACAAAAGGAGAATTTATGGTGTGTTCCATCGACTTCTACGTGTCATGTCCAAAGAAGTTGGGATCCCATGTAGTACCATAGATAGAAATCCTAACCATGGTTGAAGAGGCATGCGAGTCTTGGAGTTGGAAGGGATGTTTAGGGAGGAAGTGCAAGTGATGCAAAACAAGATAGTCGAGTGCAGGAAGATCAAGTGAAAGGGGTTTTCCATGGAAGATCAATGCTTGAAAATGAAGATTTGTGAGCAAGCATTTAAACTTGCCATGACTTTGATTTTTTTTCTAAAAATGTAAGGGTGTTCGAGTAAAAGAGAGGAAAAATAACCCCCTCATTCATGGATTATGTTAAGTTGTATTGTTTGGTGTGTTGGTTCGGGCTATATTTTGTGATTTAGTGGTCATGGGTTCCATTGTCAATATTTATGAAACTTATTTGTAACCTTATAGCCCAAAATTTTGTACTTTTAGTACTTCTCGCAAGGTCACCCATCATAGTGGTACTTTAGGTTGAGCGTGCTTAACTACAAAGCTTTTACTAGCTTTTGGGAAAAATCTCTATAAGTGGGAGGGAACATCCTTAGTTGCGAGTTATATTTATGTGTCGTCCATCTAGGATTAGTGAAGGGTTAAGTAGGGTTTTCTTGATCCCCTAGGTTGATCACCTCATTTTTCAGCCCATCATGGAGGTTGGCGGAAGTAAGTACCCTTTGATATCTATTACTTTACACATCGGGGTAGGTTGGTGAGGTGGTGCTATCTTTGTGCAACACTATTGTAAAGTGGCCCCGGAAAAATCATGTATTTGCTCCTCATAGGAATTGTGAATCAATTGGATTGTTTTTTGGGCTATGGGGACAATTATACATTAGGAGTTTCTTTGGCCTTGGATCTTCGAGAGATTCTAGGGAGTGTGCTTGTAATATCCCCTTCTCGAACATAACAACTCGAAAACCCTTAGCCTATTCTTGGTTTCCCGATGGCTAAGGCAATGGAAAAAAAGGGAAACTAATCCTAATAAGTTAATTAAAAGTGCATAATAATTTTATTATAAGCACTTTAATAATTTATTAGTGATAAAATAATAAAAGATAAGATAAATATATTAATGTCAACGAATGACCACAAAAGTAGGTCAATGGGACTGCAGCCCAAACAATATACAAAGTGCAAGCGGGGACAACTCAAAACGAGTTTCCAAAAACAAAACGAAGAGAAAAGACAACATAAAGGAAGCCCGAAGCCAATACCCCCACATGCGGGGGCAATGGTGCAAGCGGGGGAGAAAAACGAGGGAAGCAAAGAAGGGAATGAAGGGGGGCAAACAAGGACCAATGGTCTAATCAGGAATGGTAGCCACACCCCTCCTAATAGTAGAGGCCGACGAAAAGAAGCTCCCGATGGATTGGCAACCCGAAGAGGGGGATGAAAACCTCCTTCCTTCTTGAGATACGAGATTGTATGCAATGACCGAGGGACGAATGGAGCTGGATTGCCCTCTAGTACATGTGTGCATCCGATTCTGCTGGCGGTGATCGAGGGAAGAGTGAAGGTCCAACCGGGGACGAACTGATCTATGCACGGTATCTGGGTCAAAAAGGCTCTGCCGTTTAGTTCCTCCACCTGCGGGTAGAATCGGAAAGAAGGCTGTAATTCGTCTTGTGGGGATGACTCTCGGAGGGGGATGAAGAATCTGGTCTCGTAGCAGCAAAGACTCACGGATGTAAAGGGCAAGACACCGTTGGTCGATATATCTGAAGAAGGCCGGGAGAGTCTGAATCCCTCTGAAGAGACAGTGAAAACGTCCTCTGATCTCATAGTATATGGGGTAGCGGAAGATGAAATGAGTTTGTCTCCACCTCATGAAGGCTACAGAGCCTACAAAGTCTATCCTCCCGATCAATGTGGTGATCAATCTCGCATCGAAGTCTATGGGAGCCGACTCGAAACTGACCCAAAGGTATACGGAGGGCATGCACCTAGTGACGAGAGGTGTACTGAGGGCGGATGATGAGTCCATCTCTGATTTCAAGAAAGTGCTCAAGATAAAAGGACATCTTAGGGCGCGAAACCCCACGGGGTTCACCCAAGTAGTTTGAATGAAGCTCTATAGATATCCTCCCCCGGATGGACTGTTCAACACTTGCTTGGTGGGCGAGATGGTAGGAGCATTCAAAGAATATTGGAAGGGGGAGACAATTAATCTGATACCAAGCCGAGTCAACAGGCGAAGTCTCGGCAAACCAACAACAGCCCACATCCTGGGCAATACTCACAGAGGAACAATAGGCGAGATATGGATACCTGTCCTGCTCATCGGAGAGATCACCAAACCTCCTGATATGGTGAAGAAAGGATGATATGTCAAATATAGTCTCCAGATGGAAAGGTCGGGCTCCGAACTCTGCCAAAATAATATGCTGGGGGACCGTCTGTTTGCATCTGATGAAACAGCGAAGGAGGAGAGTTTGAATCCTCTCAGCGGAAGCCCAATCTGTGTCCAAAAGGGAGGCCCCAGGACAACGAGACCCATAGAGAATAGTGGGGCGGATGAGGGAGTTCATAAGAAACATCTTGGAGGAGACGTCCTGGAAGTGGTGCCGAAAACACTGTCTCTCGAGAATGGCAAGAGACCCATACCCTTTATTCACCCTCGGTTGGAGAGCATGCCTCATACTGAATCTAGGCCCTGAGAACTGGACTCCCAGGTAGGTGTATGTATTAGTAATTTCAACCTCCTGCCCCTTGAAGAAGAAATGGAGGTGTGATGTCCGCAGCCCGTTGAAGACCATGACCTTGGTCTTACCCAGATTGACTATCAAATGCCGAAGATCACAGAATAAAGCAAGTGCATCAAGCTGTCTCTTAAGCCCCTCGGGAGAAGAGGCGAGTAGAACAATATCATCGTGCAAATAGGAGAATAGAAATCAAGGCGCGGTGAAGAAGGCAACCATCCCCTTCTGAATGTGATCCCAGAAGAAAGGATTCCGACTCATCGATGTAAATGCGAAGAGGGTAGGAGACAAGGGGCACCTGTTTAACCCCAATGGTGCTCTGATGAGATCGACAATCCGTGTCTAGTATGAAGGCGACGAGGATGGACTCATAGAGGCGCATGATGGCGATAATAAGAGTCTCGAAATACCGATGTCTCGGAGTCGCCTGGAAGAGAGCCATGCGAGTACGAAGTCAAAAGCTTTTCGAAAGTCTACAAAACAACAATAAACTTTTGAAGAGCGGTGACGAACCTCCTCAATAATAGCCCGAAGGGTGAAGATGTGGTCGATGGTGTGGTAACCAGGGCGAAAACCAGCCTAACCTTTGGCTCGAGGCTGCATACTGCTCCAAAATCTCGGACAACTGACACTGTGGAGGGGCATGTAGCATAGAGTTTTTAGAAAGAATGACCCACCATGATAGTCCTGTAGTTGTTCGGGTTAGAAATGAACCCGACTTTGTGGATCGGGTGAATGATATGATGAGACCAAGTAGGAGGGAAGCCCACTCTAACCACATGATTGAAAAGATCTGCCAAATAGTTAGCAAAAACCTCAAAACCCTGCTTGAAGAACTCAACCTAGAAACCGTCCACATCAGTTGCCTTGCTACAGTTCAAAATCCTTATTGCCTCTTTGATATTGCGGTGAGTGAAGGGATTACCAGGCGGCGGGATGCAATTTGGGTAGATATTTGCTGCCCGGAACATCGTAAAGGGTAGAGGTGTGGGAGAAAATGGAGATATGATCGATTGTTGTGGAGGAGGGGGAGTGGTGGGGAAAGACGAGTCGCGCGGAAGGACCGAGGGTTAGTCTAAGGGAGGTGGAAAGCATATATCTGCGGTGGGAAATGAAGGATCGCTTCTTACGGTGGAGAAGGCACTGTGTAGGCAAGCCTTAAGAATGGGGAAGGAGGAGGGCACAGGTAAAAGCTGGCGAAGGCGACGGTGAAGGATTTGCACTCACTCTACCATTGGTTCGTAGGGCAAGATTTAGTAGTCTTAGTGGCCGAGGATGGGTGGTGGAGGCTGGGAAAGGATCTCGGGCAGCCTCCCACATGGCGGAGGAAAGGTATGAGTACTTGGCCTCCGCACTAAGCATGTTAGAGAATAGGGGCTCGAGAGGGGAGAAGGTCGCGGATGTGGGATGAGTAGGATCTGTAATCCCCTTTATCAATTGAAAGGAGATGCGAGGTGGGAAGTGGGGGGGGGAGGAGAGGCGGTGGTGGTAGGAGCGGCTGGAGACCGAGGAGAAAGATAGGACAACATGATCGCGCAAGGGGAATGGGGAAAGCAAAGAAGGAGTAGAAGAGGGTGAGATGTGAGATGGCCATTTGTGATGATATAGTCTACTACACTAGTGCCCCCGCCATGGGGACGACATGTGAAGAAATGTGAATTCGAAAGCGCTTGATCCGTTGAAGATCACCATCCCTGAGATTCCCAAGTGGAGGAGGAACCGTCCATACTGTGAGAGGGCCATCCGTATCTGCAAAAATCCTATGTAGACCAAGCGACATAGGGTCGATCCTTTGTGTGCGAACGTATCTACGATCTGTCATGGAGAGGGACTGTAGGTGTTTGGTAGGTACGGGCATTAAAATCACCTAAAATGATAACCTCCCCTCTGAGTCTTGGCTATCTATTTGTATAAGTCAAAGAAAGGATCTTGCTGGGCCATTGTGGATGTCATAAGGGAAGCAGTGGAGGAAAGTAACACACTGCTTTATATAGAGATCCCTAGAAAACCGGCGGATCAGCGATACGAATCCACATGAACCTAGCGAGACTCATCAAAACCAACCATCGAGATCTTGTTTCGGAGGAGTCCCTATAAAGACAGGAAATCCCACCAGAGCCCCTGACACCACCTAAACCCCGAGTCTCTGTCTGCAAGTGATAACCAAAAAAGCCAATAATACCTAGGAGAGGACGGATAGGGCTCTCGTGTGTCTCTGTGATGAAGAGAATGGCGGCAGCCCGAGAGTGTTTAATTTAAGGCCAGGGGAGGACGAAGGGAACCGTTCCCATTCCAGCAACTGATAGATAAGTTTCTGGCTTGACTCCTCTCCCACTTGGCCCGTCATTGGGGAGCCCCTTGGTGGGGTTCCCAGCCAGGGGAGGAGTCTCTGATAACAGCCAGAGATTCTGATAACCGCCCATTTACTGCTTTCCTCACCGCTGCCATGACTTGCTCCCTAGCGTTTGAGCTCCCAACTTGTGTCTTGGTAAGATTTTCATCAATGAAGACCTTATTGAGTAGGGAAAATAACTTCCGTTTGGCCTTGAGAGCCCTAAGCCGAGTCCTCGGTGGAATTGAAGCGAGAGAAAAGAGTAGAATCCGGTCGAACCAAGCTCACAGCAAGTTGCCTCGAGACTGACCCCAAGTTTTACGTGAGGAACTTGAGCGGTGTGAGGATCGAAGAGGGAGGGGGCAACCCTCTAACTTTAAGGTTCAGCTCCTGGAATGCCTAGTTCTTTCTTCTAGCAATTTGGCTTTGAACCACCTCTTATTTCTTTGTTAAAGGAGGATTTTGATCCTTACTCTTCACCACTGGGCCCCAAGTATCGTTTGTTTTGCGAGACTTTCTTGCTTTGAGTTTTGATTTCCTCTTGCTTGTGTTTTAAATCTGAAATCTCAGCTTGTAATTGTTCATTAATGCATTAGGTTTTGTGCATGCATTGGGTTTATTATTGTCTTTGCAAAGAGATATTGTTTGCTTCAATCTTTTCGATTTGAGAGGATAATCCGAAAACCTCGGTTTGGAGGGTCTTTGTTAGAGGATTCTAGAGTCTCTAACCTGCAAAGCGATTCGCGATAATGTTGGGAGGCGCCTTCATGAGGACCACGATTATTAGACCCAATTTGGACACACTTTGTGGGGAAGTAGGAGACATCAATGATGGGTAGACTGCCTGGAGAGGTGATACGATTAGAGGAGTAGAGTCTCCAGATCCTCCAAATTGAGTTACCTTGTGTATAGAGAGACCAATGTTGTCTTGGGAAAATTGCAGGGAGCCTAATACCAGTCAAGGAGGAAAACAACAGCGAGCAGGAGCAAAACACCCACGAAATCCTCGTGTACAGATGAATTCCTCGTGTACAGATGGACTCATGAAATTTCTGTGCACACGATTTTACTGTGCACGATTTTTCTAACCCGAGTCACGAAACCGAAGTCGTGGCAGAGGAATGGGAGCGATCAGTCACGATGTAGAAGGAAGTATTTCGAGCCCTTTGTTGGTTATATTTTCGTGACCACTCTTGACTGCAATTCGTGCCCAACGTTGATTTGTGATTCTGATTCGTGATTCGTGCCCACTCGTGATTGTAGACAACGTGGACATTGGAAGAAGGGTCAATAGTCGTGAGAACCAGGAAAGGAGGAAACTCACGAGCCTTGCAGAAAACGAAACCCTGCTTCCTCCTCACGAAACAGAAAACACAGTCGTGAATAGAGGATAACAATCATCATAGACAGATGAATTCAGAGCCACAATTCAGAAAAACTGTGCCCTCCTTCACGAGCAGTCAATCACGAGCCACGATTCAAAAACCGTGCCCTCCTGTGCCCTTGAGCAGAGAAAACAACACTTTTGTAGTGCTATTAGAGATCTAATAAAATAATGTAGTACTGTTGACAATATGTATTGTAGATCAACATTCACTTTGAACCAACTTTAAACTTGACCCGACATTCTTTGAAGGCACGACACCAAAATGTTTATAGATAAACTACACTACCACAAAATATCAATCACATACTAGTCAATACCTATCACAATACAACATATAGGGGAAAAGTCAAAGAAAAAGTCACTTTATTTTTATTTCCCCTTAGTGAGAAAATGCGACCCATATAGGGGATAAAAATATTAAATAAAGTAAAACAAAGGGAAAATATTAAATAAAGTGAAGGAGAGCTGATTGGGCCTTTGTGTGGGCAAAGGTGCCAAGAGATATTATAAAAGGAAGTCGCTTCACTTGGAGAAGTATCACTTTTTATATATTTTCATCTTTGAAATTTGGTTGAGCTATTTGCTTTCCATTTTTACCTCAAAGGATGAAAACCCTTTGAAGTATTTGCATTAGAGGACAAAAACCCTCTATTGCCAAGGTTGAAGAACGAAAAATCTTCATCCTTTGTGAGAGGAAGCTCTATCAAGGGTTTCCATTGAGTTTCAAGGATAATTTTGAATTTCCAACAGTGTTGAAGGCCCTAATTTGCAGATTTCTGTTACATTCAGCTAGGGTTTGAAGAAGTGTTGTAGCTGATTTTTGGGATGCATTTCCAGCAGTTTCCTAGTGGAGCGACCCACTTGTGGGAGGATCCTGAGCTACCTAGGGAACGAATGTTCTAGATTTGAGTTCTATCGTCATTGCCATATTTTTAGAGGTCAATTCTAGCCTATTTGCATCTGATTTGGGCTTTGGAAACATTTTTTCCAGCCATGTCTGTAAGCTGATTTTTGCAGACTTTGAATAAAAAAATACAACTCTTCTTCTTGGGTAAAAATTTATATTTTCAATGCTCATGCTAATAATCTTTGAGCAGTTTAGGAAAAGTTTTGAGTGATTTTACATCAATTTTATGGGCCAACCATCCTTAGAGCAAGTCACATTTTTCTAAAGAAATTCAGATTTGCATTGTTTTTCACCAAAAATATCTTTTAATTCTTGTTATAAATTGGGTTTGTGGTTCCTTTTGGGGGCATAAATTGTCCCATTGGGGACATTACAGTGGTATCAGTGGTGATCCTTGCCAGCCTATGGGAGAAATATATTAAAAAAATCAGATCTTGATGCACAAGGAAAAGCCGACTTTGGTTTATCAAAGAAGAAATCAGACTCCAAGGAAAGGAACCATGGATGATCTAGATCAGAGAGTTCCTCCTACAGATAAGATGAGTTTTATGCAAGAATTAATTACAAGGAGCCAAAGGGAGTTGCAACAAGTCTTGAGGGAATCTCACAGGGAGATGCGTGATGCATTGACATGATCTATTATGGACTTGGCTAAGGCTCTACATGGACACAATATCAACAAATCAACGAACTAGGGAGCAACAAATAATGGTGAAGGAAGCTCATCCGGTCAAGCAAGGACCTCCATTAAACCTCCTCAATATTCAAGGCCAAATTCCTTCAGAAAGAGGCACAACCAGTTGAGTTAGATCCACCAAGTGATATGGAGGACATAGAGGCATGGGGTGAAGAATATGCAGCCCTTAGTTTCAAGGTGAGGGAAATGTTGTCCTTAAGATATTTCTGCGAGTTGAAGAATAGTAAGGGCACCAGAAAGAATAGATCTCAACAGGAGAAACTCACGGGAGCCGTAGAAGCCCCCATCACCATTGCCAAAGTAGATCCCTTGACTGATTTTCCAAACAACACCATAAAGACACAAGGGTTTGGAGAAATCATGGGGCATGTGTCAAGGAATGAGAAGGAAATTAAGGAGCATGCAACCCAAGGTAACACTCTTTTATTGTTTGATGATGGATTAGACTTCGGTAAGAGCCACGAAGACATTCAAAACATATATGAACAAGGTATGGAGTTGAAATTCAAGATGCAAGACAAGGAAGTTGTTCTACAAGGTATGAGAAATGGTACTCCTCAAGTTGTGACAACCAAGAGTATGGAAAGATCTTTCAAAAGAGGGCAGATTGCATGGGTTGCAGATTGTGTGGTAAGAGATACATCCTCTTTTTTATTACAACAGTTCTATCATGATGACAAGAATGCTAAGGATTTGGTACAGCAAAGCCAAGATATCATGAAGGCAAAAGGGAATGAAGATCTTGATGACACTCCAAGGTATGAAAGGAATGGTAACATGTCATATTTATTGTTGCATATTAAACCATTTCAGATTTGTTTTCCTCATGAGAAGCATGATAAAATAAAGGATACAGTTTGCAATATGGAGCATGTGGACCCCTTGATCCAAATTCATGATTATGAGAAGCAAAGCTGTCTCATTTGACAGGCACAAGATCTAGACTCTTGGAGCACTACAACATGTTTTACCTTTTGGAGATGGCACTTGGGCATATGAGTTGCAATTTGGGGAAGGGAGGATTGTAATATCCCCTTCTCGAACATAACAACTCGAAGACCCTTAGCCTATTCTTGGTTCTTGTGGCTAAGGAAATGGAAAAAAGGAAACTAATCCTAATAAGTTAATTAAAAGTGCATAATAATTTTATTATAAGCACTTTAATAATTTATTAGTGATAAAATAATAAAAAAATTCACTTTATTTTTATTTCCCCTTAGTGAGAAAATGTGACCCATATAGGAAGGGGATAAAAATATTAAATAAAGTAAAGCAAGGGGAAAATATTAAATAAAGTGAAGGGAGTTGATTGGGCCTTTGTGTGGGCAAAGATGCCAAAAGAAATTATAAAAGGAAGTCGCCACACTTGGAGAAATATCACTTTTTATATATTTTCATCTTTGAAATTTGGTTGAGCTATTTGCTTTCCATTTTTACCTCAAAGGATGAAAACCCTTTGAAGTATTTGCATTAGAGGACGAAAACCCTCTATTGCCAAGGTTGAAGAACAAAAACTCTTCATCCTTTATGAGAGGAAGCTCTATTCAAGGGTTTCCATTGAGTTTGAGGATAATTCTGAATTTCCAGCGGTGATGAAGGCCCTAATTTGCTGATTTCTGTTACATCCGGCTAGGGTTTGAAGAAGAAGTGTTGTAGCTGATTTTGGGGTTCATTTCTAGCAGATTCTGGTGGAGCGACCCATTTGTGGGAGGATCTGAGCTACCTAGGGCACAATTGTTCTAGATTTGAGTTATATCACCATTGCCATATTTTTAGAGGTCATATGTACGTACCCAAAATTGTAAGTCTTATCTTGCCCGGAAAAGTGTAACAAGTGCCCCAATGATGATACTGGTGTCCTCATGAGGTGTTCGGATCCGGAAAAGCTCTCCGAGTGTGCGTTAACATCCCGCATGCCCCGCGTCCTTTGTTTCTCCTTTTTCCCCTCTTTTCTTGGCCTTTTGCTCTTCAGTGATGAAACCGCCGCCCTGCCTGGGCGGCGGTCTCGTGACCGCCACCCTAATTAGGCGGCGGTCCTTTACGCGTTTTCGTAAAGCGTTTTGGCGTGACTCACGTAAAGATCAGCGTTCCATGACTTTTCCTTGCCGACTTGGGCTTGCATTTATGTTTTTGGTCCCCTGGAATAGTGTTTGGCCATTGTTTATAGTTTTAGAGTTCAGTTTGGTTTTGATCTTTGGGTGAATGAAAGCTATAAATAAGTGGCTTGTGCTCAAACAAATGGCCCTGAAGTTTGTCTACGAATTTCTCTTTCTGATAGACTTAGCTTTCATTTTGCTTAGAGTGCTTGGTTTAGTTCATTATATGTCTAGTTAGCATTGTTCATTTGTTGGTAAGCCACATATCCGGCTTGTCAGGCAAACTTGAGTGTTGTTGTTTTATCAATCCATTGGAGTAGAATAGCTTAGGAAGCCATTAAAGTTGCAGGTTTTGCTCTTCAAACAGGATAGTTTTAGGTTCTGGACGCTTTATGTTGCATGACTCGCAGTAAATCCCGCTAGGAATTGCATAAGCCAAGCTCTGTACTCTTGCGCTATCCCTCTCCTACTCGCATTATATTGATCTGCATTACGAGTTGTCCTTGTCCCAATATCTACTTCTATCGATGCTAGCATTACACGCTTTTCTGGATCCACGTGAACACGAAAGAACGAGGAGATCACACTGAGGGGACAAGATCACACACACCATCAGATTCGCCACTATTCTGCGGAATCTAGGTTTTAACTTTCAAAGTTCTAGTTAGAATCATATCAAATAAAGTAGTTAATTGCTTCATTTCAGTAAATTCTATTCTCGATATTACCAGGGAAGCTGTGGGGATTGATAGTTTCTGAGAAACTATGATTCACTCCTCACTTCTGAGGTAGGATCGAGAAATTGCACAAATAGATAAAGCAAGTTATTTCATTATTTAGAATAAATCTACAAATTGCACAGACAAATAACTACACTCGGTTATTTTGTTTGTTTTAAATTGTTATTTGGTTGTTATTTCTAGATACGCTTAAATAGTTGCTTTTCTTCTTAGAAAGTTAAATATAAAAATAGAAGTTATATATGTTTTAGATAGTCAAAATTTGCTTTGTTGCAGTTAGATTTACATTTTGTTTTGTATGACAATCACGGGACCTCGGGAGCCCAGGGAATATGTATTTGAGCCAATCGTACCTCAACCCAACCTCGTCACAAAGCAATAATTGACATAGACCATAACCTTAGAATACAAGTCTTCCAAACAACAATGATTTACAACTAATCGGTTCTCGGTTGAGAGGGTTAAATATAGAAGCGACCAAGCACACACGTTTTGGTCAAATCAACCGAACTTCTGATTGCCCTAGGCAAAACATTCACATATTTGTAGAAGGATTCGAAAGAGAACAAACCTTTGGTTGCGATCCTTTGGTCCCACAGCCAGGTGCAGGAGACACTCTCACAGACATAGATACTAGTTTAAGGATCCAGGTTGCACGAACGCCTGTGAGATATTCTGAGAAGATCGCGCAGTTATTGGTCCTAAACATAGAAGCTGAGAAAGCGTACGATTACTGGATACTAGGAATTAGGACTTGATTTCGTATATGACCATAACAGGACCGCAACAACCAAGAGTCTACGGTTGTGACCCACAAATTCCACAGCCTAACGAATCCATAAGTCAATCAGATATAAACACTGGCCTACGCACACTAGTATTCCAATCCACTCCACTTCCACCCATCATCATCGAACAATTGTCCTTACTAGATATAGCGGCTAACAAAGCTACAGAATTTTGGACTAGGCCGAGAGAATCGTCCAGTAGAGTCAATTGTATTCACCATCGACCATATGACCTTATCCGGAGGCGTGCGAAGCGATCCTAGGTCATTTCCCACGTATTCCACAACCCATAGATCGAATCACGCCGAGCTCGATATTGATTGGAGCCTTGAGCGAGTCATCCTCTGGCGATCGATCTATCACACCGACCCAAGTTAGAAGGGCCTTCTTTGCCTTAGATTCGCAAATTCCATTAGTGCGTGTCGAAGACATTAGATTGCCTAACTAGTTCGTTTGCATCCCACGCTTATTCTATCTCCACCGGCTGTCTCGGCATGACCTCGGGAGGTCGGGTACACGGAAGAGTTACCTGTAGATTACTATGCTCGCTTGTCGCTTTTCCGGCGTACTGAGTCAATTCTTGCCTATTTGCATCTGATTTGGGATTTGGAA
Source organism: Taxus wallichiana var. yunnanensis (assembly GCA_018340775.1). Lineage (NCBI taxonomy): Eukaryota > Viridiplantae > Streptophyta > Pinopsida > Cupressales > Taxaceae > Taxus > Taxus wallichiana. The sequence continues at coordinate 170,336,267 of CM031233.1, forward strand.
ACATTTTCTCCAGCCATGGCTGTAAGCTGATTTCTGCAGACTTTGAATAAAAATACAGCTCTTCTTGGGTAAAAAATTTTATATTTTTAGTGTTCATTCCTTTATAATAATCTCTGAGTAGTTTAGGCAAAGTTTTGAGTGATTTTACATCAATTTTATGGGCCAACCATCCTTAGAGCAAGTCACATTTTTCTAAAGAAATTCAGATCTGCATTGTTTTTCATCAAAAATATATCTTTTAGTTGCTGTTATAAATCAGATTTGTGGCTGTTCCTTTTGGGGGCATAAATTGTCCCATTGGGGACATTATAGTGCTTTTCTTTCTCCTAGAATTATCTAGCCTAGCCCCTTCACACCTAGACACTCCCCAATAAGCATCGTCAAAACCTACATTGGCCCTTTCACAATTCTAGATGGCGACATAGATGATTCGAATTTCATCAGCCCATACTTGGTTGCTCCCCCAACATGGTTATTTGTATTGGTACCTTAACGTCTTTGGTTGGGGCTTTACTACTCTAGGTTTACTTCTCTTCGTTTATTTTCAATGCTTTAGTTAGTATTTGATCCTTGGGTCCTTTTAACCTATCACTTTCTATTGTAATTGGATGTATTCCCGAGTCTTGTTGACTAACTTTAGGTCATTTTGTGCACATCAATATGCTTTCTTTCCGTCATTTATCGTCATTGAGTCTATAGTAGGGAAAAATCCTAAAAGGTTTATTTTTTCAATCTTCTTTTGTTAGTGCTGATAAATAGGGCTTCCATTTTGAGACTACTTTTGTGTTTGCAGTTGAATTTGTAGATGCAAATTCATCTCGGAGTGAGAGGGTGCCCCCATTTTTCTTCATATTTGTTTCTACTATTCAATATTTTATGGCTTTGTTTTCTGCGAATAATTTAGAAACACAACCGTTATCCTTCACAAAATACTATCTTTAACAAGTTGTTACCTCAAAATTTTCTTTCCAAATGATTTGACCAATAGAGATCAGATTCTTACTAATGTCGAGAATATACGAAACATTTTGAAATTTGATTTTTTGGATAGTGTGTTATGCCATCATTGACAATTACACTTTTGAACCGAGTATTTTTGCCCAAAGGATACAAGCCAATCCTTCCTACTAGATGTGTTTATTGGCACCATGGTCAACATACCATACCATATCATCCCAATGGCAAGAAAAACTAAGGCATACTTATCATCGTCATCCTCATATTCAACAATATTTGCTTGATTATTATGCGACTTGGATTGTTTGTTTTTATTTTTTAGCCATATTCCGATGAGTAATAGAAGTTTAGGCCCAAGATTCAGATTAAGGTCGCCCGATACCTCAAAAGTCACCAAGGCCAAGCAACAAGAGGAATAACCCACCTTACACACATTAGCCAAACACACATCAAGCACAAAAAAATTAAACAAAAAGCGACGCACAAACCAAGAGAGAAAACACATACAACTAAGCCACAAATACGGGAAGCTTGAAGGTGCTCTCATAGAAGACAATTTTTCGTCTTCACAAGTTCGAGGCCCCAACCCTCCCTTCCATGGAACCTCATGCCCTCCCGTTTAATAAATGTATCTGCATTTTTGAGGTAGGTAATTTTAATAAACCTAATTCATAAAGAAAATATGGGCTTTAGAAAGCAAAACTTAAGAGATGTACCAAGATCTGTTGATGCATGTGAAGATGCCTGAGCCAAGATTGGGGAAAATCTAATTTTGAAGGGAAGATCATCATTCATGGGAAATCTTTTAACCTATTATCTCATTTGTGTAGAGCTTAGGAGAGAGATGCAAAGCATCGCCATTAAGACGAATCTGAAGAGGCAGAGTGTGAGATAAACAAGAGAGAGGGTGGAAAATCTACAAAGCTTTTGAGGAAATATATGAACATTAAATGATTATTCAGATTAATGATATAAATCTGCAAATCATCTCAGGTGAGAGGGTGCCCCCATTTTTCTTCATATTTGTTTCTACTATTCAATATTTTATGGCTTTGTTTTCTGCGAATAATTTAGAAACACAACCGTTATCCTTCACAAAATACTATCTTTAACAAATTGTTACCTCAAAATTTTCTTTCCAAATGATTTGACCAATAGAGATCAGATTCTTACTAATGTCAGGAATATACGAAACATTTTGAAATTTGATTTTTGGATAGTGTGTTATGCCATCATTGACAATTACACTTTTGAACTGAGTATTTTTTGCCACAAAGGATACAAGCCAATCCTTCCTACTAGATGTGTTTATTGGCACCATGGTCAACATACCATACCATATCATCCCAATGGCAAGAAAAACTAAGGCATACTTATCATCGTCATCCTCATATTCAACAATATTTGCTTGATTATTATTGCGACTTGGATTGTTTGTTTTTATTTTTAGCCATATTCCGATGAGTAATAGAAGTTTAGGCCCAAGATTCAGTTAAGGTCGCACTGATACCTCAAAAGTCACCAAGGCCAAGCAACAAGAGGAATAACCCACCTTACACACATTAGCCAAACACACATCAAGCACAAAAAAATTAAACAAAAAAGCGCGCACAAACCAAGAGAGAAAACACATACAACTAAGCCACAAATACGGGAAGCTTGAAGGTGCTCTCATAGAAGACAATTTTCATCTTCACAAGTTCAGAGGCCCCAACCCTCCCTTCCATGGAACCTCATGCCCTCCCGTTTAATAAATGTATCTGCATTTTTGAGGTAGGTAATTTTAATAAACCTAATTCATAAAGAAAATATGGGCTTTAGAAAGCAAAACTTAAGAGATGTACCAAGATCTGTTGATGCATGTGAAGATGCCTGAGCCAAGATTGGGGAAAATCTAATTTTGAAGGGAAGATCATCATTCATGGGAAATCTTTTAACCTATTATCTCATTTGTGTAGAGCTTAGGAGAGAGATGCAAAGCATCGCCATTAAGACGAATCTGAAGAGGCAGAGTGTGAGATAAACAGAGAGAGGGTGGAAAATCTACAAAGCTTTTGAGGAAATATATGAACATTAAATGATTATTCAGATTAATGATATAAATCTGCAAATCATCTCAGGTGAGAGGGTGCCCCATTTTTCTTCATATTTGTTTCTACTATTCAATATTTTATGGCTTTGTTTTCTGCGAATAATTTAGAAACACAACCGTTATCCTTCACAAAATACTATCTTTAACAAATTGTTACCTCAAAATTTTCTTTCCAAATGATTTGACCAATAGAGATCAGATTCTTACTAATGTCAGGAATATACGAAACATTTTGAAATTTGATTTTTTGGATAGTGTGTTATGCCATCATTGACAATTACACTTTTGAACTGAGTATTTTTTGCCACAAAGGATACAAGCCAATCCTTCCTACTAGATGTGTTTATTGGCACCATGGTCAACATACCATACCATATCATCCCAATGGCAAGAAAAACTAAGGCATACTTATCATCGTCATCCTCATATTCAACAATATTTGCTTGATTATTATTGCGACTTGGATTGTTTGTTTTTATTTTTTAGCCATATTCCGATGAGTAATAGAAGTTTAGGCCCAAGATTCAGTTAAGGTCGCACTGATACCTCAAAAGTCACCAAGGCCAAGCAACAAGAGGAATAACCCACCTTACACACATTAGCCAAACACACATCAAGCACAAAAAAATTAAACAAAAAAGCGACGCACAAACCAAGAGAGAAAACACATACAACTAAGCCACAAATACGGGAAGCTTGAAGGTGCTCTCATAGAAGACAATTTTTCGTCTTCACAAGTTCAGAGGCCCCAACCCTCCCTTCCATGGAACCTCATGCCCTCCCGTTTAATAAATGTATCTGCATTTTTGAGGTAGGTAATTTTAATAAACCTAATTCATAAAGAAAATATGGGCTTTAGAAAGCAAAACTTAAGAGATGTACCAAGATCTGTTGATGCATGTGAAGATGCCTGAGCCAAGATTGGGGAAAATCTAATTTTGAAGGGAAGATCATCATTCATGGGAAATCTTTTAACCTATTATCTCATTTGTGTAGAGCTTAGGAGAGAGATGCAAAGCATCGCCATTAAGACGAATCTGAAGAGGCAGAGTGTGAGATAAACAAGAGAGAGGGTGGAAAATCTACAAAGCTTTTGAGGAAATATATGAACATTAAATGATTATTCAGATTAATGATATAAATCTGCAAATCATCTCAGGTGAGAGGGTGCCCCCATTTTTCTTCATATTTGTTTCTACTATTCAATATTTTATGGCTTTGTTTTCTGTGAATAATTTAGAAACACAACCGTTATCCTTCACAAAATACTATCTTTAACAAATTGTTACCTCAAAATTTTCTTTCCAAATGATTTGACCAATAGAGATCAGATTCTTACTAATGTCGGGAATATACGAAACATTTTGAAATTTGATTTTTGGATAGTGTGTTATGCCATCATTGACAATTACACTTTTGAACTGAGTATTTTTGCCACAAAGGATACAAGCCAATCCTTCCTACTAGATGTGTTTATTGGCACCATGGTCAACATACCATACCATATCATCCCAATGGCAAGAAAAACTAAGGCATACTTATCATCGTCATCCTCATATTCAACAATATTTGCTTGATTATTATTGCGACTTGGATTGTTTGTTTTTATTTTTAGCCATATTCCGATGAGTAATAGAAGTTTAGGCCCAAGATTCAGTTAAGGTCGCACTGATACCTCAAAAGTCACCAAGGCCAAGCAACAAGAGGAATAACCCACCTTACACACATTAGCCAAACACACATCAAGCACAAAAAAATTAAACAAAAAGCGACGCACAAACCAAGAGAGAAAACACATACAACTAAGCCACAAACACGGGAAGCTTGAAGGTGCTCTCATAGAAGACAATTTTCATCTTCACAAGTTCAGAGGCCCTGACCCTCCCTTCCATGGAACCTCATGCCCTCCCATTTAATAAATGTATCTGCATTTTTGAGGTAGGTAATTTTAATAAACCTAATTCATAAAGAAAATATGGGCTTTAGAAAGCAAAACTTAGCAGATGTACCAAGATCTGTTGATGCATGTGAAGATGCCTGAGCCAAGATTGGGGAAAATCTAATTTTGAAGGGAAGATCATCATTCATGGGAAATCTTTTAACCTATTATCTCATTTGTGTAGAGCTTAGGAGAGAGATGCAAAGCATCGCCATTAAGACGAATCTGAAGAGGTAGAGTGTGAGATAAACAAGAGAGAGGGTGGAAAATCTACAAAGCTTCTGAGGAAATATATGAACATTAAATGATTATTCAGATTAATGATATAACTCGGAGAGAGGGTGGAAATGTAGATTTAAGAGATTAAGTGCCAGATTAAATATTGTTAGGAACACAAATCACATTACAAGATATTCAAAAGAAGATGTAATTTCTCCTAATTTTGGCTTCTCTGAATGTGTTGAAAAAGTTAGACACATCTATCTATCGTCAGATGGCATATTATAGGGTTCCTTGAAAGAGCAAATATATTAAAAGGGAAAAGTAAATTACATCAGCTGATTATCTTTTAAAGGGACTCGGGTATCTCAAAAATAGGTTGCATAATTAGAAATGAGAAGGGGGGATTGGTTTCAGCTGGTTCCTATCGACTATAAGTGGCAAGTTGGCAACCTAGCAGAAGTCCATGCTTTAGAAAGAGGTTTGAAAATGGCAATTGATCTAAACATTCGCAAATTAAAAATTGAAGGGGATTCTTAGGTAATAATTAATTCAGTAATCAATAGAAAAGCTTCCTCTTGGAAAATTAACTTAATCTTAAGAAAAGCTCTCTTTTGGCTGAATAGATTTGATAATTGGTCAATCAATCATAACTTTAGAGAGAAAAATAAAAGTGCAGATCTATTAGCTAATAAGGGAATGGAGCAAGACACGGTGGCAATTATAAGTACTAATGCCAAGGAATGGCCGGAGTCTCGAGGCATGTATTGTTGATGAGGGATGTTAAATTCATGATTTTTCTAAGAACCGATCACTCATGTGGGAGTGTGGGGTGGGCTTCTTAGGTGAGGCTTCGACACCTCTCTTGTCCAAAATTTCATTTGCTCTATCTGGTTTAAGCGAGACTAAGGATGGAGAATCCAATGTATCCTCTATTGCATTTCGTTGGAGTGGACGCATAAAATGGCCTTCTATATAGGTATTACTCGGAAGAGATTGAAATCGGTCTTGAGATTGAGTCCGAGCAAGCCACTGAAAGCCATAAAAGGATATTTGGGGAGAAATATTTGAATCTGGTTGGTCGTCCCCAAGTTAATGCAAAAGTGGCAACTACGTTTGTGATCATCTACCGATCATCCGACCAGACAAGGAGATGGTGGTAACAATTGGATGTAGGCAGGTGCGGCCGAATCTCGGGGTGAAAATGGAAGATGCGGTGGAACAATCAAGCCTTCAACACAGCCAACTTTGCTCTCGGAGGAGAACGTGTTTTGGTGGGTGGGTTGACGGAGGGTTGCGTTTGTTGAACTGGAGATAAGATAAGATAATAATATTAAATGTCCAACAAATGACCTCAAAAGTAGGTCAATGGGACTGTAACCATACAAAGAAGGTGAACAAGATTCGAGCCAAAGGACCAAAAGGTCCCCGAGAACAACTAGAAAAAAGAAAAACGGGCAAAAAGAGAGGCCTGAAGAAAGCCTGTAGAAACCAGCAGAACCCGAACATGCGGAGGAAGAAGAGGAAAGAGATGAGATCCCTTCAACTAATATCCAAGGCCGACTGAAAAAAGCTAGTAATATCTTTGAAGCCGGTATACGGGGCTATGGAAGATGCAGGGTGCTGATGCTCGGAGGAAGGATGAACTCTCCGTGTTCGTCTAGTGGATCTCAAAGGCCATCATGAGAGGGTGGCCTCGACCTTGTATGTGTTTGGATGTCACAGTGCGAGAAATAGTGCCCCAAGTCCAAACTGATCTTGTATGGTAATCGGGGTTGGTATCACCACCTGCCGCTAGTGCCTCACCCGGGAGAACCAAAAGGAAGTGATCTTCCGAGTAGACGTTTGCCTAGAAGTAGGCCAAAGGGTCCCCTCTCAAAGCCTAAAAGTCTCATGCAGATAAAGAGCAAGGCACCTCTGATCATAGTATTCGAGGAAGTTAGTGAAATTTGAAAGCTCACGAGCAGCGGTGGAATCTCCCTCTGATCTCATAGTAGATGGGGCACCGGAAAATGAAGTGCTCTTCCGTTTCGATCTCCTGGAGGGAACAAAGCTGGCAAATCCACTCGAAGCAGTCAATCTGATGATCACACTCAACACAGAGCCTATGAGAGCCAACCTTGAACTGACCTAGGGAAATGCGAAGGGCGTGCATCCAATGTTGGGAAATATACTGGGGCCGAGAAATAAGACCATTATTGACCTCAAGAAAATGCGCAACATAGAAGGCCATCTTTGGATGTAACCCAACTTGGGGGTTGGTCAGTGCATTGAGTGGTATGCAGAGATATCATCTCTGATGATTTTGTTCATATCCTGCTTCCGAGAAGGAGATGGGCGGGAGCATTTAAGGAATAAGCGTAGGGCGGGAGGTGATGCATGCGAATATCAATAGACTCAAGTAGTCGTGAAACTCCAACATACCAACAACGGGATCGACCAGAACGATCAGCTGAAGCAATGGCCTCAGAGGAGCATGAAACAAGGTAGGAATACCTGTCCCTTCCCGTAGAGGAATCAACCAGCCTCCGAATGCGATGTATGAGGGAAACAATGCCAAAGATTGCTTCCAACCTAAAGGGGCGAGCTCCAAATTCTGCAAGGACGATATTGTGGGGGACCATCTCCTTGCATTTGATGATATGTTTGAGAAGAAGGATCTGAACTCTCTCCACTGTAGCCCAATCGGACTCAAGTAGAAACGACCCCCAAACCTCCGAGCCATAAAGAACCGTGGGCCTAACAAGAGAGTCTGGAGAGGGATAACTTGGACAAGATGTCTTGGAAGTGATGGTGGAAGCATTGTCTCTCCAAGATTGCCAAGGAGCCATAGCCCTTATTAATCCAAGGTTGGAGTGTCGGTCGTAAATTGAAGCGAGGTCAAAGAAGAACACTCCCAATTAAGTGTAGGAGCTGGTGATCTCAAGCTCTTCCCCCTTGTAGAAGAAATGAAAATCAGATGTCTTCAGGTATTGAATATCATAACTTTGGTCTTACTTAGGTTAACTGTCAGTTGCCTGTGGTCGCAAAAGAGGGCTAAAACATCTAGCTATCTTTGTAGACCTTCTACCGAGGAGGCAAGAAGGACCACATCATTTGCAAAGAGGAGAATATAGATCATGACTTGGTGGAGAAGACAACCATCCCCTCTTGGATGTGATCCTGAGAAAATCCTCTAACTCATCAATATAGATGTTAAACAATGTAGGAGACAAAGGGCAACCCTGCTTGACCCCAATGGTACTCCTGATGAAGTCAAAGAGCCCAGTAGCAGTATGGAGACGACCCAAAACCTCCTCATAAAGGCGCATGATGGCAGCTAAAAGAGTCTCGGAGATGCCAATCTCTCTGAGCCTTTGGAAGAGAGCTTCCCACGGAACAGAGTCAAAGGCTTTTTGAAGGTCGACAAAGCAACAAAAAACCTTGGAAGAGCGGTGACGTGCTTCCTCGATGATGGCCCGAAGAGTGAGGATGTAGGTGATAATGCAGTAGGTTGGTCAAAATCCCTTTGTCTGCTATGCGCTGCATTGAGTTTCAAGGAAACTCGAAAGTTGCATGTGAAGCACTGTAGCATATAGCTTGGAGAAGAGGTTCGAAAATTTTGGGGTTTTGCAAAGACAATGTTTCATTTCTACGGGCAGAGGAAGTTGGGGTCCTGCGCATCCCCTTCTTGGATCTCGTAAACAAGTGCCTTTGTGGTGGGAAGAGCTTCATGGCTCAAGGTTTGACTTATGATTGGCTCGCTTGTCGGTGTCGAACAAGACTCGAGAGGAAAATTTCAGTCCATCAGGGATGGAGGAAGAAAAGGAGATAGAGCTGATTACAGTGCTGTCGGATACGAAGGAATGGGGAGAATGGTATAAGTCTTTTTTCTTTTTGCTTACCCTGAACTATGGTTCATGGATTTTAGTTTATGCTTAGTCTCTCGGTTGTATTTGTATTGGGATTATTCCTTGATAGTGCTTATAGCACATTTTTGTTAGTTTATAAAGCTTAATCTTGGTATGTAAAGGAAAGAAACCCTTCAACCTTTGTTTAACTATAAAAAAATCAATTACATCAGCCAATTCTTGCATTAAACAAATGCATAGAAAAAGGGAGAGTTGCTAAAAAAGCACGATTTTAAGAGCATGATGAGAGATTTGAATCTCCTTTGCAGATTATAATAAAGATCTTGAAGGAACCATGCATAATAGTAAAATAAGTTCCTCTACCAACAATTAAAGCATCAAACCAGAGGTTTTATCTAAACTAGTAGCCGTCAGCTGATATATTATTTAAAACATAACCATCTAAGATCTATTCAATATTCATCAAATTTTTAAACATAAGCTTTATCAAATTTCAGCTACTCGTAGCAGAATCAAATCACTGTACATATTGTTCATATTCATGATCACCAAACTGTAAATTGAAACCATGTTCATCCATCACATTTGCTAGATCCATAGTCCTTGAAAAAATCTCAGTGCCTTGCATCATTAGGGTTTCTTTGATTTATTGTGTGAACATTCATATATGGCTTTTTACCAGTGTTGCCAGATACTCCACCCCTACTGCTAGGGTGCACGCATTCGCTTGACGGATACAGATACAACTCGGGTGCTTCTTGGATACGGCTTGGATACCGTACCCAACCGTATCCAGATACAAAGCCGTAATTGTGCTGTATTAGATACATCCGGATACAGTAAGCAAGGCAACTATAGCCATATCTGATTTAATAGTTAAAAAATTTCCTAAAAAACCCCTTCAAAAGGTTAAAAAGATGCTAAAAACTGCAAATGATCTTCTATAATGCATTTTAGTAGCAACAATTGAGGACATGGAGGTGAGAGTGTTGATTCACTCTTTTACTTCAAGCTTTCACATTGGCTCTTATCAACATGCAATTCTTTTGATCTGTTTTTGGCTTACTCTACTTCTTTTCTTTCATTTCGTCTATTTTCCGCTGGCCTACAAAACCTGCAATTTATTTTAATCCATTGAATACCAAATTTCATACCTTCCCATGGGCTGGAAGTGTGTAATTTGCATGTAATTTTAATCCAATGTACAAGTTTGTTTATAATTTAAATTTGATAATTATTATCAATATATTCTTAATTTATAATCTTAGATCATTATAGTATTTTAAATATTATATACTATGCCATATCCAACCATATCCATATCAAGGGGCATTAAAAACTAGTCGTATCCATATCTGATACTGTATCCGTATCCGTATCCATGCAACTCTGTTTTTTACATCACCTCAGTGGCTCCTCCTGGCGTTGTCTAAGCGGCATTTTCAAACATATAGCAGGTTGAACTGGGATGGTTTGAGTTGCTGACTGATTAAAGTCCAGATTAGAACTGGTCTCTCAGACATATTAAAAGTCTACATTCTGCGCCTTTTAGAAGAGGGTTGAGCTATCATGTACACCTTCACCTCAGAATATTTTTTTGCGAATAATACTAGGCAAAACAAGAGTTTCAGTGCTCTCAATCTTTGGTCCTTGATTTCATTTGATTTTTGCTGGTTTTGAGGAGCACTACATGCTGTTGCTTGCCCGAAGATACTGGTTACTGGCCACAAGATGTTGATTATTATTGGTCAGATTAACAATGCATTGTTCCAGAACATTAGGAATGTGGGGTGGAGAAAGACCCATTTTTCTATTCAACTCCTTCATGGTGGAATCTATGGATGGAAGAAATGTTCCAAGGACAGCATCATCTTTTGCAGCCTTTGAGGTGCAATTCGAATTTCTCAACCCCTCTGTAGACCCTACAAGTTGTATTTCTTGTGTTTTTGGTTGGGCTTGTTTGGAACCACTCCTTTAATTGGTGTTTGGCCACCTGCCACAACCCGTGTACTAGATTTTGGGTTTCTCACAAGTCATGGAACAAGGCCTCAGCACCCCCAAAGCTGAAAGGAAAGGACTGCTGATAAATGACAATCAATACATTCAGAATCAGGAGGTAACATACTTATTTGCAGAACTTAGGAAGCAGATGAAGAATCACACAGATTGGCCATACGCAAACTAAAATCTTAAGTTTTTAGGCATTTTTGTCATGCTTTCTAGGCTAGCAGTATGGCAGTTAGAAACTCTTTTATAAACCAGGCAGTATGTATTTACTGGTTTTTGTCAGAACTGGGTAATAGTATGGCACATAATTGAGAACCGCCTAGAAAGTCTAGCTTGATCACATTTTGTTTACTGTTAAATTTCTGTGCATAGCAAAGTTATAATTTTGGACATATAAGGATTCTGGTTCTAAATTTCTTGAAGTGATTCCAGAGATGGAAGATTGTTAGCATCTACAATTTTGGATATTATTCTCTATTATTGATATAAATTATATTTTCTTATTTAAAAAAACTCTGTGCAGAGGGCATTTTTAATAGCGATGAAATGTCTCCTATTAAATTCTAACCTAAAATAAAGCAGAAACTGTCTCAATGGATATACCAAGAATGGAGATTCAATCTTCCTGAAGATGGAGAAGGACGAACAAGAAACCATTGATTGATTGGGCTATTGATTGTGGTTTATTGATGAGAACTTCTCTATCTATCATTGCAGTGCCTTGAGATTTGTGTTGTGATTGTGAAAGATTTATATTTGTGTCCCAATCCGTCTGTGATTCCAATGTTATCAATGCTTGTGGAGAGAGTTATGGCTAGGAGTGAGCGACTAGAAATCTCATAAATCCCTTATTTTAGTCCTTGAGATGGGAAAGGAAATGCTTCCATTGAGGTGTTTCAGCACTTGGTATGGCATATGCTGACCTGTATTGAATATAATGAATATATTTATACACATACATGTTAGTTGGTAGTTTTCTAACTGTAATCAGTTATGAACTGTCTCAGAACTGTTCAACTACATTGTAACTACTCCCAACATAATAAAATGAAGGACACACATTCATTTGGTGTGCAGTCCAATTCCTCTTCATTATTTTCTCTATTCACATCTTCCAACATTGGTATCAGAGCCATTGGTGCTTGAAGTTCAAGGAAACTCTTGGCATAGAGGATGGACAGCAAGGACGAAGACTGTGGAGGTCGAAGAGAAATTGTGGAGGTTGTGCTGTCCTGTGGATCAAAGAGGAAGTCATCAAGGAAGAGAAACTCAGTCAATGCCATTAGTAAGGTCGCGAGGCTGTTTGTGAGGATGTTTTGATAGTCACAAACCAGATGCAAGGGCAAAGGCAGTCAGTCAAGGTGTCAAAGCAGATGTTGCAGAAAAGAAAGAAAAAAGCCAAAACTGTGAGCCAACTAGGGCATTTTTGCATCTATTTTCTGCCTGTCGTAATTTTAACAGTCACAAATATAAAAATACAAATTTTGTTTTGTGAATAGTCATTTTTATTGTTGAAAGAGAAATAAGAAGAAAACACAATTAGGGCATCAAAAGAGTCACGAATTTCTTGTGTTGTTAGGGCACGAAGGCTGCATGAAGCCAAATTGTAGTTGTGAAGGAAAATGACCCAGAGCAGACACTAGGGCACAGGGGAAGGAAATACAAACCCTATTTTTGCAACTCATACTTGGTTATCCATTTTCTGACCAGTCCATTCTGCAGTACGTTTTTTTGAGTTTTCTGTTCAGCATGTTTATACTGTATGTAATTTTGAAGTTCGGATTTATACCCATATTTAGAATATAAATTGTGCATTTTTGCTGATTGATTTCAGGTCAGAAGTGCACATTTTTCTGTTGCCTTTATTTCCGTGTTAGAACTCAGAAAATAGACTGTTATTTTCATTTTGCTGCATTAATTTGCAGGTTGAACATTAAAATTGGTGTGAAAAATGGCAAACATCCAAAACCTTGTTCTGCCGGAGGCTACAAAAATTGATGGGTCAAAACTATAATGTTTGGAGTCATAAGATTCTGACTATCGCAAAATTTTACCATCCAATTTTTTAAAATGCATCATATTTCCTTAATGCACATTTGTAATTGTCCCTTTTGTAACAAAATTGTGCTTTGATGAACAAAATTGTATCAAATTGGCTACAACCCGCTAAACTTTATATCGCATTCACTGTTTTTGAAGGAGGCAGGTTCTTGAAATTCATACATCCCTTTAACATGTAGTTCATGTAGGAATAAATGAATAAGACTTCCCCTTTTTATAATTGTTTTGTATGGTTATGCGGTTGTAACCGCTAACTAGTTTTGTAACCGTCTTTGCATAATAAATACCCGGACACACAACCCATTTGGACAGTGTGTATTCCGGTTTTCTCTTCAATCTTTCTTTACACATTTATTCGTTTTATTCTCTCTCTCCGCAAATTCTAACAGTGGTATCAGAGCGTGGGGCAAGCATAGAGAGGAAGAGAGATATTTTCGTGACAGTCCCATTAGGGCACGTGAAAGAAATCAAAACTTTTTCGTGAAGCTCGAAAACGAATCATAGACTTCCGCATTCATCTTTGTCATTACCAGCGATCTGAAGATAAAATAGAGGCGCAAGGGCATAACGAAGACTGAAGAAAAATCGCGGGTTTTTCATTGACGGATTTCAGAAACGACAGTATAGAAAAATCGCGGGTTTTTCATTGATGGATTTCAGCGGATTTCAGAAACGACAGCATAGAAAAATCGCGGGTTTTTCATTGACGGATTTCAGAAACGACAGCATAGTCAGAGACGAGATTTATAGTCGCAAGTTGGTCGCGTGGGCTGAAAAGTTCAAAACAAAGCCATTAATTCCTCAACTACGACAGGCCATACACACATTTCGAGCAAGGAAAGGAAATTAACAGTATTTTCAAGCACGAAAATACAGTCGCGATTTGCGCTAATATGCTGCATTATTACAGTCACGAATTGCTAGGGCACAAATATTTTTCATAGACATAAGGCAGGAAAGACACAGAAGCAAAAAGACTACCTGCGCTAGGGCACGGAACTGTGCAACTGGTATTTTATTTTATTTTATTTATTCATTGCCAAAATACGCAGTTGTATTTATTCTATTTTATTAAAATGGAAATGCCCATAGAAAAATATTCTGGTCTAAATTTTCATACATGGAGAGTGAAAATACAAATGCAACTTATGAATAAAAATTTGTGGGGCATTGTAAACGGGAAAGAGACAACACCTACCGATGCATCGAAATTGTTAGAATGGCAAAGCAGAGATGATAGAGCGAAAGCTATTATTGGCCTTGCTCTCTCTGACTCTGAACTTCATCATGTAGACCTAGACAAATCATCGAAGGAAATTTGGGATACTCTAAATAAATTATTTGGAGTGAAAGCAGTCAATGCCAAATTTTCCACGAAACTTCAGTTATATAGGTTCAAAATGGATGACGGAGTCTCTATGTCAAGCCACATCAATAATCTAAGGTCCTTGATCAGACAACTAGCAGAAGTGAAAGCTGCGATTGAGGATGAAGATGCCAAAGCTATCCTATTAAATAGTCTGTCTTCAAAATATAGCAATGTAGTTTTTACTCTCAGTCAAATTCAATCTCAATCTCTAGATGATATGATAGCAGCTCTTCTAGCTAAGGAAAAATGAACTACAGAGGATGCAGAAGGTCATTCCCAGCAAGAAAGTGCATTCTCTTCTAGAACCAGAAAATATCATAGAAGATCAGATAAGTCGGAGATTGAATGTCATTATTGTAGGAAAAGAGGTCACACAGCATGGGATTGTCGTGTTCGAGCCAATGATGTGCTCAAGGGTAAAGTCATATCAAATACAGCCAATATAGCCATGGTTGAAGACCCACTGGATGCAGAAGGTAGTGAGGACAGTGATGAATATGTGCTATAAAGATGCTCTAAACTTTGAAGGCAAGAAAGGATATAGGGTAGATGAAGCTCGGTATGGATGGTTGCTCAGATAGTTCGGGAGACTGTGGATCTTGGGAATTATACCCTCACGAGGGTCATGAGACAAGCTGGATGGAGCTTGTGGATGGCTCAAGTATGGAAGGTTGTCCAATAATTTGGGAGATCTGTGATTCGGGAGTTCAGGGAGGTGGAATCCGGGAACTCGGGAATTCAGCTCGGGAGCTACACCTTTATGAAGGTCATGAAGCAACTTGATGGAGCCCTATCCTATCATAGCATTGCTTTCAAAGTGAAAGTGTTTGAAGATAGCGTAGTTCTGTTTTGTTAGATTGTTTGTTTTTGAGTTATGTAGGGTAAGTCTTAAGAGGGGGTGTAGGAATAAATGAATAAGACTTCCCCTTTTTATAATTGTTTTGTATGGTTATGCGGTTGTAACCACTAACTAGTTTTGTAACCGTCTTTGCATAATAAATACCCGGACACACAACCCATTTGTACAGTGTGTATTCCGGTTTTCTCTTCAATCATTCTTTACACATTTATTCGTTTTATTCTCTCTCTTCGCAAATTCTAACAATTCACTCTTTGTTTCGAGAGACATTAGCTATCGGATTGGTGAAAATATGTACGTGTTGGGTTGAATCATGGTAGAGCAATCCTGGAATGTATTTATAGTTTTTTTGACAAAAACACCAAACTAAATGGCTCCCAAAGTTTCTACTAAAATCTTTTGGTCATGTAGTACAATATATATAATCCGTCAAATATGTCATCTTCCTTTGGAGTTCACGTATGTTTAAGCACAACATAGTTTGTAGATGATTCAAGTATGTCTTTTGGAGTTATATTACAAACTCTTCCATCATCATCATTTAATCCTTCATATATTATACTAGTATCATTTGAGCGAGTGTCCATGACGTATTGCATATCATCAACACACACACGGTAAAGATGAAATTTCACACCTTCACTTCATTCTCTTTCCAAGGAATAAAATATTGCTTATTCTTGATATCTGCTAGGGTTTCATAGCCATCAATTGAGTATGGAAATCTCACTCTTCCATCCAGTACCACATTTACACTAAAAAACCATGCCCCATGTTCATGCAATGTAGTTTAGGCCTTGATTGATACAATTTCCTCTACAAATTTATTATCTCTTGAGAAAACATAAACATTCTCACCTTCTCCAAAAAGAGGTGACATGTTCATATGACAAAAGACAACAAAATAAGATCAAAATTTGATTAACATTGAAAATTGATAGCTATTAAATATAATGAGAATTAAAAATTGTAATAATAAGTTTTGATGTAAACAATAAGTCCCTTAACAGACCTTGGAATAAATTGCATGGGGACTAGAATCACTTTTAATTTTAAAACAGCTTCGAAAATGATCACCTCATTATCACCTTTGATAGTGTTTGTGACACATTTGTTGTCAGTTTTATTACAATGGCCATCAACTAGGATGGTACATGAAGTAATGTATTTTGAATCATGTTCACTACTCCATCAATTAAGAAGGTACATGATTTAATTTATTATGAATCATGTTCACTACTCCATCATTTAATGTACATGGTTTAAGGAAGCTAAAATTTGAAGTTACTCGGCCACTACAAGTGTCATTAATGTTTTAGTGATATTAATGTTAAGTTTGAATAACTATTAAGATTGTAGCCTAGTGGCTACTAACTAGTAAATAAGAGAGAATAATAATTTAAGATTGAATCCTAACTAGCTAGAAATTATGGATGTTACCTTTGTTATGATCACATTACATTGTGGGGATTACAAATGTGTGCTACCAAATCCTTATAATTTATTTGGTTGATTTTTTCATTTTTTCGTATGTAGGCTTATGTTTTCTGGTTTGGTTTGGATATGAGTGTGAAAGGGATTATGGATATTTACGAGTTTATATCCATGCAAGGGAATTATTAGTGTTTATATATGTAGCATGTATGAGAAAAAATCAATTTCCATCTTAATGTATTTTGCATGCGGGCTGAAATTCAAATTATCAATGTCATCAAATAAAAAATTGTTGATGGCTTAGCTCTACTAGGTGGGGGCAAGACGGGAGCTCGGACTCAGTTCACTCCCCATTTGAGAAGCTCTATCCGAGTTCGGGAGGGAAAGGTTTGGTGCTTGAACCGAGGCTCACTAGAGATGGGCCCGAACTCTTTAGGGGGTCCTCTACCTACCAAACTATAATTAAATCATACTTGGCAAGGAAGCAAGGACGGTTGTGACTTTTGTGGATTATGACAAATGTCATAAGGAGTCCTTGTTACTACTAAAGTTGTTGATATTTGATGAGCTCATACAAGAGTGCGGAATGCCATTGTGGCTAGTGAACTATGACTTTAGAGAAGAATCAAGTGTTATACTTGAAGAATTTTCTGTTTTTAGCAAGGATGAAAGAGGATGGGTCCTTATTTGAACACCTACTTCGGATGAAAGATCTTCGATACCCGCTCGCCTACATCGATAAAAAGGTGGATGACAACGATTTGGTGGTAGTGGTTTTGAACAGTTTGAAACGTTCTCGTATGAGTCATTTGTGGAAGCCTTACATTTGATGGCTGAAAGTTAGATTTTGACTTTTGATAAAGTTAATTCCTATCTTTTACAAAAGGAACAAAGACAAAACTAGACACTTGAGTCCAGTTTTGGACAATCAGAGAGTGCATTGATTGCTCAATCAAAGGGGAAGTGGAAGTGACTCTGGTGAATCTTCCAGATACTAGGTAAAATGTCATTATTGTCATAAGGTTGGGCATCTCAAAAAGGATTGTTGGAAGCGACAATATGATCTTTCCCAACAGAACAAAAAGCCACGAGATGAGGCAAATATGACAGCCGTTGCGGATGGGCAAGATTTTGAGGAAGAACTTACGACATCATGTTTGAATGACAATGCTACCAATTGTTTGATCATTGACTCTGGCACATCCAAACATTTTTCATGTTGAAGAGATATGCATATAGCATTTGCTTACAAGTACAAGTTGTTTTGATTTAGTTGTATTAGCTGATGGAGTCACTTGCAATCGAGGGATAGGAGATGTACACATTGTAATGAATAGTGCTCAAACACTATTAGTAAGGAATGTTAGGTATGTTCCTAGCTTGCATACAAATCTCTTATTTGTTTGTTAGTTAATAGAGAATCCCAATATTGTTGTAAATTTCTTTGGGGAGAAGTGTCTTGTGTTAGATGTAAAATAGGGACAAGTGATTGCCCTAGGCATTGGGCATGGTGGCTAGTATAGGCTAGTTAACTTTTCTATAGTCAACTTAAAAGCACATGTGGAGGAGACTCCATTTAAGATGTCTTTGGAGGATGCCATTTCTTATAGGAATGTTGACCGTACTTTGAGTCAACCTACATGCACTAATTGTGGAGGGAATATCCACTAATGTGTAGGAGACTAAAATATTTCATGCACGGGTAAATGAAATGCCCAAATTATAGGATGTACAAGAGGCGCATGGTGAGATGGCAGAACATGCCACACAATCATAGGCACTAACTTCGACGACATGATAGATCATGGGCACTTTGCTCATCTTGTTGCAAAAGGTTTTTCACATTAGGGGTAATAGATGGGAAACAAGTGTTTACGTTTGTTTCCCCTATCACTGTGGAGATGGTTATTTCTCTATAGAAGAGGGACAAAAGCCTCACAATTTTATTGATATTCAATCAAATCATTTACAAAGGAGAAGGCTGCAATACTTATAGGTATTTTACAACCGAAACTGAAACAAAAGCAGTTGCACAGTGCAAAACCAGAAATCATACGGGATGAATAAAACCAAATATGATTGTTACAACAATGAAACAAATAAACCTACATGAATATAATAAAACAATACAAATGGTTATAATCTCATAACCATATAACAATAATATCAAACCACCTATTTACCACAATAACAAACTCATAACAATCTAGTTACCTAAGCTACAATGCATAATTACTACGGTAAACTATGTTTACCCTAACATTCCCCCTTAATTTTGCATTGTCTCAAGTGAGGTGGAGAGGAACTCTATGAACATCTCGAATTTGTCACATGCAAGTGACTTCATGAAGATATCTGCTTGTTGTTCAGTTGTTGGGAAAAATTGAAGTTGTATGTTGTGTTTCAAGACATGCTCGCGTATGAAGTGAACATGTACCTCGATGTGCTTTGTTCTTTCGTGAAACATTGGATTGCGAACAAGTTTGAGAACACCTTCATTGTCTACATACATGGTGGTAGGTTTTCTTGTGGTACTCCAAGTCCTTCCAGTATGCGACGTAGCCATATCGCTTCGTAGACAGCTCCACCTACAACACTGATATTCAACTTTTGTAGAAGAGCGAGAAACAAAGTTTTGTTTCTTGCTTCCCCATGATATTGGTCAGATCCCAAAAAGGATACAATTCTAGAAGTGGGTTTCTTGTCATCAATGTTACTTGCACGATCCGAATATGAATATCCAGTCAAGAAGTTATTGTTCTTGTACTCTAGACCAAGATCCACTGTACCCTTGAGATATCTCAAGATCCACCTTCTTTGCTTTCCAATGACAAACTCTGGGAACTTGGAAAGATAGCTCACTGCAAAGCTGATATCTGTTCTAGTATATGTTAGGTAAATGAGACTCCCAATCAACTGTCAATAGAGAGTTGCATTTACCAGAGGAGATGGATCTGAACGAGATAACTGCAGTCTTGTCTCCATGGGTGTAGCAATAAGTGTGCAATCCATCATCCTGAACTTCTCGAGCGTTGTCTTGGTATATTTCAATTGAGATTGATTCTCTTTTTGCTATACTTCGATCAAGACAGTAGTGCTTGAGCCCGAGATCTGTCATGTTGAACGATCGATTAAGATCTTTCTTCGTAGCATCGATCATCTTCACTGTGCTGCCAGTGATGACTAGATCGTTGACATATACAACAACAATGACAATCTCCCCCTTGCTTTTGAGGTAGAGATTGAGATCATATGGATTTCTGATGAATCCATGTTGAATGAGATGCTCATCAATTTTGATGTACCAAGCCTGGGGTGCTGTTTAAGGCCATACAGAGATTTCTGAGTCTGCATACCTTTGTTTCTTCACCAGTACGACAAATCCCTCAGGTTGAGTCATGTAGACTTCCTCTTGTAGATCTCCGTTTAGAAAGGCACTTTTCACGTCCATCTGATGGACTTTCCAACCAAACTGAGCAACTAGAGCAAAGATCATCTTGATCGTTTTGATCTTAGTTGTGGGAGCAAATGTCTCCTCATAGTCTATGCCTTCCTTTTGTGCATACCCCTTTGCTACTAGTCTTTCTTTGTACTTGTCTATGGTCCCATCTGCTTTGTACTTTGTTTTGAATATCCATCTGCAACCAATGGGTTTCTTCCTTGGTGGAAGATCGACAAGCTGCCAAGTGTTGTTTTTCATCATTGACTGATACTCAGCATCCATGGCATCTTTCCAAGCTTTGATTGTAGGGCTTCCTGGACAGTAGAGGGCTCAACAAATTCAACAACTCTACTCATCAAAGCAAAGTTTACCTCTTCTCGTGCTTTACTGCGAGTCCGTGGTCCAGTGGTGGATGTATCCGGTGGAGCATCCAATTTTGCATCTCGAATCATATTAGTATACCACTTGGGCATACGTTGTATTGTTCCGTGGGTCATGGGTCTTTGTCGATCATCACCATCATCCCCATCATCACTATCATCATCAACGGGAACATCAGCTTCTATTTTTCACAACAGGTGAAATATCTACATCAGGTGAGTTTGGAGAGGGAGTCTCAACTTCCTTCTTCTCAAAGAACTCAACATCTCTGCTAGTGTAGAATTTTTTTGGTCTTGGATCCATCAATCTGTACCAAGAGCCTCTTCTTCACTTGTAGCTAATGAAGATGAGTTTTTGAGATTTCATATCCAACTTCTTTCTGTTCTGCTTGGGTATGTGCATGCTAGCTTTGCACCCAAATACTCTGAGGTGTGCAACGGATGGCTTCCGCTTCGACCATGCTTCATGTGGAGTTACTCCATCAAGAGCAATTGTGGGCACTCTGTTAAGCAAATATATTGTTGTCTTTCGTTGCTTCTGCCCAAAATGTCCTCACTAGTCCAGAATCATCGATCATACAACACACCATCTCCATGATAGTACGGTTTCTTCTCTCAACAACACCATTTTGTTGTGTGTGTGTGGAGGAGGCATCTATCAACGAATCCTGTGAGCTTGAAGGTAGGCTTTGAACTCATTATTGGTGAATTCCCCCTCGATCTGAGTGGAGAGATCTGATATGATGACCAATCTCGTTCTCTATAACCACTTTGAACTTTTTGAAGTTCTCAAAAGCATCACTTTTCTTATGAAGACAAAATATCCACATTTTCCTTGAATAATCATCAACACATAGCATGAAATACTGAAATCCAAAATGACTAGGTTACATCGAATTGCAAAGATCAATATGAACCAAATCAAGCTTACCTAGAGCTCGATAAGTACTTTTTGGAATGAAGCTCTGTGTTGTTTACTTGCTAGGCAATGAGGACACTTATCTGTATCCTTCTAGAGAGATGACAAACCTCTCACCATGTTGTACATGGTGAAGTGTTTGAGATATTTGAAACTGATGTGACCAAGTCTCGATGCCACAATTGTGTTGAGGAAGAATTCTTAGCCACAAGTGTTTGATCATCCCTGTGGACAAAGTCAAGATGGAACATATGTCCCACATTGGAGGCTTTTGCAAAAATTTTGAGCCTCTTGATTTGTCTCGAATCAAACACAATTTCTTACCGGAATGACTATCAAAATCAATCTTCATATTATGATCTAGAAGCTGACTCACTGATAACAAATTCTTTGTTAACCCAAGGACATATAATACATCTATTAATCTACAATTTTGTGAACCAAGAGGTAGAGAAATGTTCCCAATTCCTTGTACTGATGTAAGAAGAATCATCACCTAATGAAACATGATTTTTGAAGGTGTGTCCCTCATGGTGATAAACCAGTCTCTGTGCCGGTCATGTGTCGAGTGGCTCCCGAATCAATGTACCAAACAACACTAGATGACGTGGATGGTTCACTAGAACGAGCAGTGTACAAGAAGTCCTCATTTTCTGAATGGTCTTCTTGCTCAGCTACATTACCTTGTTGATGGGGTTTTCTTCGCAGTTCCCCTTCTTCTACCCTTGCTTGTAGTATGATTGTCCCTGATGAGATTGCTGATTTTGAGGTCCAAAATTGCTTGATGAACCTTTCTTGTATGTATTGAACCAACAATCTTTCAACTCATGTCCTCTTTTGCAGATAGGACATTTCTTCTTTTGCTTGTCCCCTTGTTGATGCTGTTTTTGGGACTTTGAGAAGATTTTATTTTGCCTTTTCCTTTTTGATGAGAAGATAGTGCTTGCTCCTCTTCATCATCTTTGTTGTACATTGCTTCTTCTTGTTGTAGTAGATTCACTAACTTGTCAAAAGTAACTGTTTGATCTGAAAAGTTTAGTGTCATCACAAAAATGCGGTAAGGAGGAAGTGCTCTCAGAACAATGGGAACGAGAGTTGTATCAGTAACCTCCTCTCCCAGGGCTAGAAGTGAAGCCCTCAATTCTGCAACTCTCCTTAAGAAAGCTTCCACTTTCTTGTTCTGTTTGAATTTTAGTGTATGTAATTGACTTTGCAAATTCAATATTGTGTTCTTGTTCTTGGCCTCGTACACGGTGCTTAACTTATCCCATGCTTCTTTGGCTGTTTTGGCATCTCGAATGTGGGGTTGCACGTCATCGGACATTGCGAACAAGATTATGACTTTGGCCTTTTGATTGGCCTTGTCAAATTGTCTCTGTTGTGTTGCATCATCTGGTGATCTGGTTGTGGAACCATTCACAACAAGCCAAATTTCTTCAAACTCAAGTTGTGTTTTGATCTTAGTCTTCCATGCAAAGCATAATTATCTCCTCTTAGGAGCTGTGAGTTTGGAAGAAAGAACTTAGGGGCATTGGTGCCCATTTTTTGAATCAACTGACAAAGGGTAAGGCTCTTATCACTCCAGGTATAAGGTCTCCCAATCTATATACTGATCAATTCAATATACTAAACCTTTCTATATACGCGCCCTTCCGATATACCCGTCAGTACGTGGAAGAAGCTCGCCCTTTCTATATACCCGGTGGTACATGAAAGAGGCGTTAACGTACGTGAAAGAATGCGATATGTGGTACCAAGATAGTTTGAAAAGTGTCTGTGTGATTTGTTTACACCGGCTCAAAGAAATATCCTCATATGCGTGCGTAACCCGCTATATACTTTGGTTAATTTCGGTGCTCGGATTTATGTCGTGCAATCATTTACAGACAGATGAGAGGGCTCAAAGTGTGTGCACTGTGTCCTTATTTCTCCCCGTCGATTTATAGGGACGATGCCCAGACGACGTTGTTGCAGCTATATTAGGCGTTAAGTGCAGTAGTAGTCGCGATGACTTTACCCGTAAGTGCTTCCCAGAGGCACTGTATATACCGAACACTGCGAAAGAGATCCGAAGATCTCGTGAGTGTTATAGAACCAAATTTCACTGTTTTATTTTCAAATATCGCAATTTTAATCAGTTACCTTTTTGTTTCTTTGTTGAATATGATAACCTTTTAAAGAGCAACGTGGCGCTGTTAGGGTTGCCACGTGTGGTCATCGATGGGAGGAGGTAGATTAGGGCTTCGCTAAAAACCGAATCTTCTCCTTTTAGATTTGCGTGTATTGTATTGTGTTTCTTTGCAAAGTTTCCAACTATTTTGTATTCACCTTTGTTTTTTTTGCTATTGTTTTTGTTGTGTGGACACAAGTCGTTAGGATGGCACAGTGGTGGTTGTGGTCGGGCGGCAGGTATCTCGCTCGGCTAACAGGGCTCGATGAGGTTGCAGGTTTGATCCGGGAGAAAACTCGACCGCACAGGTCAACACAACTCGGCTTTTAGTTTGCAGAGGAAGGGAGCTTGGCCCTTTGAATGCATTGTCTCACCGATCCAGCTCGATGTAGGGGATCGGAAGGTTCAGTTGTGTGACTCGGCCTTGGCAATGTCACTCGATGCAAAATGCCAACCAACTCGCTTGATAGCTCGATGCAATGTTAACTCAACTCCTTTGCAAATGCAAACACGGTGGGTAAGCCACTGGTGGGAGGACAACTCGGTTGCCCTAATGCAACAACGAACTTACTAATGTTTGGAATGTAAGGCCCGATCCAATGCAACTGAGCCAATGTAACAACACGGTCTCCAACTCGGTGAGGAGCTCCCTTATCAACTCGCCTGTAACAAGCCAACTCTGTTAAGAGCTCGGTGATTAAATGTAAAGCACAATCCCTCCAAGTATAGCAGAGAGTCCTCCAGACTTGGCAGGACTGCTCACTGTAGCAATCACTATAAGAACCTCTAAATTAGAGGTAAAACCGTTAATGGGGAAAAACTGATTTTTTTTTTTATTTGTTTTTTCTGATCTGATTTCTTTTTGAATCAGAATTTCTTCCAGCAGACAAGCCTGGTGCCTGCACCAGTGCTTAGTTTTTTTGTCTTTCTTTCAGCTGAAAAGCAATCTGGAGGTTGTGGGGATGCAGTGGGGGTCTGGGAAGTTGCTGGAGGCAACACAGGATCTCCTGGAAGCAATTTTCTTTTCCAAGACTTCTTGACTCAGCTGCAACCTCCTACAACACTGCTGCTGCTTGTATAGGCTCTCCCAAACCTGCTCTGCACACAGGCTCCTCTAACCAGCTCTGATACCAAATCTAGAAGAGGGACGGAAGCCTCACAATTTTATTGATATGCAATCAAATCATTTACAATGGAGATGGCTGCAATACTTATAGGTATTGTACAACCGAGTACAAACAGAGCAGTTGCACAGGTGCAACCAGAAATCATACAGGATGAATAAAACCAAATATGATTGTTACAACAATGAAACAATTAAACCTATGTGAATACAATAAAACAATACAAATGGTTATAATCTCATAACCATATAACAATAATATCAAACCACCTATTTACCACAGTAACAAACTCAGTAACAATCTAGTTACCTACAGTACAATGCATAATTAATACAGTAAACTATGTTTACCCTAACATTCTCTTCCTGCAGAGTTCATTGTTACTCCTACTGTTTTTGCAATGATGGTCAGCTTTCAGTTGCTTTTCTCCATAGTAGCTTAATTTGGTTGGAGGGTATCTCAAAGTGCTTTCTTGAAAAGAGTTTTGGATGAGGTCTATATGGTGCTGCCTGAAGATGTTTAGGTACATGATCAAGATCATCTGGATTGCAGACTTATTGAGTCTTTGCATGGACTCGAGCAGGCTCCACAAGCCTAGTACACTTTATTTAATCAACATCTCCAAGAATCTGATTTTGGAACTCTGGAGATTGGGCTGAACCTCTTAGCCAATGATGATTCATTACCGGTCAATGAGTCACTTGGCAAACACTTGGTAGACAGATTGCTATAGCATATGACCACATGACTGGATCTCTGTTTTTCGTCAGCTGTCTTTTTCGGTCTCTGCCTACGCCAAAGCTCCTACATTGGACAGCAGCAAAATAACAGAGACTGCAACTTTCAGCATACAATTTAAGGAGCAGCCTATAGAGTTAATGACTAAACTTCTTCGTCCCATCTTGTTTGTAAAATTTCAGGACAAACTTGGAGTTGTTTCCAGTTTAGTCATTAAGGGGGGGTATTGAATATAATGAATAATTTTATATTTGGTTAGTAATTTTCTAACTGTAATCAGTTATGAACTGTCTCAGAATTGTTCAACTACATTGTAACTACTCCCAACATAATAAAATGAAGGACACACATTCATTTGGTGTGCAGTCCAATTTCTCTTCATTATTTTCTCTATTCACATCTTCCAACAACATAATCCATCTTAGTCATGTACATTTATCAATTACGTCGTGTCTCCATTTTCTTTATTGTTATTGTATAGGATTGGATCTGCGCTTCCTTTTTGTCATGTATGGTGGTTGTGATGTAGATGACCATAATGAATCGAAATAATGTACAACATATGAAGAGGGAAAAATTATGTGGATGGATTTGATGGGAGAAGACATCACAAGCGGTGGCAACTATGCAGATAAAACAGAACTACTATATCTGTAATTCAAAACTAAAGATGCACATTCTATTACACAAAGTACAATGGTTTCGCAATGATCAATACACTGCAGAAAACCCGTCTATACACTTGAGAATACTAGAATTTAGAAGATAGGAGTAAATAAACAACCAAGTAAGATTATACATTTATATACACAGATACACGTGTATTAATTTATATGAAAATCTGGGAAAAAATACGACACTAACTACTTTTAACAATTTGATTAACTGTTTAATGCATTGTCATGTAGAACAGGGCAATTTTTTCCAGAAATGATGAGCCATATGTGTATAGATCTTGGACATTAATTTAATAATACATGTATAAACTTTTGGCTAGGTTATTCTTTCAAAAAGTCAGAATGTTGCCACTGCACATTTTCTCATTTAATAAATTTACCATTGGGTAAACATTTGGCCATGAATTTGATCTTAACTCAGTTTGTTTTAAAGCTTTTGGGTCTTTTCCTTCATTCATGCCTGCAGGTCTGCCAGTCAAATTTCTTGCTTCCTTTTTGGTTGCTTTTCTTTCTTATTCCTTCTAAATCTTTCTGGTCTCTTCCGGAATATTTCTTTTTTCATTCTTCCATCTGTCTATCTTCTTCCATTCTTTCGCACTGCATTTTCTGTTGCTTGTCTGTTTTTTCTGCGATCTCTACACTTGGCATGAAAATTGAGGAAAAATGACTTGGGTGGGTGGGTTATTAGGTGTTTATATGCAATTCTTACTGGTTTTAGCACCTCAATTATTCTTAAGATCCTTATTTATTCTGCATCTTTTATGTTCAAACCATAATTCAATTACTTGCCGAATACTCGCATAATTTTTTGCTGGGCGAGTTTTTACAGTTTGTACTCACGAGTCTTGCCTGAATGAGTTTTACTTGGTTTTTACCTAGTTTTTGCCGAGTTTTGGTGTGTGCAGATTGAGTTTTAAGTATTTTTAAGTTGCCAAGTTTTTATAGAGTCTAATTTTTGGGTCTTCTGAGTCTGAGTATGCACACTATGGTCCAAACATTTATTAAATGTGTGCTTAAATTAATGAGTAAATTATAGACAATCACATAAAAGCTCATCCGACCAAAATCCCATCTATGGGCACAATGTATAGGGCTACAAAAGATTAAAGAACCAAACTACAAGGGACTCCCTAAAATGGATTTAGTGAACAATCATTTTTGGCCTTCATCATGCAAAATAATAGTATATTGACTTCAATCACGATCTTTGCTTCCCCTATTTCAGTAGCAACATTCTTTGAGTTGCTGTATTCTATCCATCTGATACTGTATGTAATCTCCTCATAGATTTTTCGTTCATTGCTGCACATTACAATTTTGATTGCTTAATTCATTGGAAGTACCTCAAATTAATTCATCTCATCCATAGTTGCACTGTTTATAAAATGCTTATGTTTTATTTTGCCAAAAATTGCCTAATGCAGTGCTGCGACTGGAGGATAATTGGTTTTTATGCATAATGTAGCTCCATGGCTGGATATATCTTGTTTTGTGGGTTCGCTTGTACAAGTGACACACAGGTTCATTTCCTCAAGTCCAGCCATTGGGGATGCCTGAATATGGGCCTATTTGTAAACATCTGGAAATCAATAGAGCATTGATATCCCCACCAATAAAAAGATGTGTAATGTGGGTCTGAAAATCGTGTATACCATAGAGTTTAATTTTTAATATAAATATTATAATTGCAGTTGCATTTAAGATTTGAAAAACAGTATTTGATATTGCAAATCACTTTTTTCTTCTGTAAAATACTTTTTTAACTTAAATGTAATTGAGTTAGCTTTTGATTAGTGCTTGTTTGTAGAATTTGCTCCACAGGATTGAAACTACAGAAAATTTTAGAAGTGCAGCAAATTGGTGTCAATTATATGTTCTATCACCTGACACAGCAAGCCAAAAACTAGTTATGAAGTTTTGAGAGGATTGGTGCTAAGTTTTGTGTTTTACAGTGCACAATATATATCTAGAAGCCATCCTCGAGCTGATCGTTTTAGTTTAGTACATGGAGCCTCTTTTAGTATGCCATGCTAAGTGTAGACACAGATCTCTAATTTATCTCTGTTATGAATGCTGATTTGTTGTTAATCTTTGTATGTTATTATGGATTGTATCATTTCTTTTTCATATGAGAGCAAGTTTTCACCATGCTTCATTTGGTGATTATTTGGTATTCCACGTGTTAAGAGATTTATCTTCTCTCCATATTCTACAGTAACATATCAGATTTTTGGTGGCTACATGGGGCTATATATGTTTGCTTTCCTAGAATTTCTTGTGTGTCAATGTGAGGCTTTTTCTTGTGGATCTTGAGAATGTAAGAATCCTAGGCTTCTTCAAATACATTTTCTGTGAATTTGCAGTTTTTTTCCTCTGAGTTGATGTATTGAACATAATTTTGACGGAAAACATCTAGGTAAGATAGGTTGTGCTTCTTTTAATAATGCTTATTACGTGACTTTGGGTTGTACAATCATGTCAACAGGATTTGGTTCTTCTTTTTCTCACATCTGGAAGAGATCCTGGCATAATTCCACGAAATACACACCCCCCTGAGCCAGAAACAGATTATTACGCGACCCCACCTGCAGAGTTCTGTAATGAGCAGACACCACAACTGCAAATGCCTCGCACAAAGGATGTGGTTATAAATGGAGTTGCAGTTAAGGTCAAGTATTGTCACTCATGCATGTTGTATCGACCTCCACGTTGTTCTCATTGTTCTGTCTGCAACAACTGTGTGGAACGATTTGATCACCATTGCCCATGGGTTGGTCAGTGCATTGGACAAGTATGTTATGGTTTGTCTTAGATCTTTGAGAAGTATCCTGTTTGATCTTTTAATTCTAAATTATTTGCCTGTTTAATATTGAGAAACAAATTTGTCAGATAATGGAGCTATAATTTAGGGTAATGCTTTTCTCTCTCTTTCTATTACTTGTTTTATGCCCCACCATCTTTCCTATTTTCTTAATAAGCATAATTGCTACTTCGCGATAGAGCCTACAGTTTTTTTCTGACATATTTTTGTCCTTTAATTTCCAGCTTTGGACTTATGTAGAGTTTAGTAACAATTATATTCTTTTGTATGGCATCAGTTTCATGCATACAGAGATACAGCTTAGATTTGGAACCTTCTGCTACAAAATCTACATGCAATACCATTTCTTGTCCAGACATTAACAAGGTTCTTGGAGGACTTAGGGGTGTCTGGCCTTATTTATTTGTGAGATGTATTAGTTTAGACAAAAATGCCTCATCATCATATCCCGACAAATTTGGAGCTCCAAGCTAATCACAAATTACAACATATTCAATAATTCATTATCTTTGGAGTATGCAGCTCTGGAATTCCTCAACTGCTACAGCTATATTGTGATTCAGAAATGCTACGGGACTGGAAAATATATACATCTAAAATACAAAGATGTGCTCTCTATGGAACAGTTCTGTTTAAAACAAAAATTCTCTTTAGAATAATCAAATACATATTTAATTCAAAATTTAATTATTGCGTCAAGTGAAAATAAAATTAAGTGGAACACAGTAGGAACAGAGAGCAAACTGCATGGTGCTGGAAGCAGAGAAACAATGGGGAAATTGAGAGGCAAGACAGGGAAGGAAGAGATGAAGTGCAGTAGGATAGAGGGGAAGGCAATCAATTTAAATCTAGAGATTGAGGACAGTCTAATCCAGTGTTACGCGGGGATGCATCACCCCCAAAACAGCATGTCCAGGATGTGGTGGGACAGAGGGGAAACGTTCCCCCACATTTCTTGTCAGGAAAAAGGATGGGACATCCCTAAATATCAGGGAACGTTTCACGGATGTCCCTCTTTTTAGGGGATGTCTGTTTTTTTTTAATTTTTTAATTTTTAATTCATTTCTTTGCTGTTTTCTTTGTAAAAAATGACTTAATAAATTGCACTCTTGTTGTGTAAGATTGTATTTGGAAGCCACTCATCTCTATTAAAAAAGTCTTACATATAAATCTAGTTAAAATTCACTTTGGAAGCTCCAATCACTTAACAAACTTACAAAGCCTATATGTATATTTCTATATGAAGAGAATGGTTGTGTAAATGATAAAAGCAGTAAGGCATAGATCAAAACATTTACCGGTTAACCATAACCCGATTGCATTGTATTACTAAGGCCTATTAAGAATCAAGAGTGATATATGAGTACAAATTTTTTCGAGCACAAATGCACATGGTGGACTGTCATAGACTGCTATTTATAATTTAATTTTTTTTTTTCATATTTTTGATATATATATTTTTATAAATTATTTTAGTAGCCATTCCCCCACCTTCTTGAAATTTTGGAAATATTTTTCCGTCCTAGGAACTCCATCCTAGCGTCCCACTGTCCCGGAGTCTTAGGTAACTAAGGTCTAATCCAGGGTTTAAAGAAAAGAATGTCTAGCCAAGCCCTTATAGAGAAATTTGCTGGCCTATGGCCAACAGTTGAAACCCTAATAGAGTGAGTAAACCAACAATTGGAGAATATTGGTCCATTATATATTCATCTGTTAGCAAATGGATTTTTTTCTAGCAATAGTCCCATCTTCGAATACAAGGAATTGGTTTCCAATGGTGGCCCTTGCTTCCTAAGGATGATGGTATGAATTAACTTGTTGCAGAACCCCATTTTGACCCAAACAAGGGTGAAGGGTCAAGTGATTTTTGTCGGAGTAAGATTATATGGTTTGCCTTCTTTATATTGGATTTTTTAATCATTATTTTATTTATGGAGAGTAATTAACAAATAATAAACATAGGACAATAATCTTCTATGTAATTCATTCAGACGTGACTACAATGTATAAGCACTTGATCTCCCAAATATGAGGAGTAAAGTCTAACAACTCACAATCCCTAAAATGTCTCCTAATAACAACTCCTCTAAGTTAAGTGAGTTGTTAAAACAACTCACATAACTATACAAAACATATCACATTATTTTACTCACTATTATTAATTTCTATAATATGTGAGCACTAACCATAATATTCCTAACATTCATGCCTAGTGCGAACATGGGTAAGAACCGTGCACCATTTGAACTGGAAACAAAATCGTATGTCAATACATACTTTAGGTTGTATATTGCTATATGGATCTTGCTGCACATGATCACCTACATACGAGAACTTATCTCGCTTTCACTTCCAAAGTGAATTTATCACCAACCGATCATCTTACAACGAAGAATGGCAGTCGAGGATCTCTATAGTCGATGCTCTCCTATACAATTTTTTACATCGTCTATTACATGCACATTCTCCTCTTTTCAAACTTAGCAGGGAATGATTACAATGTTTTATTTTTGCACACACCACACAACTGAAATAATAGAAAAATGGAAATTTGAGGACCATGTCCTCATTGCGTTTGTAGCCATTGTTGGTGATCATTTCCACACTGATCACAAACAGTATGGGATGGTTACCACTGCCACTTGGGAATTGATCCTGGCTTTAGCCATTTTGGCACAAATGTGGTGGCAATTTTGCGGCCTCGTCGCTAGTGATTGACGAGAGGTAGCTGATCAACATCCTTCCTCCCTTACCTCCATCCTCCGAGGTCATGTTGGTCACTCAGCAAATTGGACGTGGAAGCACATCGGTTTCTATATTGTACTTTATTTTTGTCTCCCCGCACAATGTGAAATTACTTTATTTTAGGGTGTCGGGTTACACTGAAAATGCGTTCGTTAGGTAATTTTTTTAAACTTTTGAACACTTTGAATGACACAAACTGACAAACTACTTTGAAAATACAGTATGACATTTATAACACGACTTTATTTGAGCCTGTGATGATAACACTTAAACTCAAATAGCTAGAGACACTTTGAAATAACTAGAGATATCAAATGACATAAAGCACCTTAAAAGTTAAAATTATTTTTCTACTAGAACACATCTATGCAATAAAACAATACATTATACTAGGTAGATATTAAAGACTTGAAACTGACCGACTCATGGGGCACAAAGAACATTGACAACAACAAAGTGATATTGATAGATTTCACTTAACTCACAATAATTGGACTTTTTACCGATAAAACAGACCAAAAACACATGAGTAATCATTAAATTACACTAATATTAATAACCAAACTTTACTGAACTTAATCAAATGAAAATTGTACTTAACTTCAACATCACTAGAGAACAAACAATGCTTTGTATGGAAATAAATGGACGGTTTTGATGGTATGCAACAATGAAGTTGGTGGCATTGGAAATCCGTGGCAGAGCTGACACATAGGAATCAATAAAAGAGAGCACCCGTGTGAGATCCGAATAGGGGTTTGCCGCCTTTATTCTTTTCATGCATTCACATCACCACACCCAACTTGAGTAGATGACAGGGAGCTGCGCAATAGCAATGAACGCCTAGGTAAATGATAGTTCTTGTAAGTCTCTGTCTTGTTGAAGCAGCTCAATAAATATCACACCAATTCCAACTTCTCTTTCACCATTGACTAGATCTACATACAAGATGCAAACATGTGCATAGAAGATTCAAGATCAGATTTGCAAGGGTGATACACACGGTGTGTTGGCAAAGAATTGTTGACTCCAAGAATTTTGTTAAGAGCTAACCACTGGCAGATCTGATTAGGTGCATATTTCTGTATGGTGAAGATTTAACACATAATAATGCTTCAGGATCTCAGCTGCTAGAAATACACGTTTAAATGGAAGGATCGATGTTTGAAGCCACTGCAAATCTTCATGCAAACAGAGGCTTCGTCGTTGAAACGTGATTGATGTCGTGCCCTCCAAGGTCTCTAGTTCTGTAACAACCCTACTGGATCAACTGTTTGGAGCTTTAGCAAGAGAGATTGATTGCTATGAGGGGTGCGATGGTGGTCCAACAGTTGATGATAGAGGTGGCAAGGTTGTGCAAGGTGATTCCAACGTAGTGTATGTTTGATTGCTGCAATCAGGTGGTAGTATCTCATTGAGGTCAAGATACGGTGCCAAAAATGTGCAATGTCATGGGAGATGAGCTCAAAAAACCAATTCAGCAAACACATAACTGAGTCAAATGAAGTTTCATCCAATGCAGCCAAGGCAGAGTCAAAATTCGGTGCAAAGATTCTTTGATGTAGTGCAAGAATACACAAAATTCTGAATATATACGTGTAGATAGCAACAATCACACAAAACAATTCAAAAAGAGCCATAGCATTCCAATCAACATGCTGACACAAATCTAGCAGGACTGTGGATGAATTTGATCTCCAGAGTATAGAATAATGACACAAATGTGCACTATGGTCGGAGCTAACTTGTATAACTTCACGTCACAAGGGTAACCATGGATAGCAATGGATCTACCCCCAAACAATGCTCGGGATCTCATATCGCTCTAATACCAAATGATAAATTTGGTAGAAGAAATAACAAATAATAAACATACGACAATAATCTTCTATGTAATTCATTTAGACGCGACTACAATATATAAGCACTTGATCTCCCAAATATGAAGAGTCAAAGGCTAACTAACCAAACAACTCACAATCCCTAAAATGTCTCCTAATAACTACAAGTTGAGTGAGTTTTTATAACAACTCACATAACTATACAAAAACATATCGTATTATACTCACTATTATTAATATCTATGGGGACGGTTGGGGACGGCGAGGAGATGATTAATTAAAAAAATATAAATATTTAAAATATAAAAATATAGTGACTAAACTATATAAATAAGATGAAATAAAACCATTTGAGATTTAAATAAGTTGAAACTTGAAATCATAAATATCAAATACATTTAAATTTTAAATTATTAGTTAGACTTAGAACTTAGAAAGTAAACTGAAATACATAGTAAGTTAGTAACATATGTCATATAGTGAATGCTTAACTTTTTCATGATAATATGATACACATTCCTAAATATCAAATACATATAGTTATACATAATTTAATAAAAGAAAAACCATTTGAATTTTAGACTTAAAATTAAATAAGCTGAAATAAATTATAAAAGCATTTGATTGATCAAGTGACAATAATTGATATTCATATTATTAATCTCATATTCAAATACACCAACAATTGTTTGTTGTCAATATTACAAAAAGAAGAGGACAAGTATCAACCTAAAAATCAGAATCAACATCTGAAGCAACATCCATGAACTCCTCGTTGGAACTATCATCCTCATCCTCAAAGGAAAGCCCAATCAATCCCCGTTGCATAGTATTGTCCTCTTCTACTTGCCTCGGCTCCTCGGGATCTACATCCCACCGTAATGTTGGGGTCTCCTTGTACTGAGTTGTCTTGTGATCCATAAGACACAAAGCACTGTGTACAACTACAAGCTTCTCCGCTCTCACAGAGGTAAGCCTATTCCTCTTAATAGAGTGGATCCAACCATATGTAGACCAATTCCTCTTAGAGGCTAGAGGAGCTAGAAACCTGGGAAAGGAGGTGAATTGCAAGTGTTCGTAGCAGTCCTGGACGCCCATATAGTCGCACTACCAACTCATTGGCTTCTCATGTGCCAATGTTACCTTGTCCACCTTTGCTGAAGTTTTGTACCCATCAAGTTCAGTGAAGTTGAGCCACTCCAACCTGATTTGTGAAGCCTCCTTTGGACTATACATTTTTAAAGGCCTTCATAAGGCCCTTCTTCACCTCATCATCATCCAAAGGGATAACTCTACTTGGCCTCTCCACATACCATTTGGGATTTAGTGCATACACAACCATATGAAGTGGGGTGTTCAACTTCTCCCATCTATGTTGAATAATGGGTTGAATATGTTCATTGTAGAACTCCAAAGTGGGGTCCCTCACCCGAATAATTGCCTTCATTTTCCCAAGCATGTTGTCAATGCACTCATAGATCTCACCAAGATTGGGGTTATTAGAATCCCCATATTTGATGACACTAAAACTGGAATTATAATTAATATGATGTATATCATATCAACCCAAAATGTTTCCATCAACACCATTTCCTTCACTCTTTTCCCTTGCTCTATCTTGGACTCATGCCACCTAGTCCAATATTGGGTCATAATAATAATTTGTAGGGGCTCCTACAACTCAAACATCCTTTCCAACAAAATAAAATAGGATGCAAAGTGGGTGTCAACTAGTTTCAGAAATTCCTTTTTTGATTTTTTTTGAAAGAGTGCCAATGATGTGTGGTGATTGCATATGAACTTTTCAACATCCCTGGCTTCATTCACTATCTGGTAACCCATTAAATCTTCCCTATGGCATGCACAAAGCACGGGGTCCAATAAATATGATTGTAGGTACACTCCACTAGCTTTCCTACTGCTTTGCACACACAAGTTGCATCCGTGATGACTGCACAAACATTTGAAGGTCCACCTCCTCAATGGTATCCTTCAAAATCAAAAACTGGAACTCATCATCTTTCCGCTTCCCAGAACAATCAATTGCTCTCAAGAAGTATGGTCCATCTTTGCAAGAGACAATGATATTGATGAGTGGATGGTGTTTAATATCCGTCCACCCATCCATGATAATGTTGCATCCATGTGACACCCATGTGACCTTCATCTCCTTCATTAAAGGATTAACCTTGGAATAGTTTTTATCCTAGATTGTTGTCCTAGTTTGGTGTCTCTAGGAGGCACATAACTTGTACTGCTTTTTCTACCTTAGCCATAGCCTCCTTGTAATAAGGAGAGTGAGCGGACATGAAATGGGATCCCAACAACATAGAAAAATTTCCCGATAGATAGCCTCCTTTAATCAAACATGTCTACAATTGGATTGGGGGCTGCCCCTATGTCCTCTCTTCCACTTTTGTCATTCCAAAACTAGAACTAGCCAAAGTATTCTTGAGCCAGTCTATGAGAGCTCAAATGAGTGTTAGTCGCTCTACTAGTATGAACTTCGGAACATTTTGTCGTGGTATTTTCATTGAAAATTCTACCATCTCTGTTCTCCTTAGTGAATGGGCCTTAAACCCCCTTTCCGTAAGGTGCAACAAGTGTGCATTGGTCCGTGATGCTTGTCATGCCAAGTTCTTGCACATATGTTCCACTTCCATAGTTTACTCCCCCTCCAAACGTGGGGATCTCAAGTATCTCAACAAATTGTTGCAATGGCTATTTCTTATCAAATGGTCCAATGGCAATCTGGACAACATTTGGACACATTTGATGACTTAAGGAAATTGTAGGTAAGCGTACTTTGGCTGAATTTAGTCAATGACTTGCCGTGATGGTACTACATTTTGTCTCTCTTCTCCACTTCCTCCCATTGGTCATCACCAACACTTCCACCTATCTCAAGTTCAACTCTTTCCTCCTTAGATTCATAATCATACTCAAAAAAAACTCATGGTGATGATTGTTGGGGCTATAATGAATTAACAAAAAACCATAACTATGCGTAATGAATTAATTTAAAAAAAATAAACGTGAGTATAGGCAATGATTATAATTTAATTTATAAATAAGAAAACTAACCATAAGTTATAACTATATTTATTATTCAATGAATAATAAAAACAATAAGGTATAAGTTATAACTATATGCAATGATTAATAAACGTAAAACATTCATAACTATATGCATTATATAATGAATAATTTTTTAAAAAACAACCATAAGTTATAATTAGTAATGTTCATAGTATTAAACTTCATAGTCCACATAATGTTGTTCATAGTATTAATTACATGCAAATTGCAATCACATTGTCATAATGATTTTAAAAACTTAAAAAGCCATATGCTATTAGGCCCATAACTAGTTACCATATGATGTCAAAATATTAAAAAAACAAAAACGAAAAAATTGCTGTCTAAAACATCTAACATTGTTGTAGGAGCATTAAGTTTTTCATTTTTGTATCTAGATTTTACATTCATGTGTATCTATTATCAAAGTTAATATTCGAATTCCTAATGTTATTGTTTCTAGGAATGTGTATCATACTATCATGGAAAAGTTAAAACCTATTACCTATTCAATGAATCATTGAATCAACAATCAAGTTCTTTATGTTTTATTTTGTAACTTTTAAAATGTAAGTAAAAAGCTTCATAGTCCACAATAATGTTCATAGTATTAATTACATGCAAATTGCAATCACATTGTCATAATGATTTTAAAAATTTAAAAATCCATATGCTATTAGGCCCATAACTAGTTATATATGCAAAAATATTATAAAAAAAACAAAATTTCGAAAGCCTTACAAAGACCAAAAAAATAAAATCTAAAACATCTAACATTGTTGTAGGAGCATTAAGTTTTTCATTTTTTTATCTAGATTCTACATTCACGTGTATCTATTATCAAAGTTTTGTATTCGAATTCCTAATGTTATTGTTTCTAGGAATGTGTATCATACTATCATGGAAAAGTTAAACCTAGCCAAACCTATTCAATGAATCATTGAATCAACAATCAAGAGCTTTATGTTTTATTTATAACTTTAAAAATGTAAGTAAAAACTTCATAGTCCCAATAATGTTCATAGTATTAATTACATGCAAATTGCAATCACATTGTCATAATGATTTTTAAAAATTTAAAAATCCATATCTTTAGGCCCATAACTAGTTACCATATGCAAAAATATAAAAAACAAAAACAAAAAAACTAAAATCTAAAACATCCAACATTGTTGTAGGGGCATTAAGTTTTTCATTTTTGTATCTAGATTCTACATTCATGTGTATCTATTATCAAAGTTTCGTATTCGGAATTCCTAATGTTATTGTTTCTAGGAATGTGTATCATACTATCATGGAAAAGTTAAAACCTAGCTTGGACCTATTCAATGAATCATTGAATCAACAATCAAAGCTTTATGTTTTATTTTTAACTTTTAAAATGTAAGTAAAAAACTTCATAAGTCCACAATAACATTCATAGTATTAATTACATGTTATAATTACATGCAAATCAATCATTGTCATAATGATTTAAAAATTTAAAAATCCATATGCTATTAGGCCCATAACTAGTTACCATATGCAAAAATATTAAAAAACAAAAGCGAAACAATTAAAATCTAAAACATCTAACATTGTTGGAGTATTAAGTTTTTCATTTTTGTATCTAGATTCTACATTCATGTGTATCTATTATCAAAGTTTTTGTATTAGAATTCCTAATGTTATTGTTTCTAGGAATGTGTATCATACTATCATGGAAAAGTTAAACCTAGCCAGACCTATTCAATGAATCATTGAATCAACAATCAAGAGCTTTATGTTTTATTTTTAACTTTTAAAATGTAATTAAAAAAATCAAACCTAACCAGTTAGAACCAAACCCTATGCAATATGCATTTTGTAAAATCCTACAAACTATAAACATGATTACATTTTGAATGTAGATACAAAACTAAAAAACAACCCCTAAAAATACAAATACAATCTAAATCTCAAAAACTAGAGACTATTATCTACCATTGTAAGCAAATAAAATTATAAATATCTCTTGCATTTGCTCTTGCTCTTGCTCTTGCTCTTTCCCTTCTTCTTCCTCTTGCTCTTTCTTCTTCTCTTTGCTCACTTTGCTTAAGTGTGAATATTGAATGTGATATGGAATGAGCCCATAGAGTCATTTTATAACATAAAATGACACTTTTAGGGTTAGGGTTAGGTTAGTATGTTTGTTTTATGTTATTATTACTTTCCAATTAAAAAAAAGTTAAAAGAGTCATAAAACTATTTTTTTCTTAAATTAGAGGTTGAAAAAGATGTGGGGGACGTCGGGGACAACTAGACATCCCGGGATGTCCCTCGATCGTCCTGTCCCTCTGGCGTCCCCAACGTCGCTAAGACGTTTCCCCTTCTCCTTAAATGTCCTAGCGGACGTTTCCCACCTTTTTTTTATTAAACTGGAAATGTGGGGGATGTTCCCCCTTG
This sequence comes from Taxus wallichiana var. yunnanensis, assembly GCA_018340775.1. NCBI lineage: Eukaryota > Viridiplantae > Streptophyta > Pinopsida > Cupressales > Taxaceae > Taxus > Taxus wallichiana. The sequence goes on from CM031233.1 coordinate 170,375,414, forward strand.
TCCCGCCATCCCGGGACGTCCGAAAGCGACCTGAGACTCTTGGGTTTTGGGGGAAGCGTCCTTGCCTAACATTGGTATAAACAAGCTACATGCACAAATATAAACAAAAACTAACAAAAAAACTCCTTGAGTGTATGAAACTTAAAAAAACACAAGAATTCTCTACAAATGAAGAATGGATAATAAACTTATCTCAAATGATGTATTTTAATGTTTTCTTCTCATTGACGTTCTCCTCTTCTCACAATTTGTTCTTATTTTTTTCACAAAATGCAAAATGGCAAAAATGAGCTTGTTTCTTGGTTTTAGTGTTAGTGTCATTTTAGGTTTAGGGCTAGTGGAAAGGGTGGGGTTCTTTATGGCCCCCATCCCCTTTTCCTTAATTTTTGAGCTTTAAAAAAAGTTTTATAATCGCTATTGAGACGTAAGAAACGGCTAGCCGTCCCCTACATTTATTCACATCCCCAAGACATTTCCTAAAGAAAGAATTAGGGATGTCAGGGGATGTTTCCTACCCGTCTTTGTCTCCCCATGTCATTCCCTATAGGGGACAACCCCAAAAACACACTTGGGGATGTATTGTACCTTTGGTTTATGCAAGTGGCTGAAGAGTCATGGATGAATTTATTGCATTCACAACTATACGGGGAAGGATTTTGCCTATGAATGGCTCATTGATGACCAAAGCTAATTGAGAGTAGAAGCAGAGAAAGCAAAGCAAAGTGCATACAATAGGGTTTCAAGGGGAAGCCATTAGAACCAAAGAAAGGAAGTTACATAGTAGAGAGTGAAGGCAAGCGAGGGGATCTGCGATCCAATTACCGAAAGGATTAGAGAATCACATAAATTGGGAAAAGGAAAGACAAATGAGAAATGTCCACAATTACTAAGGTGGAAAAGGGGAGCCCATGTAGAAAAAGAAAAAGGTTATGTTTGTGATTGTGGAGATGAAATTACTTGCAGAAGTGTTGGTAGGGGAAGAATTGGCTTCTATGGTGCAGTCTTGCACAATAGAATATTTAAACCATTAAAACAAGACTTATAGAAAAATCATTACATTTGAGGAAATGGCACGGTTGGGAGAAGAGAACCCTGTGATAATAGCCAAATATCTAGAGCCTACGGGGGTATTGGGCTTGAATGACTTGCCATATTTGGGAAAGTTGGAGGAGTTTATCAAATGGACAATTTCAGGAACTTACGGTGTTGCATGTACTCGGCAATAGAATGAAAAAGTCAATGACACAAGCATTTGTAGGGTAAGTGGACCAATGCTTTGGCATAGATGTGCGGGAATCTTTCGGGTCCTTGAAGGAGCAAAACTAACAATAGTGAAATGGAAAATAAAGAAGGGTGGATACACAAAGAAAATTGATGCTATCCCATTTAAGCCTTTAAAATCAGCCACACAATTGATCGCGGATGAGCTAATTAATTTTGCGCCGATGGAGGTTATTAACGTCGCTTTGAAGATTGGAAAGGATAAGCTTCATGTGAATGCTGCAAAGTATGTGGCTGAATAATTGGTACAAGCCATGCTACAATGTCCCCTTTTCTAAATTAAAAATAATTAATAATATATTTTAAGTTGGGCACAACCAATTCTTATTTGAGGACAACTTCATATGATTATTATTAAAATATAAAGTATTTTTAAATACTAAAATAAAAGGAGAGAGTGTCCCTCTTTAGGAGGGTAAAACAAATATTAAAAAAGAAAAAGAGGCCTACATGGAGTGTCCACAAAGAAAAAAAAAGTAAAGGCTATAAAAACAAATGATGGGGGCTCATTTGTGGACATCATCTTATGAATTATATACTTCTCTTTTGGAAATTGGAGCATTGAGCTCTCATTTTCACCCCTTTGAGGATGAAAACCCTCATTGGATCCTATTGGGGACGAAAACCAACACTTGGGGACGGAAACCCTCATTTGTTGCATTGGTGATTTCATTCGGGAGTCACATTGGAGCTTCCAAATTAAGAATTTCAAAAAGACAAGGGTTTCTATCAGTGCTAGGGCACACATTCCAGTTAGGGCACACTTTAGGGGTTGCCACATTCATTTCCAGCTTGATCTACCCATTTGGAGATTTCGGGATCACTTTTCAGTGGGTTTTCATGGTTGGAAAATTGTGATTTCACTTTCATTGGATAGCTGGTCTCTTCAAGATCATTTTGAGCATTGGTTTGTGTTGAAACTCCAAGTATTGATGGAGTTATGAATTTTAGAAGTTTCAGCTGTATTTGCACTTGAAATAAATTTATAAAATACAAATTTGCTCCAAATTTCATCTTGCTGGATTTATTGAGTATTTGGGATATTTCTATGTTAATTTCCAGCCCATATTGCATGAGAATGGATGCCATTAAGTGCTGCTACAGTTTGCTGCATTAGGAAGACTTGTTTATTTACTTTCAGCTGCTTTTAATGATGTATGATGCCCTAAAAGTGTAATTTCCTGTTTGCTGCTAGGGTTTCTAATATTGTTGGATCTGCTGTTATAAAAATCAGATTATTTTCAGCTGGGGTTTGTGTAAATTCCTTGGTGTGGTTCAGCCCTAAAAAGTTCCCAAGGTGGGAGAACATTATATGGGGTATACTTGGTTTTATTGATTCTTGAAGAGGTAGGGATTCAGAGAGTTCGCCACTTTGGTTTTCCGATGAAGGAGATTCAATTGCGGAAAGATATACACCACACCCCTATAAGGCCTCTAGAGGTTCAAGTACAAGGTCAAAGTGATTGAGTGGTATACTTGTTGGTGCTCAAAATTGTCTCGCCCCATTTGTGCCCTTGGAAATTTATTGATTTACGACCTCTGTCATTCTATCCTTCCCCATGTTGTGCTTGGCTGGTCTTTGTTGCCATTTTTAGTCTACCTCTGGGTCAAAGATCATGTATGGGTCCATATTTGTCTCCTAGTTTCTTTGTTCCTCTGGAAAGGTCTGTATTTTGAGTTCCTGGGCTCTGTCCTTTCGAAAAACTCGCGTTTTCCCGTTCCCTCTATTACCACAGTCGGAATTTGTGTTCTTGACGTTCTGCCTTGAAATACTTGAAGAATGGGTTGATGTGTCCCTAAGGATCGTATTTGAGCCTTGCAACAGTCTAAACTCTCTGTCATTGAAGAAAACTTCATTTTCAGGCTCAAATGCTCGTGTTTTTGTATTTTATGGTTTGACGGGCGTTTTCTCCCGGTCAAATTTGCATCCTTGCATCTATAGGGGACGTGGCACCTTTTGGTTGGATGCGGCTTAGCTAAATACTTCAAAAATTCTATAAAAAGCCTCAACTCAGAAATATGTCCACGTGGGTAAACACGCTCATTTGAGAATCAACTTTTTGGTCTGGCTTTGAAATAGCGCGGGAGGACACGTGGAGGCTTGGTGAGATGGGGACACATGGAGGCCTCCGCTTGCTTTGCATTTTACTTAGACTTTTCAATGGCCAAAAGGAGACTGCCTCGGAGCATGACACGTGGTGCCTTTCAGTTGGGTTTCAAGCATTCAGACAAATCTCGCCGGAACAAGACACATGTGGCGAGCCCGCGCTCGTTCAAGGTATCAAATTTTTGGGACCACCTCAAGGTGTGCCGTGGTGACACGTGGCAGTTTGAAAAGTCAAAGAGGCGGGGAGGCGGACCATCGGGGTAACTTGGAAATTTTGCCTCTTGTATTCAAATGACTCAAAGTATCAAACTAACCCGCAAGCCCGAGGGTAAAAAGTCAAAATTCATCTGAGAAGTCAATAGCGGAGGTGCGGGCTGGCGGAGGAAAAGTGAAAAATTTCCCTTTGAGGGAAAAGGGAGTTAAAGGCATAAAGGGACCCGGGGTTCCGTTGGGACCCACTTTAGAAACTTGAAGCGGAAGGGTGGAGCCGGAGGAAAAATGAAAATTTTTCCTTTTTCCAAAAAGATGTAAAATGTGTAAAATTGAGCCGCGACTCCGTATCCAGTCATATTGTGCCACGTGTCAGGCCCAAATCTCATCGGTGGAGCGGCGGAGGAAATCAAGAAATTGTGCAAATTTTCCAAAAGTAGTAAAAAGGTAAAAAGACGTCCCGAGGCCCTGGATCTGCCACGTGGAGGGCTCAAATTTGAAGTTGAGGAACAGATTGACGGTAGCTGTGCATTTCACCAATTTGGCCGCCATTTGAGCTCCAGGAAGTTTGGAGATGCATTTTTGCATCAATCTTCATCGAATTTTTGCCAATTCGTGTCGTTTTGGCCTGCAGGGTCCGGATTAATCAATTTGGGGGTTCAATTTGTGAATCCAAGGCATTTTTCAAATAAATTTTTACTCTGGTTCGTGAAAAACGTGAATTACCAGATCCAAAGTTGCAGAGTAAAAATTGGGAAGGGAAAAGTTGAAATGATGAAATGAAAGGGATCTACATGCATGGGAAATGAAAAACGTGCTTCCACTTTGAAGAATGATGAAAGTTTTGTAATGATTCACCTTTTGAAAGAACAACTGGCAACTTTTTGTGAGTTTGTTAAATGTCATTTTCCAGAAATATTGCAAAGCAAAGGTGCTTCGAATATTCCACTTTTGGAGGGAAGATTTGAGGGGCAAAGTGAGTGAGTGAGTGAAAGTTATATATTGCATGAATTTGTCATGCAAATGGTCGGGAGTTCATTTTCACGAGAAAATTTTGAGAGAAGCTCATCTTATGAGAAAACTTTCTGGGAAACCAGGTTAACTTCCTGTGTGTTAGATTTTTCATTCATGTTGAGTTGGTTATGAGTGTATAGCCATCAACAAGCTCTGAGATTGTTTAAATAACTCTCCCCTGTTGATGAAATCTGATAAACTTTGAGTTAATTTGTTAAATCTCTGGCAAATTTTGTGTTTATTTCACTTTCAGAATGTCTGCAAGTAGTTTTTCTTGTTCCTATTGCAATCTTGTATCAAAATCTCTTTGAATCACACAGATCTCAATCCTTGTGATAGTTTAGTGGCATCTGCAATTTCATTTTTCAGAAGAGCTTTCATCTGGGAATGAAATAAACGATTTAAAATCACTTTTCTTTCATTTGTTTGACAGAGATTGTTTGTAAGCCTCTGGGTGTACCTCAGGCGTGACTGATCTTAGATTTTGATGTTTTATTGGGTCTTCTAACTCGAGCCTTCGTGCTAGAATCTCAAAGATTGTGTGAAAAAGTGCATGTTTGGGCCTCCATTGATGCACACCTTCTAGTTGAAGGAATGTTTTAACTATTTTGAAGCTTTCTGTTATTGAGTTCTCCATTTGTTGTGAAGTTTCTCAAGGATCTGGCAAAGTCCAATCTATCTTGTTGATCTCCCACCAAAAATTTATTCAAAATAACCAATCCTACCCCGAACTACCCCTGTTTTGCTCTGTATATCCACAGAAGAACAAAATCCATTTGCTAAAGTATGCAGAACAAATCAGGATTCCAAATGTCTTTAGTAACCTTAGCCTTGTGCTGAAAATATCTCCATAATCTGGAAGTGACAACTCGTGAGAGTCAGATTTGGTGTGTTGATCATATTTTCCTAGGGTTTTCTTTATAAAATTTGTGCAAAAGAAAGGTATCTACGTCTCCTTCAATAATCAGAGGTTACAAAATAGGTTCTCTTACCTTGGTTGAAAGGCACAACCTAAAATAGTTAGGATAAGATCACATCCTTTTAAGGTGCTATCCATCTCTCCACAAACCCGAGTAACAAAGGGTCAGTTAGATTTCATCCCCGGCTACAAAACGATACACATTTATGATCTATCTGCCTCTAAGCTCCTGTTGAATCTGTGTTGCTGCTCGGCTTGAAAAGGAGAATGAATTTGGATACCAACAATACTAACATTACTTGAGTATTTGGAGAAGAGAAGCAACACATAGGAAATTGTAGCCGAATACAAAGAATTTGTTGAATTTTGTGTGTTAGCGTATAAGACTTCCGCTAGGGTGAGATGGCAAGATTGGAAATGGATAGAATGTCATTCATGTATTGGCCTTGAATTTGGAGCGTGCACTAGATCGGCTAAAAGCAATGCAACACGAGAAAGTCATGGCATAATTGGATGATTTGTGCTTCGGAGGAAATCTAAAGTATCTCGTGATGAAGATTTTGAAGATGATAAGTTGGATTTGGCTTAGAAAGCTGAGTTTGATGTGACCATGCAAGGAAAAGAGATACACATAGAATGTGCATTGAAGTGGGTTCTACAAGAAGGATAAGCCAAATATTACCATAGGAGATGCATTTGAGGAAATTGCAGCACAAATGGGGTTTGAGTTCCTCAAGAAAGGTGAAGGAAACAAAGAAGATGGTAATGCCTAAACTAAAGAAATCGCCAAGAGTTAGGCGCAACATTTGAAGACACCCAAGAAAGGTAAATTGAGTCGAAGAAGACTATAGAAAAGGAGCAAATAATAAAGGAAGAAAGAAGATGAAGAGAGTAAGGAATCCTTGAATGAAAGTGATAGAGATCCTCACAAAAATATGAAGAGATGTTTCCAATGGGTGATAAGAAAAATGTAGATTTGGATCCACTAGAGAATGTAGTGCTTGAAAAAACAAGAGAAAGAAAGGAGGCTTAGGGGCCTACACGGAGGAATTTGATAAGAGTGAGAGCACTCCCTCACGGCGCGAACCTACACACTCCTAATCAACGGTAGGCGAGGAGCAAATGCGAGGACAATCTCTCGTAAAAAAAGACTTGAAAATTTTATCGGGAAAGTCGTGTCCTAACTTTGTGCAACCCACAAACTTTCATAATTGCTCAAGATGAGGGCCAATCAAGTACATAGAGGTATGGACCTAGAGAAGTCCAAGAGAAGATTGAATGAAAAGGTAAGGATGACTAGAAGAAATGAAGTTGACGTTCGAGCATTGCTTGACAAATGGAAAAGGGTGTGTTGGAAATGGTGAAATCAAAAGAATAAAAGTACAAGATTCGATTCAAGAAGTATGCATTGATGGAATGGGCTCGTTGGACCAATTGATTGCATCAATTCAAAAATTGGTGCAAGGATACAAAATGGTTCCACCAATGAAAGAGGACCCCAGTGCAAAAAAAAAAGAAAATTGCACAAAAGAAATTGGAGGATTTAGAGTAAGTGCTGGAAATAAAGAAATTGCACTCAAGAAGGCATGCATTTTTACATCAAGGGGTGTATGATGCTTTTCAACAAGTGCAAAAATTCGTGAATGACCGTTTTCCTACGGAGACAACAATGAACATGGCATTGACAAATGGACATCTAATGCTATGAATACCAAAGAAAATAAGAAAAAAATTGGATAAGGTAATGACACTAGACAAGGCACTCTAGACTAAGAAAGATGATTTGGTTGAAGAATTTGAAGATTATTAGGCAAAGTGCTTAGTAGAAATTGGATGACTCGAGAAACAACTAATTGTGTTGGAAGAGCAGAGCAAGAAAAGAAAGAGTGTGTAGAATAAGTGCTTGACATTTTGGAGGCTATTGAACAAGCAATAATAAGTGCAAAGAGAAAAGAATGAAGTGGAAGTTGCTCAGGGAGTTGGGTAGCACTAAAAAGAAATTGCAAAGAACACGAGGTACTTACGACTCAAGAATCTTACGCCTAAAGAGGGAAATGCAAGAAACACTTCTCGAGGATGAACAAGATATTTAGTATGGAGAAATGTTGACCATCAAAAAGGCACATTACCTAAGCCCTTTTTTTCGGGCATGCGAAGTGAGACACACAAGATGAGATATTTGGTTGGGACAAACAACAAGGTTTCGACACATGGCAACACAAGAATTGACAAGGTAGCAAATAATTTGGGATTGTGTAGTCTCCTAAGAGAGTAGGAGAAGACTCTAGAAACTCATGGATGCATGCCATCTTAGGGACGACCACAAGTCTTATAAATACATGTTTCTCATCATTTTGAACATATATGTAACTTTTGTAATTTTTGGGATCTTCGACTTTGAGAGGATTTTGTAAGTATTTGTAATCTGTGAGGACCACGAGGGGTTTTTAGCTAGGGTTTGAGCTATAAATGTCCGATGAGCTTATAACTAGTTATGATTTGCTATATATTTTAGCATAGAGCACATGATTATCCATGGATTGCTAATATAATTGATTTTTCTTGCATTTGTGAGTTGTTGAGGGTTTTATGAGGAATCTGTGTGCTTTTGTGAGTGTTTATCGTGTAATCATCTTTATTTCATGCTATGTCTTGAGTTCTTTGTTAGATCTTTGCAATTCTCTCATAATGCCAGTTTTCCGGTGTTCTCTCTATCACCACCAGTAGAATCGGATGCACACACGTACCAGAGGGCAGTCCAGCTCCATTCGTCCTCCTGGCCGTCGCGTCAGTCTCAGAGCTCAGCAGGGAAGGAGGCTTCCGCCCCCCTCATCGGGTTGCCAGTCCATCAGGAGCTTCTTTTCGTCGGCCTCTAATGTTAGGAGGGGTGTGGCTACCATTCGTGATTAGACCATTGGTCCTTGTTTGTCCCCCCTTCATTCCCTTCTTTGCTTCCCTCGTTTTCTTCCCGCTTGCTCCATTGCCCCCGCCTGTGGGGGTATTTGGCTTCGGGTTTCCTTTCTGCTGTCTTTTCTCTTCTTTTGTTCTTGGGAACTCGTTTTGAGTTGTCCCCGCTCGCACTTTGTATATTGTTTGGGCTGCAGTCCCATTGACCTACTTTTGTGGTCATTCGTTGGACATTAATATATTTATCTTATCTTATCTTATCTATGTTTGGTGAGACCTTCAAACACAAGATTGATTGAATATGTGGGCATAGTGTAGATGTGATTTTTTTGTGTAGTTTTCTTAAATCTTCCACGATTAACATCCACTTTGGTCATGTCTATACCAAAAGTTGTAATGGGAATAAGTTTGACTAGATGATATCAAATATTTATTGAATTTTTGGCCTTCCCTAGTAAAACATTTTTTGGTGGTAAATTTGTGGAAAATAAGTCCTACAATTGTGATATGGAGCGTTTGGCATGAGAACTTTGAGGATGAGGTCCAAACCTGGCAAAGGCGTGAAAAAGTTTAAAACAACATTTTCTGGATTGATAAACTGTCTAAAAATCTAATCCAAGAAATCTACTTAATAGGGATAAGAAAACACTGGGATGATGGTGTAACATCAATGTTAAACCTGACAGTGGGTCAATTATACATGCAATAAATTGTCAAGAGCTCAGGTTGTCTCCCCTATCACTGCGAGTAGTAAAATTAAATTTAGACGATGCCTCTAGAAGCAACCCAAGGAATTGAGGATTAAGATGTATCTTAAGGGGAGACAGATGTGAAATAGTAGGAGCTTCTTCGATTTGTATAGCTAAGGGAACCAATAATGAAAGGGAAGCCATAGCTCTGATCGAAGATCTGAGGACGACGGTTGACTTAAGGCTCAAACACTTGCATGCAAAAGGGAATTCTCATATAGTAATAAACACAACGAAGAGAAAGTTGAATCCCAGCTGGAAATTGAAAAAGAATTCTAAGCAGAGCCGTCAACTCCTTGCAAGCTTTGACAAAATTTCCTCCTCTAACTACTAGCAAAAGCGAATAAGTTGACAAACCTTTTTAGACAAATGTTGAAGTGGATCAAGATCTGCTTTATCATATTCTCAGCACAAGGACTCAAGATTGGGATGGGCCGTATACCCTCATCAATAATGATTTCCCTGAGATAAATGTAGATGTTTAATCATTATAAGGGGAGGATTATTGACAAATGAGATAAAAATCATAAATGGAAAAAAATTGCCTTAATTTTCCACCTTCCAACATGCTTGGTGGTGGTCCTTGGGCATATAGGGTGATCTATTATTCCTTGAAGGATAGCTTGTATGCAGGTAATGCCAGAACTGACATTCTCCATTTACAAGCTCTACCTCTCCCTCTTTCTAAACTTCTATCCTCATTCCTTCTCATTTTCTCCGCCTTCATTATCATCATTTCTCTGCAACTGAAGTTGTTATATTCGGTATGATTAAAACTAGGTAGCTGGTAAGTACCCTGCAGGGCATGGGTACGGGTATGGTATGTACCCGGTACACAATACGGGTACGGTATGCCGGGGTATGCTCAGGGTACATCCAGCAGTACCTGGGTACGTCTGGGTACTTCCCAGGAAGTACCCAGACATACCCAGGTACTGCTGGACGTACCCTGGCCGTACCCACAGTGTACCCAGCCATACCCACAGCGTACCCACAGTAAATACAGCTTTTTTTTTAAAATTATTATTTTTAAATTTTTTTATTGGGGGTCAATAAAGTTCAATAGATGGGATTACGTAAATGATTCAATTTTGATAAAACAAGGGCATTCACATAAGTACCTAAAACAATGGCGAAACTGCAACAGTTGTGATGAGTTTGGGTAGTGTAGGATCAAAAAATGCAGTGGCAGCATCTCCACTAGCAAGTACGACCAATGCAGGAATAGTAAGAGAAACCCCAAAGGAATCTGAACTGCTAGATTTGAAGGCAGCTGGTAATAGCCGGAATTCCAGTCCAGCAATGTGATTTGGTATTATTTATGATTATAATTGGACATTGTAACATTTGGAGTTTGAACAATGTACTTGTTCGATCAATGAATATCACGAGAAAATGCATTGAATTATTAATATGTTATTTGGCTATTTCACTTAATTAATAACCTGTTTACTCTATATGCATGTATAAGGCTGAATTTTTGCTTATTTGGCTATATTTTTAATATTATATATATTGTACGGCCGCACCCAAATGCCGTACCCAGGCCCCCCAAAAAAATTGCTGTACCAGCGTATCGGATCCCCCATTACCCGTACCAGCTACCTAGGATTAAAATGCAAGAAAATTTCTTTTTGGGGAAATTACAAACCTGTGGTTGAAATGGATTTATCACACCTCTTCCCTGGAAATGCTTGCGATGATTTGACCAGTTCTGGGGCTGAATGACCGTTTGAAGAGTAAAAACTTAATGGTGGTTGCTGATCTGGTAAGAAAATTTTCCATGCTTATTAAGGATGAGGTTGTGTTTCATTCTAGAGATGAATCTCTAATGGATGGAAGTGGAGTACTGGGAAGCACAAAGAGGAGATGGAGAAATATGCAAGGGAGGAGTGGGATGGGCCAAGAGCTGAGCTAAATTCTTAAATTGGCCACTGTGAAGCAGTTCGAAGACACTCAAATTCTGTAATACGGTAGAGATTGCAGATTAATGTGGATCAGAAGATGGTGAAGGTCTCGGGTTCTTTGGATTTGCTTATCCTTCAGCAAACACCAGCATCAGAGCTAGTTATAAAAGATACTGACAGTTTGTTAGAAGGAAGGTTGGATGTCCCAGGAAGAAGCAGGAAAAGAAGAGAGACCAGAGGAACCTTTTTGCCATTTACAATGGCCCAATGATGACAAGGTATGTACTATGAAGTGCAGGATTAGGATGACTATCAGATTTTGAAAATGTGCATGTTTAAAGCAAGGGAAAAGAAGAGGAAAGAACTGAGCAGCAGCAGGGACCTAGAGCCATCTTCACCTACTCTTGGGGAATAACAGGGTAGGCAAAGGCCCCATGTTGTAATTGGGGAAGTGCAAATACCATAGTAGCCTGCAAAGTCGCAAACAACTGGGACTAAGGGTTTGAGCCAGCTGACAAGTACTTAGTCTTTTCATCGAAGATGTCCTTAGTTTAGTTGCTTAGATTGTTTTTAGAACAGTTCAGAGCTGTTAGATTTAGATAAAATCAAAAATCATGTTGCTTCTAGTTTAATGTCTTGTTGTGAACCCTGGGGAGAAAAACAGTTGGTAAAGGGTTTTTACTGTGATTGTTGTACTTCAAAACTGGAAGCTGCAGATTTATATTTGGATGATGAAATTAAAAATTTTAGTAATTCTAATATGTATAGACGGCCCTTGTAATTTGATTTTAATGGTTTTTAATTTGGTTGGGGATTCTGTAAAACACTCTTTTATTGAACTAAAAATACAATACATACTTTGCTTCAAACTTTCAGACATCTTGACCTATGCTCATGGAAACTAGGCAAGAAAACCACGTTACTATACACACCACAATTGGTGTGGAAATGGATGTCGTTTTCCTTTTAATATTTGGCATATTTTTATTTATTTGGGCTGCCCGTGCTCTCTGAGTGATTTTCCTTTCAATATTGGGCTTCTTTTTTATTGCTTGTCATCTGTCATTTGGCAAGTCAATTCATGATGTACAAGCCTACCAAGTACATTTTATGCCGTTTTTATGCTGTAGCATGTCATTAGGAACATCCCAAAGGATCTAGTCCCTTTTAAAGAAATTTTGGTCACATGGGACACCACGTGGGCAAGGTTTACAAGAGTATGTCAGACTATTCTTCAGAAGTTTTGCTAAGTACACATCCACTGAAATGAACTACAAAAATGTAGTCCACCTCATTTCAACAACGAAAACAATACAGTGAAGTTTTTCATGTTGATGCCACACCATTCCTATTGCATTTGCAACTGTTATTTTTCTTCCTTGTGATCCTTCCTCTTGTTGCACAGTTAGAAATGTTAGTAATAGAGACCAAAGGAATTAAAGTTTTTTTTTTTTTTTTTTTGTGTCACATTTTCGATGGATGTTAGGAAGGTTCAGTTCAATTGTGTTAGATGTTGTATACAGTCACATTTGACTTCTTGTCTCTGCTGTCACTTCTATCGAGTGTTACCCATTTCTAGCACCACATTCATGTGGTGCATAAGAGTGTTTTTTTCCTCAGTATGTGTTTTGCTTTATTAGTTATGCGTTGCTGGCTTTAACATAACAGTCACTGTTTAAGATAGGCAAGAGCTATTACTGTCATTAATCGTGTTACAATTGTAAGGTTAAATTAATAGAATACTGTTGAACTTTATCTTGAATATTGTAAATATGAACAGCATAAATATTGATCTTTATCTTCATTGTTGTCTTTCTCTTAACGTATATTTTTTTCCATAAGAACCTTTTTCTGATATTGCTCTTTGCTGCCATTATAAGCTGTTAAAAAATACCAAATTGCTATAGAACTTGTCCGAATAGTCTTTTATGATGTTGATTATTCTAATTATGTGAATGTGGGAGAGAGATAATCTAGGTACAAAAAGATAGAATGGAAGAATGCAGTATTATTTTTGAATGGTCTATACCTTCATGGCAACTCTCTAGTTCAACATCCACCAATAACTATGTTCGACTGTCCCATGAAAATTCTATACATTGAAAGCTGGAAGCAAAACTCAAGTGCCTTTGAGACGGCAGAGAAATTCCCCTTATTATTTTCCTATTCAACATAAACATAATTAATTGCAATTTTCACACCTTTTCCGATGTTGCTTCTATATGGTTCCTGATGATGGTTCCAGATTTCCCAATGTAACTCAGTGCTCACTATAGGCACAACTGGATGATATTATACAGAATTTGCATTTTCAATGTAGAACATGTTTCATCTTTATCTTTTTAATGGTTCATAAAATTAATTCTTCACAGCAGAGTCCCTTTTCATTCATATTCTTTCAGTATATAATGCTCTTTGTAACATGAAACCACACAAGTTCCTTCAATGTTCAATATGGATTTCACTTGATAATTTTTTACACTGGAGCATTTATATTTCCCTGTTTCAAGAATCCTGACATGTTTCCTCATGAGTTTTATGCAGCGCAACTATCGGTTCTTCTTAATGTTTATTTTCTCGTCTACACTGCTATGCGCTTATATCTTTGTCTTCTGTTTAGTTGACATTATTGAATACAAGCATGCTCACAATATTGTTGCTGCTATGAGTGGGAGAATTGCATCAGTTGTGCTCACGTTATATACATTTATTGTCTTCTGGTTTATTGGCGGGCTCGCTGCATTTCACGTTTACCTGATTTGTACAAACCAGGTGATTTTTTGCGGATGAAGTATTGAAATGTTAACCATTGGGGTCTACATTGGTTAGTAGAATGCATGTTCTAATATGTGATACATTCTGGTCCCAATATTCTATTTGGTACAATTTAATGCTAACTATGCATTATTACATGGCATGGCTGATATTGGAATGGATGTGCTGGACCTGCAGACTACTTATGAGAACTTTCGTTCTAGGTATGAACGAAAAGCGAATCCCTACAATCAAGGATTTTTGTCTAACATTGGAGAAGTTTTTTTCACAAAGATCCCTCCTTCAAGAAGCAATTTTCGCAAAAAGGTGCAACAGGATTCTGTGAGACATGGTGTTTCTGATCTGATTGTTTGCAGAAATATTAGCAGTCCAAACACAGGGAAAGGAGACATTGATTTAGAAAAGGGTGGTACACCTACATTATCAGCTGTTTGCACTGTAGCATCAGAGGGTTTGCCAATACATGATTCTAATGCTGGTGGCGTTGGCCTGGGTGGTAAAGATTATGGCGATACGCTTGCTCATGCTTTTGATGGCGCATTGGTGTCTAACATTAAACAAATGATTTTCGCAACTGTCCCTCCTCCGGGGACAATTTTCATGAAAAGGTACAATGGGATTCTGCAAGTAATGGTGTTCTTGATCCCAATGGTCATAGAAATGTTACGAATCAAAACACAGGGAAAGGAGATACCAATTTAGAAAGAGATATTACATCCATTTTGCCAGCTGTTTGTACTGATGCATCAGAGGATTTAGGAGGACCTGACAGTAGCGATGATGGCCTTGTTTTGGAGAGTAGATATGGTCATGGATATACTGTAGATGATAGTTTAGGCGACAACCTTTCAGTTGACAAGGTAGCTGAAAGGAGTGGAGATAATAAATAGTACTCCACCAGAAAACCAAGATCAAAAAGGGTTGTTGGTCTAGATGCTTGAGCACGGCCTTTTAGCCATATAGCTGGGACAGCTGTTTCCAGTCATATGATTTTCTTTGCAGATTTACTATACACCATTAGAGTCCAGCCCATCAGTTCATGGTTTATCGGTAGCATTAATGGCTATTGATAGCCTGGAAGAGAAATTGGGGAGACTGAATATGATTTGAAGTCTTGCATTGCAGTAAGTATATGCTCAGACTAAATGAACATATATGTAAATATTTGACTTTACAGAACTGTCCATCTCAAGACATACATGGTTGTCGTCTGGTTGTGTGTATCATGTTGGGTATTTAAAGGGTAAGTATATATGCTGAGACTAAATGAACATATATGTTAAAATTTGACTTTACAGAACTGTCCATCTCAAGACCTACGTGGTTGTCGTCTGGTTGTGTGTATCATGTTGGGAATTTAAAGGGAGAGTGGCTTGGATTATACTTTGATTATGCTATATGAAGGTGGCATTTCATGTTAATTTTATTGTAAATAAGAAGGTTTTCAATTTAAAGTTTGAAGGTCAATATTTTTGTTCGAAAGTGAACGTGCAATCATTTGTCAAAAGGAAAATGGAAGTGTCTTGTGAATACTACTAGATACCACATTGCTATTGAATATAGGAAAATAAATGCTCAACTTATTTTTATGCATATGAAATTTGAAGGCCAATATTTCTTTTCAGCAGTGAACGTGCAATCGTTTGTAAAGTTGAGATGTTAAAAGCAAGGTCTTCAGAATCCCGCCTAGATACCACATTGCTTGTGAATTTAATAAGAAAAGGAGCGCTGAACTTGTATCCACACTTACATTTATCAATCCTAAACAAATATCTGACATACCTAAACATTTAACTCAGACAATAAACTTCTCACCAATTTAACCCTTATTGAAGATGATTATAACCCAAATGATGATATGATTCTCCACCAAACTTTGTTTCCTTGAAGATACCCCAGGAAGCTCACTTGAAATGTCGAACACCAGATTGATAGCTTCTACACGGTTCATGCAGAAAAAAGCTCAACGTTATCAAATTGCTTCATTCATATTGCTTTTGCTATCCCTTAAAACTCTCCTAGAATTAACAGCTTAACTATAAAGATTTGTTATTTCAATTACATGATTAGTACAATTTAGCTTATAGTTATATATGGGAAAAAGGTAAATTAATTTTCCATTCAATTCATGTGATTTTAGTTGACTACGAATAAACAATAAAAATTTCAAAGTTCTACATGATATTGACAATTTTAATGTCCTTGCATGATGATGCATTTGGTGCTATTGCCTGCATGTCCATGATGTTTGTTAGTAGAGCCAACTTCTACGAGGAAGAGCTTTCATGTGGGCAACTGAATTCATGCTCGCCCAATGTTAAATTCCAAATGTCAACCATTGGCTTTGCTCATATATATGTTCTTAGATTACGGTTTTTTTTTCACTTTATGACATTTTCAGATTTTATTTTTAAAGCGTATGTGAGTTTTTAAGGATTGCATGCATATATGGTTGCTGACTTTCAAGTTTGTAAACTGGCTGGACAAAAATTTAGTGTCACTTCATTTGTTTCATGGTTATATTGTTTTAAATATACAAAAATTGCTTAATGATGGGTTTGGGTTTAACTTTGATCAACTATCATCTTTTCAGGAGTTTTGCATCTATTTTTTCTCTCTCTTTTTTTTTTTGGTGTATATCTAACAATACTATCAATATATAAGACCATATTTAAGTGACAATTTTTTAAATTATTCACAGTATTTCTTTCAAATCAATCAGTTGTACACTACTGAAACTAACATGAATAGAGATTTAAAAATACACCAAGTTGTTAACGAAAATGAGTTCATGAAACATCCAAATAAAGAGACCTTCAATATCACAAACTAAGTTCAACAAAACAACATTATGCAACTCGTGACATTGTTCAAGATGTGAAGTATTTCAATTGTGTGAATTTTTTTATTAACATTTGCATATATGCTTCAAATAGTGCCCCCAATTATTGGACTTTCCTATATATGCTTCATAAGGTGGTGAGGCTCAACAAAAAAACATTATGCAACTCGTGACATTGTTCAAGATGTGAAGTATTTCAATTGTGTGAATTTTTTTTATTAACATTTGCATATATCCTTCAAATAGTGCCCCCAATTCTTGGACATTCCTATATATTCTTCACAAGTTGGTTCATTATTGAATGTACCCCATGCAAATCAACAATTAGAGTAACCTTTTTAACAATGTAACGACCTTAAAGGATTAGGTTGTATGTGTATAATGTACAAGATAATTTATAATTAAAAATTCACAACGTCAACTATGTTTTTGTGAATTTACATATTACAAATCATGTTTATTTTGATATATTCCCTAAAACGAAGCATTGAATAAAGGCGATTCAAGGCATTTCTATGTTCAACTCTCATTTTTTTCAACCATGCATGTGCTTCCACATTTCACAATATTCAAGTTTCGCAACATCCACATTTCACAATATACTTATTTATCGGTGGAATTGTGATTCACGAATATGCACATATGTGTACTACATGATTCTTCAAGGTATAAATGTCTATAACAAATGCATATTACATGGTTTTTCAAGATATAAATATTGGTAATAAATGCATATTGCATGTTTAAATATACAAATATTAGATATTGGATTTTTGTTTTTAGTAGTGGGATGTCAAATGAAAATTTATTGCTGATAAATTACACTTATATATTTTGTTTAAACATGCATGATCTGTAAGTTTTCATTATGTATATTTGAATGGCCAAAATTCTATTAAATACAAAGCCTTATATAACCTATACCATTTATCAATTGTAAGATTGATTTGTTTATCATTGTTGAGTGCATTTCCCCAATCACCCCTAAACATAGCTGTACTTATGAAGATGCAATGGAGCTTGAAGCATGGATGCTAAACATCCGCATAGGCCACAAATATGGAAGAAACAATTTGCACAAACTAACTGGATGAGTTATTTGGTTAGAGAAGAAGAAAGGGATCACAAACTTATGTAGGGAAAAAAAAGGAATATTTCAAAGTTTTAAAATTATTGTCGGAGTGGTGATGAACAAAATGTTATTGTTGATTCTAACAATCTAAAAAATGGAAGAAAATTGCTTTGCAATCTTCATACTCAATTAAATATGAACCAAATCAAGGGCAATGATTGCTCTTTTGAAACATTTGCATTTCCAAAACATGGAGAAAACGGTTTGTGATAAATATGCATCTCGCCTTAGTTGTGGATAAATCTCACACATGGGACCGAACTCTCTAGATTGAAAGCGTGTTGAAAAATCAACTCTTTACACCATTGGTAATGACACTTGGACAAAATCAATTTCTTTTTCATTACATGTGCATATAGTGTATACTATGAATGAACGCAATGAGCTAATGTTGCACCACCCTTCCATAATCAAAATAAAAACCTATATTTTTCTCCTATTGATATGAATGAAATAGAGTAAATAGAATATATTGGAGTTATTAAGTGAGGTAGATTTTGAGGGTTTAGTGTCACTTTTTTAGTAGAGATTGAGGTTTTTTTGCACATGGTTGACGCAAAAGTTTGTGTGTTGCTATTTGTGTTGGTTTTGATGTGAAACAATTTTTATTCGTGTCATGCTATTTTTGTTCGCAAGTTAATGGACATTTTCTTTGAAATGTTGAGGTGACGTAAATTGTGTAAGAGTGTTTCAGTTGAGTTTCATAAAATTTTGAAATTGTTAATTTTAAATTTTGGAGGAAGATTTAATGGAAAATAAAAATTAACATTTTTTTTTCATATTTTGCATAATTTTTTTCTTAAAGTTATTGTAGCAAAATGTTTTTTAATTTGAATGCAATTTTTTATTTGAAATTTATTCAAATTTTATATCATATGTATGTAGGGAAACCTATTACGTTTTTATGACATTTTGGGCAAGAAAATATTGTGAAAGTAAGATAGTTAATTAAATTTTTACAAAGTTAATAATTACCTTTTGAATAAAATGGTAATAAAAATAAACAAAATCTTATTAAATTGAGTAATAAATAATTTTAGAATGTACCCCCAAACTCAATGTTCTATCATTATTGACACAAAAATTTGCTAAACACAATTATCATTGATAAAGTTTAATGGGTACCCATCTTTATTATCACATAATACAAATTGATGAAGCCACCAAAGTTTATTTTAATGTTTTAGTCATCATCATCATGATTGTCATCATCAACAACACTCCCATTATCACACTCATGATGACAATCTTTCTCATCGCAACTCATTTCATAAAAAAATATTCATCGTCATAAATCAAGTTTTGAACCATAAAAAATATAAATTGAAACATTTGAAAAATGTCATAATAAGAAATTAGATTAGTATATAAAATTTAATTTCCACCCAAAACTCATATATTGATGTAAGAGCCTTAGGGTCCATAAGCTATCCTACACCACTAAAAAAATGATTAGAATTGATAAGTGTTCATAGCTTTTGTTCCTAATTGTGATACCTTGCAAAGTCTTGCAAGGTGGAGTACGATGAAGGAAAACTTGTGAAACCTTGCAATTTCAATATTTCTTTATATCACATGGTACAACATGTGACCAAGAGATTCTTTGGTGTTCCCCAACATGCCATTTGTCTAAGACTCTTTGCCCCACATTTTCATGGGTTGTGACTCCTTTTATGAAGTTCTATTGAGTTATGTGTCATCCATGGGAAGCTACATGTATATTGTGTTCTACAAACATCCGTGAAGTATGTAGAATCTTGTGCAATGACATAGTAATCATTATGTGAAGCTAAGAAGTGTAAAATGACATACAATATGTCAATGATAATGACTTAATTGTAGTTAAGGAGTGGGTAAAGATTCTTGAAGAGGAGTTCCCACATATCATCCGAGGTGTTTGCATGAGTGGACATACATGTAAAAGGGGTGATATCCTTCCAAAGGGGATTAGCTAGAAAAGGTTGGTAAGAATTAAGTTAGGCTATTTGACAAGAGGAAGCTTGAGAAGAAAAATTATAGTTGAGGAATCACCTTAATCCAAGAGAGTAAAGCTAGGGGAGATTTTTAGTTTGCACTAGACAAAGTGTATGTTGGTTATCCTTAGAAGGTATCAAATATTTTGCAAGGAGTACTAACTAAAAGTGTGCACATCAAATGCACAAGTTCATAGTAGTGAGTCACACCCCTTAAGGATAATTATTGTAAGATCATTGTAGTTAAGGTTGTAATAGGAGTAGAAGAGTCTACAAGCATTAACAAATTTAAATGATCAATGTTGAGGGGTTTTGTGGTGTTCTATTTCTATGTAAGATTATTTGTGCATGAGTGTGACTCTAGGTTGCATAGTCTAAGGTTATTGTTATCTCAACTCTCTAATCATGACAACATCATTTGGTATCGAACTTAGAGAATATCATTTGAGTTACTTGAAGCTTGTGTATACCACATTTGTGAATGTGAATAAAAGACACCTTCCGACAAGATAATGTTGTGTAAAAGGCATAATTGTTGTTGTTTCCATTAATTACAATAGTTATGCTTGTTAGAGATCATAAACACTGAGGAGGGGGTGAATCAATGTAGATTAAATTTTTAAGAGAATACAATCCAGAATTTCTTAGTAATGTGCAACAATGTATCATAAGCATTTAAGCAAACATATGCTAAACAAAATAACATTGAACACATAATTTACAGTGGGAAACCCTTTCGGGAGAAAAACCCACTTTGAAACCAAGACTTTATTAGGAACACCAATTTCAAAACATACAATATCTTGGTTTCGGTTGAGCATCCACTCAACCTGTGAAGCGCCCACTTCAGATTCTTCAAGCACCAACTTGAAGTTAACTGAGCACTCACTCAAAATATTTTAGCAAGCTCCAACTTGCAAGGAGCACCCACCCCTATAATCTAAGCACTCACTTAGAAATATAATATTACAAATACATTGATCACTTAAATAGAGTAAATATTAAATGAATTCCACCAACTCTAAATTTACTCTATTTATGTTCGGCTTGACTTTGTTGTATTCAATACGTTAATTGAGGAGCCATTTATGATGCAATTTCTACAATAGATTTCCCATCATTTTGGGATTTCCAACTGATCAAAGGAGCAATCTATTTTTCTTCTACGATATATAATTTTTCATAGAGAATGTAACTACATTTCCAAAAAGTCAAAGAACATTAAATGTTGACAACTAGATCTAGAGATTTCTCAAATTGGGTCTGAGTTTTCATGGAGCACAAGTTATATGCATAGATGCAATGTACTACCTCTCCATTTAATATTTAGATAATTATCGATTTCAGATAACAAAGTCTCACTTGACCAAATGCAAAGCAATTCAATTGTTCTCAAGCTCTGTCCAGTTCACATTTTTCCATTCCGTGACTTTTATTACTTCGTGACTTTTCCTTTGTATCACGGTTATATGGTGTGTTCCGTAAATTTTCTTCATTTCTCGCGGCCTTTCTTCGTTACTCCGCATCCTTTTCGGTCTTCTGCGGCTTTTTTCCTTTACCCACGACTTTCCTTCTCCACCCATGACTCTTTCTAGTCATCCATGACTTTTCTAGTTCTCCACGACTATCTCTAGTCTTTCACGGCTTTTCCTCTTTATCCGTGGCTTTGTCTTTCTTTTTTGCTCTGCGGCTCACACTAACCCTCTGCAAATTTTACTAGACTTCGGTGGCTATCTCTTCATGTCCGCGGATTTCTCAAAACTGATTAAGTTCCTTAGAATCATCTGAATCATCTGAGAGCTGACACTACCAATCAACCTTCACATTTCTCTTACCAAGTCTTTCTTGAGTTGCTTCTTGAAGCTTGTTACAAACTTGTTAACACCATTTCCATACATGGTTGACCTTGAGACACCTGCACAACACTTACACTATACTTTTTGCCATCAATGCAACTTGACATCAATGACAACACACATGACAATGAAAAAGGTCCAACAAACTCCCCCTTTGTCATTGATGACAACTTTCACAGAAACACTACATTGAACCCTTGATGACAAAAACATTTAATCTCTTCCCCTTCTTGTTTCTATTTTTATCAAGCATTGTTTTATCTCTCTCCCCCTTTGACATTGATGACAAAGGGCCATCTATGCCGCATAATGATGAAGATGCGAGATAAACTAGATAATTACATGTTCTTACCTCAAGAAGCTCCTCCTAGGCTCATGCTTCTTAGCTTTTTGGCACACCATTTGCTTTATTTTAATATAATTCAATCCATATGACTTGGTATGCATGTGGCAATGATCCCCCTGAGCTGATACATACTTTGATGAGATGAGCTAGCAGACTAGCTCCCCCTCACATGAAGACTGTATTACATTGATTAGGAGATGATATTGCATGAAAATGCTCCCTTACCTTGTTTCCAAACTTTCTAGTTGTTGGTGGGATCAAGAATGACCCCCAATTCATTCCTCAGTGCTCAAATGTTGCTTTTGGCAGTGGTTTGATCATGATATCAACAATTTCTTCTTTTGTGCTCACATATTCAAGACCGATTTTCCTGTCATTCACTTGTTCCCTCAAGAAATGATATCTAATTGGAATGTGTTTGGTCTTTGAGTGGAACACAGGATTCTTGGAGACACTTATAGCACTAGTATTGTCACAAAGCAAGGGAATTGGGCTATCAGATTTTACCTTATAATCTTCCAATGTCTGTTTCATCCAAATAACTTGAGTACAACACATTGCGGAAACTATATACTCGCTTCACATGTCCAGAGTGCCATTGAAGATTGTTTCTTTCTCAACCATGTTACTAGATAGTTTAAAACAAAAGAATGCACCGCCACTAGTACTCTTCTGTCATCAACACTTCCTACCCAATCAACATTTGTATATGCTTTTATGCTGAAGTCATTGATTTTGGGGTACCATAGTCCATATTCAAGTGTTCCCATGAGATATCTTAGAATTATTTTGACTACCTTGAAGTGTGTTTCCCTTAGATCTTCTTGAAATCTTCCAACAAGGCCTACAACTTGCACAATATAAGGTCTTGATGCAATGGAGTAGAGTAGACTGCCTATCATGGATCTGTACAAAGTTTTGTCTACTTTTGGTGAGTTGTCCTCTTTGCTCATCTTGCATCCTACTTCCATTGGTGTACCTATTGGTCTGCATTCTTCCATCCTAAACCTTTTAAACATTCCTTTGATGTATTTGGTTTGGGATATTAATCTACCTTGGTGCGATTGATTGATTTGTAATTTAGGAAGGATGAGAGATCTCCAAGCATAAACATTTCAAACTCTTATTTTATCATAGAAACAACTTCATAAGTCATCTTATCATGATCTCCTCTCGAATATGATATCATCCATGTACACAATGACAATAAGAAGATGATTTCCTTCTTCCTTGATGTAGATATTACTATCAACAACACCTTTTCGAAAACCTGCTCAATGAGGTATGAATCCAATCTGTTGTACCAAGCTCTAGGAGCTTGTTTAAGTCCATACAAAGCATTTTTTCAACCTGCACACATGATCTTTATCTTTAGTTAGAGAAAATCCATTAGGTTGTTCAATATATACCTCTTCATTCAGAAAATCATTGAGGAAAGCTGATTTGACATCCATATGAAAAACTATGATTTTCTTGTAAGCCGCGTATTCCGAAATGGATTGATTGCTTCCATCCTTTCCATTGGTGCAAATGTTTCATTAAATTCAATTCCTTCCATTTACGCATAGCCTTTGCATACAAGTATTTCTTTTTTCTTGTCACTTCTCCTTTTTCATTCAGTTTGTTTCTGAATACCCATTTAGTTCCAATCACATTCTTGTCCTTAGGTCTTGGCACAAGCTCCCAGGTTTCATTATTTTCAATCTGATCAAGTTCTTCATTCATGGCATCCACCCAATGTTGATCCTTGCTTAGCTTCTGCAACATTCTTGGGTTCAATCATGGATATGAGTGTTATGTCTTCATGGGTTCTCTTGCTCTCTTAGCTTTCTTCTTGTGAGAATGTCTCCTTCTTTGTTTCTAATAATCTGGTTTGTTGGATGATCCCTCTTGACTTGTCTTGAGGGTGCTTTGGTGTCTTGTCTTTCTTCCACTTCTTCTACTTCTTCACATGTACTTTCCATTTCTTCATCATATTCTTGATCTTCATGATTTGTCATTGGTCTTAGTGTTGGATTTGGTAGGATAAGACTCATCAAATTTTACATTTGTGCTTTCAATCACCTTTTGCAACCTCTTATTGTAGCATCTGTAGGCTGCACTAACAATTGAGTATCCAAGAAATATGCCTTCATCACACCTAGATTCAAATTTTCCCAAGTTATCTTCATCTCTTTTGATGTAACATTTACTTCAAAGAATCTTATGTGTTTTACATTGGCTGACCTATTTTCCGAGTTCATAGGGTGTCTTGTCACTGTTTATTCTTAATTGGGCTCTGTTTATAATGTAGAACATTGTGTAGACTGCTTCCTCCAATATCTATCATGAAGTTTGGATTCATTCAACATAGCTCTTGCCATTTCCTGTATAATATTGACATTTCTTTCAAAAACCCCATTTTGTTGAGGTGTTCTAGTGGTTGAGAATTGTCTTCCAATTCCATGTCCTTCAAAAAATTCATCAAACTCATTGGACCAAAATACTACACCTCTATTTGATCTCAAGCATTTGATTTTGGTGTTCTTCTCATTCTGCACTAGTGCCTTAAAGGATTTAAATATGTCCAAAGCTTGATTTGTGTTTCAAGTAAGCTACCCATGTCATTCTGGTGTAATCATCTATAAGCAACTTGAAATACACATCTCCTTGTAAACTTTCAGTTCTTATAGGCCCAAAAAGGTCTGTGTGGATGAGTTCCAAAGGTCTAGTGGTAGACTACTCTTTGGAATTGAAGGATCTCCTTGTTTGTTTTCCATGCAAGAAAGCTTTGCGAAGAGTGTTTGCTACTTTTACAATCTTTGGCATATGTCTCACACCACCCTTTGCACTTAATTTCACTAGATTTTCAAAGCTCATATGTCCCAATCTCTTGTGCCACAACCAGTTGTAATCAACTTTACTTGTGAGGCATTTTTCTTTGTTTATTTTGTTGAGAACATACATATTGTTCTTGGTCCATTTGGCTTTTGCAAATTTCTTTCCTATTTTTCCATTTATAATATCACAACCTTTGTCATGGAATATCAGATTATAGCCTTTCTTGCACATTTGACTCACACTTAACAAATTGTGCTTTAGCCCTTCAACATATAGAACATTCTCAGTAATAGTTTTTCCATTATCTAGACTCAAGGTTCCTTTTCCAACTATGTTTTGAATTATTATCACCAAATCTAACAACTCCTGATGTATTGTTTGATAGAGAGATGAATTTTCTTTTGTCACATGTCATATGACTGGAGCAGCCACTATCTAGATACCATATTTTTCTTCATCTTGTACATGAAATGTGGTTTGCACTATTGAGCAAGACTCTTTTCTCTTGTTGGATTCTTCCTTTACAACATACACCCATCTCTTTTGTTTAGGAGGTTCTTATTTACTTGTTGAAGCTACATGACCTTTCTTGTGATATTTGTAGTGAACAACATTATAGTTCATTCTAGTGTATGATGAACTATAGTTTCTTCCATAGCCTCTAACATATTTCCTACATTTAGCAACTTTATGTCCAAATTGGTTACATGAAAAAAAATAACCGTAGAAAGAATGTGTGTACCTCATAACATAGGTGATTCAGGGAGCATTAATTTTTCTCTTGGCAGATTTGATGACTTGTTTATTTACAATAAGAAAGGTGCGTGGTAGTGATGCAATCTTGTTTCCTTCCTTCTTTGCAGGATTCATTTCTTTGCTTTCTTCCTTGAAACCTATTCTTGATTTTTCATTTGTATCCGTTGACTGCTCAATATACCAGTTAGAACATTTGAGCTCTTTTCTATCTTTTCATACGTTGTCAGCTTGCTGGTCATTTGTTTCAGCTCATTCTTTAGTCACTCGAATTCGAGTTCAAATTTATGCATTCATCCTCCTTTGATTTGTAAGATTTAGAAATATTTTCTAGCTAAGTTTCAAGTTCTTTGAGATCATTAGTTTCTTCCTCTTCCTTTAAACTTTGTCTTTTCTCAAAGATGCAAATTTGTTCTTCATAATATTTTAATGTGCATCTCATCTTTTGATTCTTTTCTCTGCACAATTTCAATTCTTCAAGAGCACAAACAAGTTATGCTTCCAAATTTACATTTTCTTCTTCTTCATCAGAGTCTTCATAGTTAACTGCATTCTTCCCTTTTGAGCTACTTTCTTAAGATGCATCCATGGCCATAAAAAAACATTCAAACTGAGTTTCATCATCCTCATTTTCAGAGATGCTTGGGTTGTTTGAATCAAATTCACTTGACTCTTATTTTGAGTAGAAATTCCTTTTGTTCTTAAAGAATTTCTTCTTGCCATCTTTCTTCTTGAAGTTCATTTTTTTCTTTTTATGTTTGTGACTTTCTTCATCATTATTAGACTGAGTTTCTTTATTCTTGTTTGGGAATTTAGTAGCGAAATGACCTATTTTTCCACAATCAAAACATTTAAATAGAATTTTACCTTTATACTTACTTGAGCCTCTTCTTAGTCTTCTTACGAACATTTCTTCAATCTTCTCATCATCTGCTTCCTCCTTTGAATCTAATTCTTCTTTTTCTTGTTTGGATTGTGTCTCTTTCTTGGCTTTGAATTCCACTTCTTTCTTGGTAGACTTGGATTCGATAGTCCTCATTTCCTATGTTGAAAGGATGCTCTGTAATTCATCCATTGTTAGAGTCTTCATATATTTTGCTTCTTCCACAGTTGAGGCCTTTGCATCATATTTGGCAGTCAGAGATCTTAGAATATTTTGGATATAATGATTCCTCTATCTTCTCACCTAGACCTCTGATCATATTGATTACTTCATCTACTTTCTGCATGTAGGCTACTATACTCTCATCATCCTTTATCTTTAGATTCTCAAACTGATATTTGTAGTTTGTATGTTAACTTGGTGAATGTTTTACATACTGTTATAGCTTTTGGAATGAAAGCAAATATGTTAAGATATGTTTTGATCTTAAGAGAATGTGTTGCTAAATTTGGATTCTTGCATACTGTGATTTATTGCATGGGACAGCGAACACTGTACTTGTGTGCTTGCTGATGTGGCGACAGATTGTCGTATAATTGCTTGCTCTTGTGCTGACTGACAGCATACCCAGAATCAATTTCATTGATTCAAGTAAGCTGAGGTCCTCTTGTGTTTTCTATGTTAATTCACACTTGAACTGGACTAGGATTATTATAAGAGTGCAGCGCCTGATTACAGACGTGAACAGCTAGCACGAAAATGTCAACGACAGGGGTTCGATTCTTGAACCCTGTACTGTCGAATTCGGGACCTCGTGGGGCGAGAAATGCCTGGACACGGGTGGCCTTGGCATGTAATCGGAAGGACGGAACGTCCTGCTCTGCGTTAGCATGGATGTTAGCAAGAAATTTGGAAGGAAGTTGTTAGTGTTAGTGGTTAGTGTGAATTAAACCTAAACTAACCCTAAAACCTAACATACATCCTACACTACTATCCTAGTGGATTTTTAAATTATATAAAAAAAAGGGGGAAAAATAAATCTAAATCCTAAAACCTAAGGTCTAACTAAGACCTAGGTCGAATGAACTATGTAACCTAAAACTAATCCTAAGTTAAAAAGCATGAGACCCTTGGGAAGAAAAGGATAAGGATGGTTAGGAGGCATTCATTGGCATTTATGAACTGTCCCTTCGGGGACGGCGCCAGTTTTGGCGGGACAGGTAGGAGATGGAGGTATCCGTTTGGAAGCTTGGCTAAGCTCATTTGCATGGAAAAATTTAAAATTGGAGACTTGCCAACCCAAGTGGCGGTGGCGTGGAAAATGAGGAGAAAGGCAAGCCTTTATTGCATTAAAGGTTTTTGGTCCTCGCGACCGGCTTGCCTGGAAGCAGCGTGAGGAAATTTTGATTCTCATTTTTGTTGATTCGAGCTTTTTGCAAAATTGCTCTGCATTTGGTTTCTTGGTTTGGTTTAGCCGAACCAGCTCTTGCATTTGGCATTTTCTTGGAAGTTTTGAGGCTGTTGATCAGCCAGGAAGAAGGAAGAAAGTGCTGGGAATATTGTGTTGCCGTTGTGGAAAGAAAAACGCGGCAAGCAACGTTTTCTTCGAGCTCTGAAAAAGATATCTCAGGCACGTTAAGCCCTTCTCTTTAAAATCTTTGCTTTGATTAAATGTTTCATTAAAAACAACCCCTGCTCTTGGGTTGGGATCGCATGATTGTTGTTGAGTTGATTGGAGATGGATTTGTTGATTCTTGCCTTCTTTTTCTTGGAAAATGATATGAAATGGCTTGGTTGCTCGGCCTGAATTGTGGTTGCTTCAATTTGTTTGGAATAGGAATTACCGTTGTGGTCGCATTGACCGTGTTGTAGAAAGAAATAAACATTTTCTTCTTACGTACATGTGGTATGAAATGGACAGTTGTATAAACTATTCCTTATAGTGTAATCGTCCTACTTGATGTTGTGCTTGGGCTGCTATTACTGTGAAAAGAAAAATGGAATTACTGATCGTGTTTTATTGCTATGATTTGGGTTTCCTTCCTTTCTTGCTTTGTCATTTTTGGAAATAACGAGTGCTGATCGTCCCCTTTTCTTTGTTGTGGTTAATCCGTCCTTGTAATTGATTGGTTGGAAACACTTCTTCGACGTGCGGGTTTGTTGTGTATGGTGTATGAAATAGATGTTTTATAAAAAGATACGAAGGCGGTGCGAATTGTTTTATTGTTGTGTGATTGTCTTTGTCACATGAATTTTGAGATAAAATGTTGAAGGCGGTGTGAACGGCTTGACTTGTTTTGCATCTTGAAGTTTCATTGACGGAAATGAGATCTTTTGTTCTTTGTATCTTTGTTTGGAATTAAAAAGAATATCATTTCTTTTGAGCTTCATGGAATGGGTATTCTTTGTTTAGAGTTTTATATCCGAACCGGTAGATTTGTATGGTTGTTTTCACCACTTGTGATAATGCTCTTGTCATATGGTCCTTCGTGTTATGATGAGTACGGGATGTATGAGAAGTTTAAGGTCGTGTTATCTTTGAAACTTCTTTTGAAAAGAAAATAATTTCTTTTCTCTCTCTGTTGTGTTGATTATTATGAATACGATATTGTTTTCTTTATAAGCACACGAATGGTCTTGGGAAAAGAAAGGATGACACGTTTTTGTTCATTTTCCTTGCTTATCAATGAGAACGTTTTTTTATTGTTATCATCGAATTGAGTTGTCTTGCTTAGAAAAACGTGATGGAATGTTTTTACTTCATTCTGAAGACAATGATTGTTCTTAATGAAATAATAGAGAATGAATTCTTTTTTTTTTTTTTGATATTTGGAACTCTGAAAGTAACATCGGAGTTTCTTTGTGCATATGCCTCGATCTTCTTTGTAGGTAACAATGATGTGTACAACTTGTCGTTAAGAACTATATGTGTTCAGAGGTATAAAAGATTATATGAATATACATACTCATGTGGTTGCAAAATTGTTGTTGGTTAGCTATACAGTGTAAGAAGTAGGGAATCTTCTAGTATAGCAAATACCTAATATATATATTGATATGGTTTGCTCCACGATAAATATAATGTCTTACTAACCTGTTTGGCATT
This sequence comes from Taxus wallichiana var. yunnanensis, assembly GCA_018340775.1. Lineage (NCBI taxonomy): Eukaryota > Viridiplantae > Streptophyta > Pinopsida > Cupressales > Taxaceae > Taxus > Taxus wallichiana. The sequence goes on from CM031233.1 coordinate 170,404,994, forward strand.
CATATGAGCTGGAAATAAATGAAATTATTCTTCTTTGCCCGAGAAAGTGAATTCGAGTGGATTTTGTAAGTTTCACTCTGAACTGTTATTTTGATTTGTCCTTCGTTTGGATTCCACTGTTAGGACGGTCATGTGGAAAGAAATAGAGATATGAATTAATGTTTTAGGAAAATGATCTTTCTTCTTTAAATGCAGTTAGGAACACGGAATTCGTGAATGAAGAAAATTATAGTGCTTAAGATGAGAGCTACTATATGCATTCTTTGTTCGCTTTCTTGTTGTACTTGAATGCCTTAAAATTAACATGCTTCATGAACGGAAAGGAAAGTAATGGATTTATTTTCAGTTAGTTTCATTCCTTGCAATTGTTATTAATGAAAGGCGTGGAAAAGATAACTGTATGCTATGTAGGCAGCAAGCTACTTGTATTCCTAACTTTGCAAATACTGTAAATTGATACTTGCAATGATTATGTGAAAACGGGACAGCAGTCCCTTGGCTGGTTGTGATGATATTTTGATGAATTAGTGGGTATGCTGATCTCTCTTTTGTGCTTTTCGAGATTGATGTTTTGCTGTTGTTTCATAAAAGCAGGGTTCTTTTATTGAAACAGTTAGTTGAAGCATCTTATTTTAAGGATAAGTGCTTAAAGTGCTCAGTTCATTGAACTGACCCGTGCAATTCATTTTGCAGATGAAATTTGATTAGAATGAAGACTTGGCTGTCTTCTGATGCCTCTTGTTAGAACGTAAATTAAATTGTAACTGTTGCTTTTATTCCTCTTTGAGGAATTGTGAAAGAAGAAAATATATTCTTCTGTCCGTGAGTTGTATGGATTCTTTGTAAAAACTATATCCAATCAGTTGGATTGGCAAATGTACAAATTATGACTTGAAATATTGAATACAGTTACAAGTGTGATATTTTCAATAATTATATCAGTTTGATATTGTTATATAAATTGGGAATAAAATGTTACTTCTCAATTTGGAATTGTTTCGTAATCCTCGGATGGATGTTGAAATGAAACTGATATTTATTGTTACTTAAATACAACCTTTAAGTTGAATAATGCAATTAATTCATACTTGGGTAAAAATGAATTTTGAATTGACATTAAAAAAAAAAAAAAAAAAGAAATTAAAAGGAATATGATTTTATAATCAGAGGGTATTCAGGATTAGCTTAGGAGCTAAGGAATATCAATTTAAACTGGGAGTATTTGAACTTCGTTTTCAAACCTCATTAATGATCCCGTTTGATAAAATTCGGAATAAAGGTTATTGGATGCATATGTTCATAACTAATGATCCTTAACTATGTAACGTTGAAGGGAAATAAATGAATTCATTCTCAAGGATTAGACCTCGTTTGAATGACGTCTAATAAGTTAATATTCTGAAATAAGTTGCAGTTGGAAACATCTTGGTTAAGTTTAGTAGGTAAACTTATTATGTCCGTCGGTACGGAATGCTTAATCTAATGATTAAGAAATGGACCAAGTAAGGAAATGTAACCCTTCGGTACGAAGGAGACGATACATAACGAACTAAAGGACAGTTAGTCCTTCTTAGTTATATACTGGCTACGGAAAGCGAGGATCGAGGATCGGCGTGGATGCTGAAAATTGCTTAAACTATTAACTCGTGGCTAAGTCACTTGGGCAGGATGTGTATTCTCGTTGGGAGAATTCTGCAGGACATTGGTATACGCCAGCTACAGCAAGGTGTCTTCATGAAGACGGGGTCTTCATGACGACACGTTGTTGCAGCTGACATATAGCAATGCCCTCCCGAATTAAAACATTTAGAATACATAGGCTGAATGTGTAGATCTTAGCTGGGGTGGGGATAGGGTATGATCTGGTATACGGAGTGACTCCGGAATACTAAAGGTAATCAGACACACGGAGTCGTGGGGTAACGACACCGTATGTCTGCGTATCTTTAGTTACCAGGAGTGCCTTCCTATACCCGCTCATATTACTGGCTGGTATCGAAAGCTTAAAACGGAACTTAAACAATGAGGACTGGTAGGAACCAGGAAAGACCATTCTAGATAACAGGTGAAGTGAAGTGAAGGACGTATTCCGTAGATGTGTATCACATTCAGGAATATGATCATGCAAAGCATGTGAAAATCTTTGGCCAAAGTATCGCAATTGCTGGTTGCGTTGTCCTTATCACTTAATTTAAGATGCAGGATGTCAGATGAATATCAGTAACAGATATTCAGATAGGCTTCTTAAATGGATCACTTCGATAACCGGGGAAGGTTATGAGAACAAGTATATAAAATATACTATGCATAAACAGACATGAAGGATCGGTTGTTGCCGAGTCATGTACATGAAGGATCGGTTGTTGCCGAGTCATGAAATGAAGGATCGTTGAAACTCCGAGCCATGAAAATGGAAGATCGGCGAGTTCATCGAGTCATTTACTGACATATAGAATGTTATGAGATTGAATGGCATTGAATGTGTGTTCCATATTGTAAATATGTGAGCAGGGAACATTCGTTTTTGAAAGAAATTGTATGATCCAAACTGTGTGGTTTGGGCGAGAGAACAATTACTAAATCTAAACGTGTGTTTGAATTTTATAATTCATAACGAGAGAACGTTATTTTAAAAAAAAAAAAAAAAAAAAATTTCCCTTGTTCTGGTGTTTTAAATTGGGGATGTTACATCTTGGTATCAGAGCTGAAGGTTGCAGCTCTTGGACCTAATGAGTCCACGTTATTAATAAAGTTTACATTTTCTTATTGAAGCGAGAAAATGGTCGGGGACAAGAGGGAATCTTTGCGAATAACCCGTTGCGGGGTGGAGAAGCAAAGAAGCGCCCAAAAGCTGGATGAAATCCTTGCTGCCCTACTTGATCTGAGGATCGTTTGGTATCTTTGGAACAACGCAGTCAATGGGCAATGAAGAGGAGGTGAATGAAGCTGAAATAAATGATCAGCTACCTCCTGTGGACAACATCAACGGAGGGAATCCGGGTGTTGATGATAATAATATAATTGCTCCTAATCCCCCTGAAAATAAAAGGGCAAGATTAGCAGCTGAACTTACGAATGATATAAAGAGAATAAGTCCTCCAAAGTTTGATGGAACAACTCTTGGGGACGGAGCTGGCAGCTCGGTGAAATGGAGAAATACTTTGCAATAAGAAACTTCTCTGAAGAGACTAAAGCGATATGGGGAGCATATCAGCTTTCTCATGAAGCATCATCCTGGTGGGACAACCGTAAGGTTGAGCTGAATATTGTCGAATCAGACATAACTTGGGATCAATTTAAGGGATATTTTAGGCAAAGATGGCTGCCTCAACTCTATTTTGATAGGAAAATGACTGAATTTGAGGCGAGTCGTCGCAAGGAAGGTCATTTGTCGGTGACGGAATCTTGGGAAGGGTTTACTAAACTCCTTAAGTATGTGCCGCAGTACCAAGCTGACGAGAAGTTCAGAATACGGAAATTCATAATGGGACTGAATCCCATCATTGGTGGCGAAGTGGATGTCCACGGCCCAACCACCATGGATGGAGTTGTTGAAAAAGCAATCAGACAAGAACAGAAATTGAGAGCAATCTCTGCTCACAGGGAAGAGATAAGGAAGAAGATTCCCAATCCTTCTTCGTCTCTTGCACCAAAAAGGGGACCTTGGAAAAGGTTTGGTGTGAAAAATAAAATTGTTGTAGATAACAACAAGAAACCTGTGATGAACAGACCTGTAAATAGTGTGCGGAATAGCTTTCCAAAAGTTAATGGCATTGGACAGAAGTCCTATGGAAGCCAGAACGATAACTTTAAGGCTGGTAACAAATTTGAACCTAGAAAAGGGCCAGCTGGAGGATGCTTCAACTGTGGAAAGGACCACTATGCGAATCACTGTCCTCTGAAGAAGGATGATCGCGGACAGCAGCATAGGATACATGCTGCAGTGTCTAACCGACAAGCTGAAAAGCAAGTGACGCCCATAGAAGTTACGGGTAAGCTATTCGGTAAACCTGTAGTTGTACTTTTTGATACTGGAGCTACAGAATGTTTTATTTCTGCTAAACTTGCTATGAAATTAAAAAGAAAGGCTGCGAGAATGGATAAAACATGGACAGTGCATTATGGGAATAATGCTTTGTCCACACTGATTGAATGTGCCTTTTTGGGGCAATTCTTGACTGCACTGGGTTCTCCACCGAAGTTGACTTGTATGTCACTCCTCTAGGATCATATGATATCATTATTGGAGTTAGCTGGTTGGCTGAACATAAGGCAAAGGTTATTGTATTATGAAAAACAAATCTGTTGCCTTGATGATCTGCGGAAGCGTGATCATTCAAGGTGTAAAGCGGGAAGGAAGTTGCGGTTAGGAAGCGCGGCTATATGCAACTAAAGAGGGCTAAAAGCAGAGGCTGCACTTTGTATGCGGTAAAAATGACAGAAAATGAAATAGAAGATAATGATTTCATGGAAAAGTATCCATTGTTGAGGATTTCCGTGATGTGTTTCGGAGGAATTACAGGTCTTCCGCCCAAGCGTGAGTTTGACTTCGCTATTGAGATCAAACCAGAGACGGAACCCATATCTAAGGCACCTTATAGAATGACTACCATTGAGTGGTAGAAGCCGAAGGCTCGATTACAAGAACTTTTGACTAAGGGGCTGATCAGACCGAAGCGTCTCACCTTGGGAGCGCCGGTAATTTCGTAAAGAAAAGGATGGCACCTTGAGGTGTGCATTGATTGAGAATCTTTGAATAAAGCAACCATTAAAAATCGATACCCACTTCCAAGAATCGATGATCTGTTTGATCGAGATGCGAGGAGCATCGAGTCTATTCAAAAATAGACTGCGGTCGAGGTACCATCGCCTAAGAATAAAAGAGGAAGATATTCATAAAACACTTTTAGAGCGAGGTATGGGCACTATGAGTTCACGGTGTTGCCTTTTGGGTGACTAATGCACTGCCGCCTTCATGAATCTAATGAATAACATTTTTCAAGAATACTTAGACAAGTTTGTGCTTGTATTCTTAGGCGACATTCTTATATACTCTAAAAATGTCGAAGAGCACCAAGAACATCTCGGGATAGTCTTTGGAAATCTTAAGAAAGAGGAAGTTGTATGGCAAATTGTCCAAATGTTCCTTTTATAATGCGAGAGGTGCATTATTTGGGACACGTTATAAGCAAAGGCGGGATAGCTGTTGACCCTTCAAAGATCACGGCTATATAGCGAGTCGAGTGGCTGCACCTAAGCGTGCACGCAGTAAGGAGCTTCATGGGCTTATTTGGATATTATAGAAAGTTCGTTAAGGACTTTTCAAAAATTGCTGCCCAATCACCGTTGCGAGAAGAAAGAAAAGAAATTTATGCAGACAGAGACAAATGTGAATCTGCCTTTAAAAAGTTAAAGGAGCAGTTAACTACAGCACCTATTTTGACTGTACCTGATCCAAATGGAGATTTTATGGTTGTAACGGACGCCTCAGGAGAAGGCCTTGGAGGTATTTTGTTACAGAATAACCATGTTATCGCTTATGAAAGCAGAAAGCTTAAGTTACATGAACAGAACTATGCTCCACACGATCTTGAACTCGCTGCCATAGTACATGCGCTTCAAATATGGAGGCATTACCTTCTTGGCAAGCCCTTTGAATTAAAAAGCAGACCACAGGGCTGAAGTATATTTTACTCGGCCAAATCGAATGCAAGGCAACGAAGATGGTTAGAATTTCTGTCTCAGTATGATTTTGATATAAGCTACATTAAGGGCAAGGAAAATAGAGTAGCAGATGCTCTGAGTCGAAGGAAGCATATCTCTGCTCTTATAACGTTAAGAACTCAGTTCAAGGATGAGGTAAAAGATGCCTTAGAATCAGATCCCTATTTTCAGCAAGTCAAATCAGCACTTGCTGCAGACCCGCAGGACAACAGGTATAAGGGATTTCGTTTTGATAACGAAGGAATTCTGAGATTTGAAAACCGGGTATATGTACCTGTGGCCAATGACTTAAGAGGGAAATTGCTCACTGAATTCCATAATTCACCTTTTACGGACACCTGGCATCACAAAAATGCTTGCTGATCTTAAGCGGCAATATTTTTGGAAGGGAATGAAAAAGGATGTGGTAGAGTTTGTAACACCTTGCTTGGAATGTCGGCGTGTTAAAGCGGAACATATGCACCCATACGGATTATTGTATCCCCATAGCATTCCGCGAGTATAAGTGGCAAGTGATAACGATGGATTTCGTTCAAGGATTGCCTATGTCAAGAAATAAACATGACATTATCACTGGTTGTAGTCGACAAATTGACCAAAGTGGCACACTTCATTCTTTGGTAATTTAAAGGACGATGCACGGTTTTAGCAAGAAGATTTGTACATGAAATCTTCAGGTTGCATGGAATACCGGAATTAATCATATCAGACAGAGATCCGAGGATGACATCAAGGTTTTGGCAAACGCTTAATGCAGCCTTGGGAACTAAATTAAACTTCAGTTCTGCATATCATCCAGAAACGGATGGACAGACTGAGAGAGTTAATCAAGTTTTAGAGGACATGCTGAGGATGTATTGTATGGACCAGCAGTATAAATGGGAGGAATACCTTCCGCTGGTAGAATTTGCTTACAATAACACCTATCATGCCTCTTTAAAAATGGCGCCCTTTGAAGCATTGTATGGAAGAAAATGCAGAACCCCTGTCAGCTGGGACAGCGTTGAGGACAGAGAGGTAATTGGGCCAGAAATCCTTATGGAAATGGAACAGCAAATCAAAATGATTCGGGAACATCTAAAGGAGGCTGCCAATAGGCAGAAGAGCTATGCAGACTTGAAGCGGGTTGACAGGCATTATAAACTTGGAGAGAAGGTCTTTCTTCGGGTGAAGCCGAAAAAGAGCTCCATAACTTTTGGCAAGGCTGCCAAGTTGTCACCACGTTACGTGGGACCTTTTGAAATTATTGAAATAATCAACCCTGTAGCTTATCGTCTAGCATTACCTCCTGCTTTGTCTCAAATGCATGATGTTTTTCATATTTCTTTGCTTAAGAAATACGTGACAGATTTATCACATGTGCTAAATTGGAATTCCTTGCGAGTCAAGACCCGGGAATAATCGTGGTTAAGCCCATTCGAGTGTTGGGAACTCTTGATTGTACTTGAGAAATCGCGAAGTGAACCAATGTAAGGTCCAGTGGGACCAGTTTAGCGAAGAAAGTGCAACTTGGGAGAATCTCGAAGAAATGAGATCTACTTTTCCACACCTGTTTAACTGAATATGAAATTCAGAGAACTGAAAAATCCTACCAAATTTAGACAATTATCAGTCTATTGTACAGTTGTCTTAAAACGCTGTTTTTAAGAGAGAATCTGTTTTTGGTATGAACTTATGAAGGAAAGGACAATAACTGAACTTTGTCCTAAGAACTCCTTGACTTGTTAATCTGATCATCGGGACGATGATACTTTAAGGAGGGAAGAATGTAATACTCTGATTTTGTATGTTAACTTGGTGAATGTTTTACATACTGTTATAGCTTTTGGAATGAAAGCAAATATGTTAAGATATGTTTTGATCTTAAGAGAATGTGTTGCTAAATTTGGATTCTTGCATCTTGTGATTTATTGCATGGGGACAAATTTGTACTTGTGTGCTTCTTGATGTGGCGGCAGATTGTCGTATAATTGCTTGCTCTTGTCTTGATTGTGACATACCCGAATCAATTTCATTGATTCAAGTAAGCTGAGGTCCTCTTGTGTTTTCTATGTTAATTCACACTTGAACTGGACTAGGATTATTATAAGAGTGCAGCGCCTGATTACAGACGTGAACAGCTAGCACGAAAATGTCAACGACAGGGGTTCGATTCTTGAACCCTGTACTGTCGAATTCGGGACCTCGTGGGGCGAGAAATGCCTGGACACGGGTGGCCTTGGCATGTAATCGGAAGGACGGAACGTCCTGCTCTGCGTTAGCATGGATGTTAGCAAGGGGCTGGAAGGAAGTTGTTAGTGTTAGTGGTTAGTGTGAATTAAACCTAAACTAACCCTAAAACCTAACATACATCCTACACTACTATCCTAGTGGATTTTAATATAAAAAAAAAAAAAGGGGAAAAATAAATCTAAATCCTAAAACCTAAGGTCTAACTAAGACCTAGGTCGAATGAACTATGTAACCTAAAACTAATCCTAAGTTAAAGGGGTACGCAGACCCTTGGGAAGAAAAGGATAAGGATGGTTAGGAGGCATTCATTGGCATTTATGAACTGTCCCTTCGGGGACGGCGCCAGTTTTGGCGGGACAGGTAGGAGATGGAGGTATCCGTTTGGAAGCTTGGCTAAGCTCATTTGCATGGAAAAATTTAAAATTGGAGACTTGCCAACCCAAGTGGCGGTGGCGTGGAAAATGAGGAGAAAGGCAAGCCTTTATTGCATTAAAGGTTTTTGGTCCTCGCGACCAGCTTGCCTTGGAAGCAGCGTGAGGAAATTTTGATTCTCATTTTTGTTGATTCGAGCTTTTTGCAAAATTGCTCTGCATTTGGTTTCTTGGTTTGGTTTAGTCGAACCAGCTCTTGCATTTGGCATTTTCTTGGAAGTTTTGAGGCTGTTGATCAGCCAGGAAGAAGGAAGAAAGTGCTGGGAATATTGTGTTGCCGTTGTGGAAAGAAAAACGCGGCAAGCAACGTTTTCTTCGAGCTCTGAAAAAGATATCTCAGGCACGTTAAGCCCTTCTCTTTAAAATCTTTGCTTTGATTAAATGTTTCATTAAAACAACCCTGCTCTTGGGTTGGGATCGCATGATTGTTGTTGAGTTGATTGGAGATGGATTTGTTGATTCTTGCCTTCTTTTTCTTGGAAAATGATAAGAAATGGCTTGGTTGCTCGGCCTTGATTTGTTGTTGCTTAAATTGGGTTGGAATATGAATTACCGTTGTGGTTGCTGACAGTTTGTGGAATGAAATAAACATTTTCTTTCTCTGTACATGTGGTATGAAATGGACGAAATTTGTATAAACTATTCCTTATAGTGTAATCGTCCTACTTGATGTTGTGCTTGGGCTATTGCTATTACTGTGAAAAGAAAAATGGAATTGAGTCGTGTTTTATTGCTATGATTTGGGTTTCCTTCCTTTCTTGCTTTGTCATTTTTGGAAATAACGAAGTCTGATCGTCCCCTTTCTTTGTTGTGGTTAATCCGTCCTTGTAATTGATTGGTTGGAAACACTTCTTCGACGTGCGGGTTTGTTGTGAGTATGGTGTATGAAATAGATGTTTTATAAGAGCAGATACGAGCGGTGCGAATTGTTTTATTTTTGTGTGATTGTCTTTGTCACATGAATTTTGAGATAAAATGTTGAAGGCGGTGTGAGCGGCTTGACTTGTTTCTATCATCTTGAAGTTTCATTGACGGAAATGAGATCTTTTGTTCTTTTGTATCTTTGTTTGGAATTAAAAAGAATATCATTTCTTTTGAGCTTCATGGAATGGGTATTCACTATTTAGAGTTTTATATCCGAACCGGTAGAAATTTGTATGGTTGTTTTCACCCTTTGTGATAATGCTCTTGTCATATGGTCCTTCGTGTTATGATGGTACAGGATGTATGAGAAGTTTAAGGTCGTGTTATACTGAAACTTCTTTTGAAAAGAAAATAATTTCTTTTCTCTCTCTGTTGTGTTGATTATTATGAATACGATATTGTTTTCTTTATAAGCACACGAATGGTCTTGGGAAAAGAAAGGATGACACGTTTGGCTGTTCATTTTCCTTGCTTATCAATGAGAACGTTTTCGCTGTTATCTGTCTGAATTGAGTTGTCTTGCTTAGAAAAACGTGATGGAATGTTTTTACTTCATTCCGAAGACAATGATTGTTCTTAATGAAATAATAGAGAATGAATTCTTTTTTTTTTTGATATTTGGAACTCTGAAAGTAACATCGGAGTTTACTGTGCATATGCCTCGATCTTGCTGTAGGTAAGCAATGTACAACTTGTCGTTAAGAACTATATGTGTTCAGAGGTATAAAAGATTATATGAATATACATACTCATGTGGTTGCAAAATTGTTGTTGGTTAGCTATACAGTGTAAGAAGTAGGGAATCTTCTAGTATAGCAAATACCTAATATATATATTGATATGGTTTGCTCCACGATAAATATAATGTCTTACTAACCTGTTTGGCATTCATATGAACTGGAAATAAATGAAATTATTCTTGCTGCCAGAAAGTGAATTCCGAGTGGATTTTGTAAGTTTCACTCTGAACTGTTATTTTGATTTGTCCTTCGTTTGGATTCCACTGTTAGGACGGTCATGTGGAAAGAAATAGAGATATGAATTAATGTTTTAGGAAAATGATCTTTCTTCTTTAAATGCAGTTAGGAACACGGAATTCGTGAATGAAGAAAATTATAGTGCTTAAGATGAGAGCTACTATATGCATTCTTTGTTCGCTTTCTTGTTGTACTTGAATGCCTTAAAATTAACATGCTTCATGAACGGAAAGGAAAGTAATGGATTTATTTTCAGTTAGTTTCATTCCTTGCAATTGTTATTAATGAAAGGCGTGGAAAAGATAACTGTATGCTATGTAGGCAGCAAGCTACTTGTATTCCTAACTTTGCAAATACTGTAAATTGATACTTGCAATGATTATGTGAAAACGGGACAGCAGTCCCTTGGCTGGTTGTGATGATATTTTGATGAATTAGTGGGTATGCTGATCTCTCTTTTGTGCTTTTCGAGATTGATGTTTTTCTTTGTTGTTTCATAAAGCGGGGTTCTTTTTGAAGCTTGATTAGTTGAAGCATCTTATTTTAAGGATAAGTGCTTAAAGTGCTCAGTTCATTGAACTGACCCGTGCAATTCATTTTGCAGATGAAATTTGATTAGAATGAAGACTTGGCTGTCTTCTGATGCCTCTTGTTAGAACGTAAATTAAATTGTAATTGTTGCTTTTATTCCTCTTTGAGGAATTGTGAAAGAAGAAAATATATTCTTAAAAAGTGAGTTGTATGGATTCTTTGTAAAAACTATATCCAATCGGTTGGATTGGCAAATGTACAAATTATGACTTGAAATATTGAATACGATTCAAGTGTGATATTTTCAATAATTATATCGTTTGATATTGTTATATAAATTGGGAATAAAATGTTACTTCTCAATTTGGAATTGTTTCGTAATCCTCGGATGGATGTTGAAATGAAGCGATATTTATTGTTACTTAAATACAACCTTTAAGTTGAATAATGCAATTAATTCATACTTGGGTAAAAATGAATTTTGAATTGACATTAAAAAAAAAAAAAAAAAAAAGAAATTAAAAGGAATATGATTTTATAATCAGAGGGTATTCAGGATTAGCTTAGGAGCTAAGGAATATCAATTTAAACTGGGAGTATTTGAACTTCGTTTTCAAACCTCATTAATGATCCCGTTTGATAAAATTCGGAATAAAGGTTATTGGATGCATATGTTCATAACTAATGATCCTTAACTATGTAACGTTGAAGGGAAATAAATGAATTCATTCTCAAGGATTAGACCTCGTTTGAATGACGTCTAATAAGTTAATATTACGAAATAAGTTGCGAGTTGGAAACATCTTGGTTAAGTTTAGTAGGTAAACTTATTATGTCCGTCGATGCGGAATGCTTAATCTAATGATTAAGAAATGGACCAAGTAAGGAAATGTAACCCTTGATGCGAAGGAGGCGATACATAACGAACTAAAGGGCAGTTAGTCCTTCTTAGTTATATACAACCGCAGCGGAAGCTTGAGGATCAAGGGATCAGCGTGGATGCTGAAAATTGCTTAAACTATTAACTCGTGGCTAAGTCACTTGGGCAGGATGTGTATTCTCGTTGGGAGAATTCTGCAGGACATTGGTATACGCCAGCTACAGCAAGGTGTCTTCATGAAGACGGGGTCTTCATGACGACGTTGTTGCGGTGACATATATAGCAATGCCCTCCCGAATTAAAACATTTAGAATACATAGGGCTGAATGTGTAGATCTTAGTTGGGGTGGGGATAGGGTATGATCGGTATACGGAGTGACTCCGGAATACTAAAGGTAATCGCGGACACACGGAGTCGTGGGGTGCGACACCGTATGTCTGCGTATCTTTAGTTACAGGAGTGCCTTCCTATACCCGCTCATATTCTTATTTACAGTATCGAAAGCTTAAAAGCGGAACTTAAACAATGAGGGGTGGTAGGAACCGGGAAAGACCATTCTAGATATGGTGAAGTGAAGTGAAGGGCGTATTCCGTAGATGTGTATCACATTCGGGAATATGATCATGCAAAGCATGTGAAAATCTTTGGCCAAAGTATCGCAATTCTTTGGTTGCGTTGTCCTTATCACTTAATTTAAGATGCAGGATGTCAGATGAATATCAGTAACAGATATTCAGATAGGCTTCTTAAATGGATCACTTCGATAACCGGGGAAGGTTATGAGAACAAGTATATAAAATATACTATGCATAAACAGACATGAAGGATCGGTTGTTGCCGAGTCATGTACATGAAGGATCGGTTGTTGCCGAGTCATGAAATGAAGGATCGTTGAAACTCCGAGCCATGAAAATGGAAGATCGGCAGTTCATCGAGTCATTTACAGCAGCATATAGAATCTGTTATGAGATTGAATGGCATTGAATGTGTGTTCCATATTGTAAATATGTGAACAGGGAACATTCGTTTTTGAAAGAAATTGTATGATCCAAACTGTGTGGTTTGGGCAGAGAACAATTACTAAATCTCGAACGTGTGTTTGAATTTTATAATTCATAACAGAGAACGTTATTTTTAAAAAAAAAAAAAAAAAAATTTCCCTTGTTCTGGTGTTTTAAATTGGGGATGAAACATCGGTCAATGGGCAATGAAGAGGAGGTGAATGAAGCTGAAATAAATGATCGGCTACCTCCTGTGGACAACATCAACGGAGGAATCGGGTGTTGATGATAATAATATAATTGCTCCTAATCCCCACGAAAATAAAAGGGCAAGATTAGCGGTGAACTTACGAATGATATAAAGAGAATAAGTCCTCCAAAGTTTGATGGAACAACTCTTGGGGACGGAGCTGGCAGCTCGGTGAAATGGAGAAATACTTTGCAATAAGAAACTTCTCGAAGAGACTAAAGCGATATGGGGAGCATATCAGCTTTCTCATGAAGCATCATCCTGGTGGGACAACCGTAAGGTTGAGCTGAATATTGTCGAATCAGACATAACTTGGGATCAATTTAAGGGATATTTTAGGCAAAGATGGCTGCCTCAACTCTATTTTGATAGGAAAATGATTGAATTTCAGAACGAGTCGCAAGGAAGGCTGTCGGTGACGGAATACTGGGAAGGGTTTACTAAACTCCTTAAGTATGTGCCGCAGTACCAAGCTGACGAGAAGTTCAGAATACGGAAATTCATAATGGGACTGAATCCCATCATTGGTGGCGAAGTGGATGTCCACGGCCCAACCACCATGGATGGAGTTGTTGAAAAAGCAATCAGGACAAGAACGAGGTGAGAGCAATCTCTGCTCACGGGAAGAGATAAGGAAGAAGATTTCCCAATCCTTCTTCGTCTCTTGCACCAAAAAAGGGGACCTTGGAAAAGGTTTGGTGTGAAAAATAAAATTGTTGTAGATAACAACAAGAACACTGTGATGAACAGGTTTGTAAATAGTGTGCGGAATAGCTTTCCAAAAGTTAATGGCATTGGACGAAGTCCTATGGAAGCGAGCGATAACTTTAAAAGTGGTAACAAATTTGAACCTAGAAAAGGGCCGGTGGAGGATGCTTCAAGCTGTGGAAAGGACCACTATGCGAATCACTTTGTCTCTCGAAGAAGGATGATCGCGGACACGGCATAGGATACATTTGCGATGTCTAACCAAGCAATTTGAAAAGCAAGTGACGCCCATAGAAGTTACGGGTAAGCTATTCGGTAAACTGTAGTTGTACTTTTTGATATCTGGAGCTACGAGAATGTTTTATTTCTGCTAAACTTGCTATGAAATTAAAAAGAAAGGCTGCGAGAATGGATAAAACATGGACGAGTGCATTATGGGAATAATCTGTCCACACGATTGAATGTGCCTTTTTGGGGCAATTCTTGACTGCACAGGTTCTCCACCGAAGTTGACTTGTATGTCACTCCTCTAGGATCATATGATATCATTATTGGAGTTAAGCTGGTTGGCTGAACATAAGGCAAAGGTTGATTATTATGAAAAACAAATCTGTTGCCTTGATGATCTGGAAAGCGGCTTGATCATTCAAGTGTAAAGCGGGAAGTTGCGGTTAGAAGCGGCTATGCAACTAAAGAGGGCTAAAAGCAGAGGCTGCACTTTGTATGCGGTAAAAATGACAGAAAAGAAAATGAAATAGAAGATAATGATTTCATGGAAAAGTATCCATTGTTGAGGATTTCCGTGATGTGTTTCGGAGGAATTAAGGTCTTCCGCCCAAGCGTGAGTTTGACTTCGCTATTGAGATCAAACCAGGAACGGAACCCATATCTAAGGCACCTTATAGAATGACTACCATTGAGCTGGTAGAACTGAAGGCTCAGTTACAAGAACTTTTGACTAAGGGGCTGATCAGACCGAGCGTCTCACCTTGGGGAGCGCCGGTAATTTTCGTAAAGAAAAAGGATGGCACCTTGAGGCTGTGCATTGATTACAGAATGCTGAATAAAGCAACCATTAAAAATCGATACCCACTTCCAAGAATCGATGATCTGTTTGATCAGATGCGAGGAGCATCAGTCTATTCAAAAATAGATCTGCGGTCAGGGTACCATCAGCTAAGAATAAAAGAGGAAGATATTCATAAAACAGCTTTTAGAACGAGGTATGGGCACTATGAGTTCACGGTGTTGCCTTTTGGGCTGACTAATGCACCTGCCGCCTTCATGAATCTAATGAATAACATTTTTCAAGAATACTTAGACAAGTTTGTGCTTGTATTCTTAGACGACATTCTTATATACTCTAAAAATGTCGAAGAGCACCAAGAACATCTCAGGATAGTGCTGGAAATCTTAAGAAAGAGGAAGTTGTATGGCAAACTGTCCAAATGTTCCTTTTATAATGCAGAGGTGCATTATTTGGGACACGTTATAAGCAAAGCAGGATATTTGTTGACCCTTCAAAGATCACGGCTATAAGCGAGTGGCTGCGCTAAGAACGTGCGAAGTAAGGAGCTTCATGGGCTTGGCTGGATATTATAGAAAGTTCGTTAAGGACTTTTCAAAAATTGCTGCCCCAATCACTTCGTTGCGAGAAGAAAGAAAAGAAATTTATGCAGACGGACAAATGTGAATCTGCCTTTAAAAAGTTAAAGGAGCGATTAACCAGCACCTATTTTGGTATGCACGATCAAATGGAGATTTTATGGTTGTAACGGACGCCTCGGGAGAAGGCCTTGGAGGTATTTTGTTCTGAGAATAACCATGTTATCGCTTATGAAAGCGAGAAAGCTTAAGTTACATGAACAGAACTATGCTCCACACGATCTTGAACTCATTTGCCATAGTACATGCGCTTCAAATATGGAGGCATTACCTTCTTGGCAAGCCCTTTGAATTAAAAGCAGACCACACAGGGCTGAAGTATATTTTACTCGGCCAAATCTGAATGCAAGGCAACGAAGATGGTTAGAATTTCTGTCTCGGTATGATTTTGATATAAGCTACATTAAGGGCAAGGAAAATAGAGTAGCGAGATGCTCGAGTCGAAGGAAGCATATCTCTGCTCTTATAAGCGTTAAGAACTCGGTTCAAGGATGAGGTAAAAGATGCCTTAGAATCAGATCCCTATTTTAAAGCAAGTCAAATCAGCACTTGCTGAGACCCATGAGGGACAACGAGGTATAAGGGATTTCGTTTTGATAACGAAGGAAGGTCGAGATTTGAAAACCGGGTATATGTACTGTGGCCAATGACTTAAGAGGAAATTGCTCTTGAATTCCATAATTCACCTTTTACGGACACACTGGCATCACAAAAATGCTTGCGATCTTAAGCGGCAATATTTTTGGAAGGGAATGAAAAAGGATGTGGTAGAGTTTGTAACACCTTTGCTTGGAATGTCGGCGTGTTAAAGCGGAACATATGCACCCATACGGATTATTGTATCCCCATAGCATTCCGCATGAGTATAAGTGGCAAGTGATAACGATGGATTTCGTTCAAGGATTGCCTATGTCAAGAAATAAACATGACATTATCCTGGTTGTAGTCGACAAATTGACCAAAGTGGCACACTTCATTCTTTGGTAATTTAAAGGACGATGCACCGGTTTTAGCAAGAAGATTTGTACATGAAATCTTGAGGTTGCATGGAATACGGAATTAATCATATCGAGACATGAGAGATCCGAGGATGACATCAAAGTTTTGGCAAGCGCTTAATGCAGCCTTGGGAACTAAATTAAACTTGATTACGCATATCATCCGAAAGCGGATGGACAGACCGAGAGAGTTAATCAAGTTTTAGAGGACATCTTGAGGATGTATTGTATGGACCAGCGGTATAAATGGGAGGAATACCTTCCCATTTGGTAGAATTTGCTTACAATAACACCTATCATGCCTCTTTAAAAATGGCGCCCTTTGAAGCATTGTATGGAAGAAAATGCAGAACCCCTGTCAGTTGGGACAGCGTTGAGGACAGAGAGGTAATTGGGCCAGAAATCCTTATGGAAATGGAACAGCAAATCAAAATGATTCAGGAAAATCTAAAGGAGGCTGCCAATAGGCAAAAGAGCTATACAGACTTGAAGCGGGTTGACAGGCATTATAAACTTGGAGAGAAGGTCTTTCTTCGGGTGAAGCCGAAAAAGAGCTCCATAACTTTGCAGCAAGGCTGCAAGTTGTCACCACGTTACGTGGGACCTTTTGAAATTATTGAAATAATCAACCTGTGTAGCTTATCGTCTAGCATTACCTCTGCTTTGTCTCAAATGCATGATGTTTTTCATATTTCTTTGCTTAAGAAATACGTGTGATTTATCACATGTGCTAAATTGGAATTCCTTGCGAGTCAAGACCCGGGAATAATCGTGGTTAAGCCCATTCGAGTGTTGGGAACTACTTGATTGTACTTGAGAAATCGCGAAGTGAACCAATGTAAGGTCAGTGGGACCGGTTTAGCGAAGAAAGTGCAACTTGGGAGAATCTCGAAGAAATGAGATCTACTTTTCACACACTGTTTAATGAATATGAAATTGAGAAGGCGAAAAATCCTACCAAATTTAGACAATTATCAGTCTATTGTACAGTTGTCTTAAAACGCTGTTTTTAAGAGAGAATCTGTTTTTGGTATGAACTTATGAAGGAAAGGACAATAACTGAACTTTGTCCTAAGAACTCCTTGACTTGTTAATCTGATCATCGGGACGATGATACTTTAAGGAGGGAAGAATGTAATACTCTGATTTTGTATGTTAACTTGGTGAATGTTTTACATACTGTTATAGCTTTTGGAATGAAAGCAAATATGTTAAGATATGTTTTGATCTTAAGAGAATGTGTTGCTAAATTTGGATTCTTGCATACTGTGATTTATTGCATGGGACAGCGAACACTGTACTTGTGTGCTTGCTGATGTGGCGACAGATTGTCGTATAATTGCTTGCTCTTGTGCTGATTGACAGCATACCCAGAATCAATTTCATTGATTCAAGTAAGCTGAGGTCCTCTTGTGTTTTCTATGTTAATTCACACTTGAACTGGACTAGGATTATTATAAGAGTGCGCGCGCTGATTACTGAGGCGTGAGCGGCTAGCACGAAAATGTCAGCAGCGGGGGTTCGATTCTTGAACCTGTCTTTGTCGAGTCGGGACCTCGTGGGGCGAGAAATGCTGGACACGGGTGGCCTTGGCATGTAATCGGAAGGACGGAACGTCCTGCTCTGCGTTAGCATGGATGTTAGCAAGGGGCTGGAAGGAAGTTGTTAGTGTTAGTGGTTAGTGTGAATTAAACCTAAACTAACCCTAAGACCTAACATACATCCTACACTACTATCCTAGTGGATTTTTAAATTATATAAAAAAAAAAGGGGGAAAAATAAATCTAAATCCTAAAACCTAAGGTCTAACTAAGACCTAGGTCGAATGAACTATGTAACCTAAAACTAATCCTAAGTTAAAGGGGTACGCAGACCCTTGGGAAGAAAAGGATAAGGATGGTTAGGAGGCATTCATTGGCATTTATGAACTGTCCCTTCGGGGACGGCGCCAGTTTTGGCGGGACAGGTAGGAGATGGAGGTATCCGTTTGGAAGCTTGGCTAAGCTCAATTGCATGGAAAAATTTAAAATTGGAGACTTGCCAACCCAAGTGGCGGTGGCGTGGAAAATGAGGAGAAAGGCAAGCCTTTATTGCATTAAAGGTTTTTGGTCCTCGCGACCAGCTTGCCTTGGAAGCAGCGTGAGGAAATTTTGATTCTCATTTTTGTTGATTCGAGCTTTTTGCAAAATTGCTCTGCATTTGGTTTCTTGGTTTGGTTTAGTCGAACCAGCTCTTGCATTTGGCATTTTCTTGGAAGTTTTGAGGCTGTTGATAAGCCAGAAGAAGGAAGGGAGTGCTGGGAATATTGTGTTGCCGTTGTGGAAAGAAAAACGCGGCAAGCAACGTTTTCTTCGAGCTCTGAAAAAGATATCTCAGGCACGTTAAGCCCTTCTCTTTAAAATCTTTGCTTTGATTAAATGTTTCATTAAAACAACCCTGCTCTTGGGTTGGGATCGCATGATTGTTGTTGAGTTGATTGGAGATGGATTTGTTGATTCTTGCCTTCTTTTTCTTGGAAAATGATATGAAATGGCTTGGTTGCTCGGCCTGAATTGTGGTTGCTTCAATTTGTTTGGAATAGGAATTACCGTTGTGGTCGCTGACCGTGTTGTAGAAAGAAATAAACATTTTCTTCTTCTGTACATGTGGTATGAAATGGACAGGCTGTATAAACTATTCCTTATAGTGTAATCGTCCTACTTGATGTTGTGCTTGGAACTGCTATTACCTGTGAAAAGAAAAATGGAATTACAGTCGTGTTTTATTGCTATGATTTGGGTTTCCTTCCTTTCTTGCTGTCATTTTTGGAAATAACGAGTCTGATCGTCCCCTTTCTTTGTTGTGGTTAATCCGTCCTTGTAATTGATTGGTTGGAAACACTTCTTCGACGTGCGGGTTTGTTGACAGTATGGTGTATGAAATAGATGTTTTATAAGAACAGTACAGGCAGTGCGAATTGTTTTATTTTGTGTGATTGTCTTTGTCACATGAATTTTTGAGATAAAATGTTGAAGGCAGTGTGAACGGCTTGACTTGTTTCTGTACTGAAGTTTCATTGACGGAAATGAGATCTTTTGTTCTTGTATCTTTGTTTGGAATTAAAAAGAATATCATTTCTTTTGAGCTTCATGGAATGGGTATTCACTGTTTAGAGTTTTATATCCGAACCGGTAGGCTGTATGGTTGTTTTCACCATTGTGATAATGCTCTTGTCATATGGTCCTTCGTGTTATGATGGTACAGGATGTATGAGAAGTTTAAGGTCGTGTTATACTGAAACTTCTTTTGAAAAGAAAATAATTTCTTTTCTCTCTCTGTTGTGTTGATTATTATGAATACGATATTGTTTTCTTTATAAGCACACGAATGGTCTTGGGAAAAGAAAGGATGACACGTTTGGCTGTTCATTTTCCTTGCTTATCAATGAGAACGTTTTCGCTGTTATCTGTCTGAATTGAGTTGTCTTGCTTAGAAAAACGTGATGGAATGTTTTTACTTCATTCCGAAGACAATGATTGTTCTTAATGAAATAATAGAGAATGAATTTTTTTTTTGATATTTGGAACTCGAAAGTAACATCGGAGTTTCTTGTGCATATGCCTCGATCTTCTTTGTAGGTAATGCAATGTACAACTTGTCGTTAAGAACTATATGTGTTCGAGAGGTATAAAAGATTATATGAATATACATACTCATGTGGTTGCAAAATTGTTGTTGGTTAGCTATACGGTGTAAGAAGTAGGAATCTTCTAGTATAGCAAATACCTAATATATATATTGATATGGTTTGCTCCACGATAAATATAATGTCTTACTAACTGTTTGGCATTCATATGAGCTGAAATAAATGAAATTATTCTTCTTGCGAGAAAGTGAATTCGAGTGGATTTTGTAAGTTTCACTCTGAAGCTGTTATTTTGATTTGTCCTTCGTTTGGATTCCACTTTGTTAGGACGGTCATGTGGAAAGAAATAGAGATATGAATTAATGTTTTAGGAAAATGATCTTTCTTCTTTAAATGCAGTTAGGAACCTGGAATTCGTGAATGAAGAAAATTATAGTGCTTAAGATGAGAGCTACTATATGCATTCTTTGTTCGCTTCTTGTTGTACTTGAATGCCTTAAAATTAACATGCTTCATGAACGGAAAGGAAAGTAATGGATTTATTTTCAGATTAGTTTCATTCCTTGCAATTGTTATTAATGAAAGGCGTGGAAAAGATAAGCTGTATGCTATGTAGGCAAAGCAAGCTACTTGTATTCCTAACTTTGCAAATTTGTAAATTGATACTTGCAATGATTATGTGAAAGCAGGACAGCGAGTCCCTTGGCTGGTTGTGATGATATTTTGATGAATTAGTGGGTATGCTGATCTCTCTTTTGTGCTTTTCGAGATTGATGTTTTGCTGTTGTTTCATAAAAGCAGGGTTCTTTTATTGAAACAGTTAGTTGAAGCATCTTATTTTAAGGATAAGTGCTTAAAGTGCTCAGTTCATTGAACTGACCCGTGCAATTCATTTTGCAGATGAAATTTGATTAGAATGAAGACTTGGCTGTCTTCTGATGCCTCTTGTTAGAACGTAAATTAAATTGTAACTGTTGCTTTTATTCCTCTTTGAGGAATTGTGAAAGAAGAAAATATATTCTTCTGTCCGTGAGTTGTATGGATTCTTTGTAAAAACTATATCCAATCAGTTGGATTGGCAAATGTACAAATTATGACTTGAAATATTGAATACAGTTACAAGTGTGATATTTTCAATAATTATATCAGTTTGATATTGTTATATAAATTGGGAATAAAATGTTACTTCTCAATTTGGAATTGTTTCGTAATCCTCGGATGGATGTTGAAATGAAGCTGATATTTATTGTTACTTAAATACAACCTTTAAGTTGAATAATGCAATTAATTCATACTTGGGTAAAAATGAATTTTGAATTGACATTAAAAAGAAAAAAAAAAAAGAAATTAAAAGGAATATGATTTTATAATCGAGGGTATTCGAGGATTAGCTTAGAGCTAAGGAATATCAATTTAAAGCTGGGAGTATTTGAACTTCGTTTTCAAACCTCATTAATGATCCCGTTTGATAAAATTCGAATAAAGGTTATTGGATGCATATGTTCATAACTAATGATCCTTAACTATGTAACGTTGAAGGAAATAAATGAATTCATTCTCAAGGATTAGACCTCGTTTGAATGACGTCTAATAAGTTAATATTGAAATAAGTTGCGGATTTGAAACATCTTGGTTAAGTTTAGTAGGTAAACTTATTATGTCCGTCGATGCGGAATGCTTAATCTAATGATTAAGAAATGGACCAAGTAAGGAAATGTAACCCTTGATGTACGAAGGAGACGATACATAACGAACTAAAGGACAGTTAGTCCTTTTTAGTTATATCTGGCTGCAACGTGAAGCTTGAGGATCGAGGATCGCGTGGATGCTGAAAATTGCTTAAACTATTAACTCGTGGCTAAGTCACTTGGGCGGGATGTGTATTCTCGTTGGGAGAATTGCAGGACATTGGTATCGCCGGCTCTGACAAGGTGTCTTCATGAGAGGCGGGGTCTTCATGACGACACGTTGTTGCAGCCCGACATATAAATGCCCTCCCGAAGTAAAACATTTAGAATACATAGGTGAATGTGTAGATCTTAGGTGGGGTGGGGATAGGGTATGATGGTATACGGAGTGACTCGGAATACTAAAGGTAATCGGACACACGGAGTCGTGGGGTAACGACACCGTATGTATGCGTATCTTTAGTTACCTGGGAGTGCCTTCCTATACCCGCTCATATTGCCATTTGGTATCGAAAGCTTAAAAGCGGAACTTAAGCAATGAGAGGTGGTAGGAACCGGGAAAGACCATTCTAGATAACAGGTGAAGTGAAGTGAAGGGCGTATTCCGTAGATGTGTATCACATTCGGGAATATGATCATGCAAAGCATGTGAAAATCTTTGGCCAAAGTATCGCAATTCTTTGGTTGCGTTGTTCTTATCACTTAATTTAAGATGCGGGATGTCGGATGAATATCGATAATGAGATATTGAGATAGGCTTCTTAAATGGATCACTTCGATAAGCGGGGAAGGTTATGAGAACAAGTATATAAAATATACTATGCATAAAGCAGACATGAAGGATCGGTTGTTGCGAGTCATGTACATGAAGGATCGGTTGTTGCGAGTCATGAAATGAAGGATCGTTGAAACTCAGAGCCATGAAAATGGAAGATCGCGAGTTCATCGAGTCATTTACAGCAAGCATATAGAATCATTATGAGATTGAATGGCATTGAATGTGTGTTCCATATTGTAAATATGTGAGCAGAGGAACATTCGTTTTGAAAGAAATTGTATGATCAAATTGTGTGGTTTGGGCGGAGAGAACAATTACTAAATCTCGAACGTGTGTTTGAATTTTATAATTCATATATGACGTTATTTAAAAAAAAAAAAAAAAAAAAAAAAAAAAAATTTCCCTTGTTACGGTGTTTTAAATTGGGGATGTGTTTTCATCCTTATTCTCTAGAATGTATAATTTGTTCCAGTGAAGAGAGGTGATCTTGACAGTGATAAACCACCTTGTGCTGATTTTCTGCCATGCTTGTGAAGAAAAAATCTCCTTGAAGATGTTAATCTTCTACCAAAAGGACTCGCTCTGATACTAATTGTTAGAGATCACAAACATTGAGAGGGGGTGAATCAGTGTAGATTAAAACTTTTAAGACAATACCAATCCAATAGTCCTTAGTAACATGCAATAATGTATCATAAGAATTTAAGAAAACATATGCCAGAAAAAACAACACTAAACACATAATTTATAGTGGGAAACCATTTCGGGAGAAAAACCCACTTTGAAACCAAGGATTTATTAGGAACACCAATTCCAAAGAATACAATATTTTGGTTTCGGTTGAGCACCCACTCAACCTGTGAAGCACCCACTTCAAATTCTCCAAGCACCCACTTGAAGATAACTGAGCACCCACTCAACATATTTTAGCAAGCTCCAACTTGCAAGGAGAACCCACCCCTATAATCTAAGCACCCACTTAGAAATATAATATTACAATACATTGATCACTTAGAATCAAGATTTCTTACATAATAGATTATGATCACTTTTCTTTATCTTTATGTGCTTTCTCTTTTAGGCTTTCACATTCAACATTTTCTATCTATTTGTCTTTATTTTTCAAACTTGATTTGGATTTCTAATTCCTGTGCCCTGTCACTCTCTTTGAACTTCTCGAGTCAAACTCTCTTACTTAGTGAATCATATGCACCGATGCTCTTCTCATTAGATAGAATCTCCGCAACATTCATCTGTAGTCTCTCTTTTGTCTCTCTCTCTTCCTATGTTGCTCCTTCACTCAATGCATCGCCCCTTTTCTCACTTTAGTAACTACGTGTATTTCCATGGAGTTTCTTCTTTTATAGACCATCAATACTCTCCAACACTTCTTTGGCATGTTGTACGGTCTTTCACACTCTATGCATTAACAAATTCCATCTATTAGATGAAATCCACCAACTCGCATTTACTCTATCTACGTTCGGCTTGACTTTGTTGTATTCAATACGTTAATTCAAGAGCCATTTATGAGACAATTCCTAAAATAGATTTCCCATCATTTTAGGATTTCTAACTGATAAAAGGAACAATCCATTTTCTTCTTTGATATTTATTTTTTCCCGAAATCAAGATTTTTCATAGAGAATGTAACTACATTTCCAAAAATTCAACTTGAACATTAAATGTTGATGAGTTGGATATGGATATTTCGAAATTGGGTCTTAGTTTTCATGGAGCACAAATTATATACACAAACGCAATGTACTACCTCTCCATTTGATATTCAAATCATTATCAATTTCAGAGAATAAAGTCTCACTTGACCAAATGCAAAGTAATTTGATTATTCTTGAGCTCTATCTAGTCCACATTTGTCCATTCCACAAATTTTATTAACTTATGTGACTTTTCCTTTGTATCGTGGCTATTCTTCATTTCACATGGCCTTTCTTCATTACTGTGGAATTTTTAGTATTCCGTGGCTTTTGTCCTTTACTCGTGACTTTCCTTCTCAACCACGACTCTTTCTAGTTATCCATGGATTTTCTAGTTCTTCGCGGCTATCTCTAGTCTTTTGTAACTTTTCCTCTTTATCCGTGGCTTTGTATTTTTTTCCCACAACTCACACTAAACCTCCATGGATTCTCCTAGAATTTGGTGGCTATCTCCTCATGTCCACAACTTTCTTCCTTAGAATCATCTGAATCATCGACGATTGACACTACCAATCAACCTTCACATTTCTCTTACCAAGTCTTTCTTGAAACTTCTTTCGAAGCTTGTTACAGACTTGTTAACATAATTTCCATACAAGGTTGACCTTAAGACACCTGCACAACACTTTCACTATACTTTTTTCCATCAATGCTGCTTGACATCAATGATAACATACATGAAAACGAAAAAGTTCAAACATTTGTGAGTGTGGATAAAAGGCACCTTCCGACAAGATAATGTTGTGTAAAAGGCATAATTGTTGTTGTTTTCATTAATTACAATAGTTATCCTACAAAAAAAATACCCATTAGAATATGGAGAGAGCACTAAGAGTTGTAGACTTAGTGGCTATGTTGAGAGGAATCCAAGCCTTGATGGAGATCGAAGATTGTACAATAATGAGGAATTATTGCATATGTTAGCAAAGATGAATCTAAAAAAGAAACCCATGAGCTCTAAGTAGAAGATATAATGGAGGAACTAACAAATAGTTTCATCGGGGCCATTGCCAAGATGGGGGAGGGCTGAGGTTGAAAAAACCTAGTTATTTAGTGAATATGTTTTACGAAGAACTCATTGATTGGATCATTAAGTTGGAAAAATACTTTGAGTTCAAGAAAATGGGATAGCGTAAGAGAGTGAGGTTCATTGGTATTGTTGTCCAAAATTGCAACCCCATGCAATTTTGAACAACTCATCCAAGTTGGGACCTAGACAATTTTCCTTGGGAAAATCCACGGGACACTAATTCAGCCTCCTACGGAGTGCATTCATGTAATGTTGTGTGGGTTATCCTAACCCGTGAAACCAGGGGAGAATCAAGTAGGGACTTTGGTGGATTTTGGAGAAAATAGTGTTCCATGAAGATTTGTAGTATTCCACGGCACTATGGAAGTCAATATTTCACATGCACAAAACTAGTCTCTCGGGGGTCGAAGGAAAGTCAAAGCAACTGCGAGGGTTCTACATACTGCAAGCGAGAGGTTAAAATCCAGCTAAAGATAGAACCGGGGAGGGAAGGGTGAGAAGATAGTGCTTCAAAAAATGGAAAAACATGGTGTTACATGGACTTGGAAAGAACAACATTCCATGGAGTTGGTCAATTTCGACGAATAAAATTATGATCCACTGGGAGTTACCGTAATGCAAAGCGGAAAGGTGTCACAAAGCACTATATGGAAAAGGAAAGAAAGTTCAAATGTGACTAAGTTTCAAAACCACGAGATGCTAACTTAATGCCTTGAGGGTTTCCTAATTGAAGTATTATGTGGGTCCTCAAGAAGTTGTGGAACAATGAAACATAGCCACACATAGAATTTCACGCATAAAGAAGGAATACCTCCATGACATAACGATAAAGTGTGAAGGAAAAGTGTGAAAGTTTTCAAAACTGAGACAAGATCCAAAAAATACAAAGATGCACAACAAGGAATAGTCATGGCACGAGGTCGAAACCATGAGAAACTATGAAAAATCCTTTGAAGTCTACGGATTGCACATAGAAGCCACGCTGTTTCTAAATCGAGAAAAAAAAACCACCTCAACCACCAAAATTTAATGAAGTATGACATCATCCTATGTAGTCAAATGACGTGTAATTGAACCAAGGAACAATTTTCTTGTAGCTAGCTCTTTTCAGGTGGTGCTCATGCATATGTAATATAAGTGAACACTACAAAAAACCCATGGCTTCCATTGTTGTTCAACAAAAATTCAGAGATTGGTACTCTAGCATGGCGATATTTCCTTCCCTCTTATCTTTCTTCCACTTCCTCCATGGGTTATATGAATGTAAGTGCTCACGCATATTGTAGGGGTTCTTCTCATGTTTCTTCCTTGACACTTTTCGAGATCTCCCTGGAGAAATCGAGATTTCATGCTTTGACCTATACAACTTGTGAATGGAGTTTATATTTCCTTGAATCGTGTGTAAATTTCTAAGCATCGACTAATAAAAGTGTGGATTTATTCTCTCTTTCAAATGTTCTATGTTTGGCATGAATATCTTTGTCATCTTGGGTATTTTGCATTATTTCCATTGCTTGCATTAGAGTTGTGTGCATCCTTATGATCTTCATTCTATAAACTTGCATTTGTGTACCTTATAATTAGAGAATCTCCACATTTCAATCTGGTGCTATCACCACCCCTTTTAGTTTAGGATTTTATTTTTCATATCTTTCCTCCTCTCTCTCCTTGGTTCCTTGAATGTGTTAATATAGGTTAGCTGTAGGAGTAGTTTTAACATTAGGTTAGTTTGTGTTCCATGGGTTATCCTAATCTGTAGAATAGAGGAATCCATCCTTCTTGAAGAGAGGTCATTCTCAAGCCACAAATCCCACACTTGGAGACAGTCCTATGTTGGCCCAAAATTTTTGGTCTTTCATGATCAAGGCTATGGTGAAAATTTGAGCTCCAACAGGCACTAAGTTAAAAGTAAATGCATACTTCTAGTAGGTTCATGTGCAAGAATAATAATATAGAAATCGTAAGGAAAAAATCATGTCTTAGAATATAATTATTGTAAAGTTGAAGGGAAAGTGCACCCCTTCGACTACTAGTTGATTTTGTTCAAGAAATTGCAAAATTTGACATAAAATACATGAGCGTAAAGGATTACAATAAGGAGTTCTAAAATCTCACTCTCTGAGCCTAACTTCATGCTTTTAGACATGAAGATTTTTGTGTGGCTAATCAAGGTGCATGCAATTTGAATAAGCGACAACTTCATGGTAGATAACACAAGGTCCAAAAAGAGACAAATGGATGTAAGGTCTCCTCCCCATGTTTCCCCAACTTTGAATAAAAATTATGGCCAAACCAAGGATTTGGGTAGAATTTTGGTTTCACTCGATCAACCATGAGTCAATCAACAATCGTAGAGTAAACAATTTTTTTGGGACAAATGAAACCCACAACTTAACATAAATTGATGGAGTGAAGTAATTCCTCCATCCAAATAGCTTTAATGGATGGAGTAGAAAAGAAAAGAGAATGTCTCTCCCTCATTGTAAAAGGCCGTGAGTATCCCCTCAACATTGTTGAACAAATGAAAAGGAAAAACTTGAACGTCATAATGTGGGATGCCCTATATATCCCATCTCAAAGGGATCTCTTGCAGGAATCCTTGAAACAACTTCCACCTCTCAAACTCACCATGTAAAATTAGACCGCAGTCAACATCTATAAGCCTAAGGGAGAACAAGTACATGCAATTATCAAGCCTCCTCCCTTTTACATGTCTTTAATTGTTGGCAAGCACCTTGTACACAACTGCATGATAGATTATGGTGTTAGTACCTTAATGATGCCTAAGAAGATTGTAGATATCTTGGGAATTGAGTACAATCCAACCTCAAAAGGTGTTTTGCAACTTGATGGGTCAACAATGCAAGTCTTGGGTGTAATCAAGGACCTGGAGTTAACTCTTCATGCTTTCCCAAGCCTAACTATAATGTAAGACATCTTTGTGATTGATTTTCCACCTTTTTTTTCCTCCGACCCTCCATATATTTCACATCCAAAGTGGGTAGATACCTATCTTCAGATTGGTCTCATATGCTATTAAGAACAAGGTATGAGACTAGGTTTACAATTAAAGCTAAGCCCATCTCAACTTATCATGTTGAAGTTCATGATCCTAGTCCTATCAATGCAAATTACATGGTCCAAGGAGAGTTAAGTAGTGATCTTGAATTTTCTGAGACAACCCATTCATCTCCTTCAATTCCTGATCATATGCTTGATGATTAGGCTAAAGATAATTATGATTTTCTCCTATGGCGTAGTGAGAGACCTGGTTTAGGAACCTATTGTATCTATGAAGAAGAATTCACCACCCCCACACCACTCGATGAAGAGAATAATGCTCTGGTATGTGGAAAATGTATTTAGATGGTTTAATATGTAGAAATAGAGTTGGGGCTTGTGTAGTTATTGTCTCCCAATAAACAAAAACTCTTTTTACACATAGGATGCAATTTTCATGCTCAAGAAATGTGGCGAAGTATGAGGCATTAGTTCATGGTTTGCTCATTGCAAAAAAAGAGACAAGTTAAGGCCATGTGGATATTTGGGGACACCAAATTGGTCATCCATCAAGTCGGAGGAAAGTGGGTGACCAAGAATAAAATTTTAAAATATTATAGGCACCAAGTTTGGGAATTGAATAGTTTTGATCTTTGTCAACCTTGAGGTAGTGTCACGAAAGCTAAATAAGGAAGTAGATAAAATAGTGTCCATTGGATCATAATTTTCACCCGATTAAGATCTCATCCAAGGAAATAAACAATATGTTAAGATGATTGTATGACCATAAATTATAGATAACAAAGTCATCTGGCAAATATTTGATAGCGATGAACAAATTGTTCGATTTATCCAAAATGAAGCTGAGTTCTCCTCAAAGTTGTAATATGATTTGCATGATGATTATGAAAATCAAATCATCCAATTGTGAACTAAAAAGTTTCATAAAGGGTTAGTAAATCTTGAGAACATCTTCAATACGATGATGAGATCAAATGGCAAAACAAAAGCATATGTGCGAGCCAATAGGACTACAAACTAGTCACCATTGCATATGGTAAGGATATGTTACTTTGAAAGATGTTTGATCAAGTTGAAAAGTAAGATTTTATCTCCTTATGTTAGAAATATAATGATGTATTCTCATAGAATTATGGGGATATTAAGGGTTTTGATCCCAAAATTTCTCAACACACCATAGATCTTGATCCTATTGCCAATCCAGCTAGACAAAAATAAAACACAGTTAACCCCAAGATTTAGCCCCTCATGAAAGGTTTTGCAGACAATAGCGGGAGATGAAAGGTTTTTTATGCTTCATGGCTAATCATGTTTCAATCAGATCAAGGTTAGATAAGATGATCGTTATAATACTGCATTCACTACCAAGTGGGGAACATATGCATATGACAAGATTCCCTTTGGTATGTCAAATATGGGTGCCACAATTAAAGAGAAATGGATATTTTTTTAAGGGATACATAAATAATTTCATCCTCATCTATTTGGATGCTATCACTATTTTTCTCAAAGGGAAACAAGGATCACTTTAGTC
This sequence comes from Taxus wallichiana var. yunnanensis, assembly GCA_018340775.1. Lineage (NCBI taxonomy): Eukaryota > Viridiplantae > Streptophyta > Pinopsida > Cupressales > Taxaceae > Taxus > Taxus wallichiana. The sequence continues at coordinate 170,434,710 of CM031233.1, forward strand.
ATCTTGAGAAAATCTTTGAAAGATGTAGGGATTTGGGGTATCTCTTAACCCTAAGAAGTGCATTTTTGTAGTTCCATAAGGAAAGATTTTGGGTCATGTTGTTTCAAAATATGGTATTTCCATTGAACTTGAAAGAATCTATGCCATCCTCTCTCTCTCCTTGCCAACTTTCAAGAAGGCACTGAAGTATTTCCTAGGCAAGATAAAATTTGTTAGGAAGTTCATTCCTAATTTTACGGGACTAGTTAGGCCTATCACTGTAATGCTCAAGAAGGATGCGGTTTTCAAATGGAGCACCGAGGAAAAGAGGGTTTCACTAAAATCAAACAAGAAATTACTCAAGAACCTACTCTTATAAACCATTATTATTCAAAGGATTTTATACTTTATGCATATGGGGATGATAACAACATCGCCACTATTCTAACGCAAAAAATAATAAAGGATCATAACCAACAGTGGCGTTCTTTGGTTAAACGTTGAAGGATTATGAGATAAAATAAAATCACATTTAGAGGCATAAATTTTATATCATGAGAGCTCTCAAAAAATTCAAGAGCATGTTTGCTGCTAGTCACATCAAAGTTTTAGTCTCACATCCTAGTGTGAGAGAATTCATCATGGGAGTGGAAATCAACGAAAAGAGAGCTGGATGGGTGACCAAAATCATGGAGTATGATGTGAACATAAAGGATACAAAACTAGTGAAAAGGCAGAGCACTTTGTGAAAAAAATTCTTTATATTCTCATAATAATAAATAATCCTCCTTCATTGAGGAGGAACGGTAACAAACCACAGAGGATACACAGAATGGTGGAAATCCACATAATGTAGAAAATCTATGGAATGTTGAGTTTTTGTGTAACATGAGAATTTACACAAGATGAAGGAATCCAACTTAGCCGCATGATCTGGATCAGCGACATGGAAAAATTCTTGGCAACTATAGGATACCCTCTATGTTTGAGTAAATAAGAGAGAAGGTATATCAAATTGCAATAAGTCCATTATACATTGATTGACGAGATTCTCTTCAAAAGGAACATCGATGGAGTGTTGTTAAGATGCATTGAGGGTGAACACATGAACAAGGTCTTAACAAAATTCCATAATGGATTCTCTAGTGGACATTTT